>JAMWET010006034.1:0-67500 GCA_024036415.1 Prochilodus magdalenae
CTTAGCAACACCGATTTATTTAGCAGTGTCAGTAAACATGCTGTTGTCACTGTTTCCATGGTTCCTGTTGTTGACTAATAACCACAGGGTTGCGATCAGCTCAGCAGTAGTACAGCGAACATGGTTAGCACACTTAGCCACAGTTAGCACCGTTGCCCATAGTCATGCTGCACTTGGTTCATTCATTCTGACCGTCATGTGATGGTCATGCTGAAACAGGGTTTTGACTGTGGTGAGATGAAGTCATCAGACGTTGCAACATGTCTGTTTATAGACCGAAAAGATCCTACTTCTCAGAAGCCCAACGTGCTAGCGCAAGACCGATAGGCCCCTTTTGTGCGCAACAAACATATGTGGCGCCACTGTGGACGCTTTGCACGACCGCCAGTTTCCTACTCCCTGCTCACCGACCTTCTCGAATGCTGGTAACAGCTCTTGCCTTGGGTGTAAAAGTAGTCAGCACTAACACCAGAGGTGCACTCCCGTCGGTAGGGCAGGGTTCATTTCTTCATTGCTCTGAGTTGCACAAACCTTTCCTCTGCTCATTCTCAGCTCACTGAGCTCCAAGTTGTTTTTGCGTCAAGCTTGAACGCTTGGGGTACCTGGGAAGCTGGAACCCTGCGACAAGCACTTCCAGCAGAAACACATGGAAAAGTGAAACTGACCTATGGACTGTTCCGAGTGGCTGCCTGGTCAGAACAAGACACTGGCTGCATCTGAAATGGCCTACAATGGCCTAAGGGTAGTGTGTCCGAATGCATAGAATTCAATAAGCAGTACGCGAATGTTCCTGGGATGACCCGTCCAACTGAGACTGATGTGACCACAGCACACTGATAGATGGATGGATGGATGGATATGGATGGATAGATCTTATCTGAGCGAATGACAAGAGACACTGGTAAGATGGCGGACATAGTGGGCTGTGTAGGTGCTACACACTTGTGTACTGAAAGAGTTGACTGCTTTGCCGGTCCAACTGTGTGCGCTGGGTCCAGCTACTCGTCATACAAACCGACCAATCACAGTTGGTTGTCTTGGTCAGATGACCTTTACCAGTTGCTGTTTGTGGTTCTTGGCCACGGTAAACTGTAGAACTACAGGCAGAAGTCCAGTTCCAAACCCTTGTATCCCAGCATATGATTGATTACCCCTCTTATTCCTTTACACTATGGTCTTTGGCCACGCCCAAATGCAGTCACTCCTTTTAGCCAAACATTACCATCTGCTTTGCAGCGTTTTCCACACATGGAACGAGACATTCCCTGCACTGTAGCACCTCGTCCCAATCTATGGATCCCATCACTCACAGCCCACAAGAAATTATAGCCCCATCATCCTTGTGCAGCGCCATTTGCAGGAGCCTGAAGGTACCTCCACCTTAAATACAACATGCAACTCAGGAAACCCATTTTATCTAGCTCTACCACTGAACGCTGGTGTCCTAATATTTGTTGTCCTGTTTCCATGGTGACTTTAGCGAGCACTTTTATCAGTGCTGTCAAGTGGTCTCAGAACAACCTGTTAGAGCTTGTTCATTAACACCAGTGGTTTGAGGCCAATGTGTGATGGCAAGTGAAATTAGCATGATGCTAACTGAGGTACAAGCTTTCATTGCTTGTAAGCTACAACAGTCTATTGGCCAAAACAGTTACTCTATTAAACTACCAAACTTCGTATCTCAAGATTATATTCAAAGTGCTAATCTGATGTTGTTTTACATAGTAAAAACAAAAAAACATTATTTAGATTATATATTTATTTTATTATTTATTTTATATTTATATTTATAATTTATATATTCAGTGTAGGTGACCTAACCTGCATGGGATCACAGCAGTATCCACACTCAGTTATCTCCGGCTCATTTTCTGCACAGCTGTAACTGTAGTCGCCTATCAGCAGCAGTAAGAAACAAGAAGTCTTGGAATTCAAGCTGTTTCCAAAGAACTGGTCACACGGGAGGGGAAGATCACATGACATCATAATGACCAGCCACATTAGAGTGACAGAATTCTTCACTTTAGTTTGAGTGATGCAGCTGAAGGTCATGTGATAAGTGTGTGGGCAGCAGCAATTCAGGAACTGCAGTCATACATGGACTTAAATACATAACTATTACTGTTAATGGATGAGCACGTGTGCTCCCTGAAAGTCCCCTGCATGTGTTCACTGACGTTACTGGATTACTTTCATTTTCATCTCTGTTTGTTTTTCTTTATTGTCCTTCATTTTAAAGTAAAACTCACTAAAATAATGAACAATTTCATTGTAATAATGTCATTTAGAAGTAATGAATGTACATTTGTATAGAAGTATATAGGCTTGTCAAGTTATCTGTCTTGATATTTGACCTTTGACCTCTGGTCTTTGGAGAATTATTAATTATGGGTATAATTTTGGAATTTTTAGCACAGTTTCCTCTCTTTTTATGTAACGTTCTACATCTACTGTAATCATTTTACGTTTCAAGTGTTGGGTAATGTCATTGGGAACAATGTAGTTGGGAATAGTTTTAAAGGAATGTTGGGTAATATAGTTGGGCAATATTTTGTGAAATTCTGGGTAATGTAGTTGTGTATAGTTTTTTTGGGTGCTGGGAAATGTAGTTGGGTATAGGTTTACGGGGTGTTGGGTAATGTAGTTGGGTATGGTTTTGGGGTTGTTGGATAATGTAGTTGGGTATAGGTTTATGGGGTGTTGGGTAATATAGTTGGGTAAGTTTTAAGTGGTGTTGGGTAATGTAGTTGAGTATAGTTTTACGGGGTGTTGGGTAATGTAGTTGGGTATAGTTTTACGGAGTGTTGGGTAATGTAGTTGGTATGGTTTCACGGGGTGTTGGGTAGTGTAGTTGGGTATAGTTTTACATAGTGTTGGGTAATGTAGTTGGTATGGTTTTATGGGTTGTTGGGTAATGTAGTTGGGCATAGTTTTACAGAGTGTTGGGTAATGTAGTATGTTATAGTTTGGGGTTGGTGGATAATGTAGTTTGGTATAGTTTTACGGAGTGTTGGATAATGTACAGTAGTTGGGTATAGTTTTATGGGGTGTTGGGTAGTGTAGTTGGGTATAGTTTTACGGAGTGTTGGGTAATGTAATTGGGTATAGTTTAGGGGTATAGTTTTAAGCAAGGTTGGGTAATGGGGTTAAGATCAGAACCCTGTGGTGACCAGTTCATATGTGGGGATGGTTCCCCATGTTCCCTGAGCTACATTCAAGGTTCCTTCTTTGACCACACTTATGCTCTGAAGTTGGTGTTTCTTCACGTTCCTTCCGGGTGCACCGGACAGTTCTGAGTCCACTTCCAGTCATTCCAGTGCCCCCATGGTAGCAGGATACATCTTCCCACAGGGCAGTTTAGGTAATGGGAAGCTGCGCACTGCATCGGTTAAGGGGTTAAGAAAAACTGTTGCAGCTGAAACACACATAATCCAAATCACATCTATATATAATCTCTAGACTAATACAGCGATGGAAACAGCCGAGCCACTGGAGCGTGTGCTGATAGTAATCAGCGCTGAGTTAATGATTTGAGGACTGACTCATAACGCGAGCGCCAGAAACTTGTGTGCCTGCCATACAGCAGCCTTTCAACAAAGGCCTTCAGATATGCACAGGATGTGACATCATCAGAGTTTACCACTGGAGCCAGCTCTCTTCTTGCAGAGTAGCGTGTTGTGCACACACACACCAACAACAGAGGCTCTATCTGAGACGCTCTGCTCTGAATTATGAAGGTCTGTCCGTTTTAGACTGGCTTCTATTAGCGCTCCATTATGAGGCTCTGACAGGCTGCCAGTGTCCTCAGTGGATCTCCTAGTGCTAACCACTGGAACCAACCCCAGCCAGTTCGGCTGCTCAGCAATCATATTCCAGCCAAGGGAAGTCTCACTAAGTGTAGTCAGTATACCTCACACCTCTCGCTGTGAGATTAATATCAGAGGGTTATTAAACTCATTACAGGCACTGGGGTTTCTCAAGTCGCTTCAGCCACTGAAATGATCCTGGTCCATCATTGGCAGACGCTACTGCAAGCATTATTTCTCAGATCTAGAAAAATGATCCGCCGGTGGAATGAAATAACTCAGTGGACGTGGAATGATTTCAGATGGCTAGAAATAGAGTGGTCTGCTACTCTGCAGACGAATATTAAATATAGTGCTGAGATTTAGTGCGACTCCTCTTGCCAGGAAATGACTTGCAGTGTAAACGGACCAGGCTGTTTTAGGTGTTGGGTAATGTAGCTGGGTGTAGTTTTAAGAGATGATGGGTAATGTAGTTGGGTATAGTTTTAGGGAGTGTTGGGTAATGTAATTGGGTGTAGTTTTGTGGTTGTTGGAAAATGTAGTTGGGTATAGTTTTACAAAGTGTTTGGTAATATAGTTGGGTAAAGTTTTAGAGGGTGTTGGGTAATGTAGTTGGGTATAGTTTTAGGGAGTGTTGGGTAATGTAGTTGGGTGTAGTTTTGAGAGATAATAGGTAATGTAGTTGGGTGAAGATTTATGAGGTGCTGGGTAATGTAGTTTTGTGGCTGTAGTTTTGGGGTTGTTGGGTAGTGTAGCTGGTATGGTTTTAGTGTTTTGGGGTGTTGGGTAATATAGCTGGAATGGTTGTAGAGGATGATGGGCAATGTAGTTGGGTGTAGTTTTAGTGGTGTTGGGTAATGTATTTTGGTACTGTTTGTTGTCTTGGGAATTGTAGTTAGGTGTAGTTTTACTGGGTACTGGGTAATGTAGTTGGGTACTGTTTGAGGGTGTTTGGTAATGTAGCTGGTATGTTTTAGAAAGTGATGCTAATGTAAATGGGTGTAGTTTTAGAGGGTGCTTTGTAATGTAGTTTGGTACTGTTTTGGGGTTGTTGGGTAATGTCGTTAGGTGTAGTTTTAGAGGGTGCTTTGTAATGTAGTTTGGTACTGTTTTGGGGTTGTTGGGTAATGTAGTTAGGTATAGTTTTGGATTGTGCTTTGTAATATAGTCGGGCACTGTTTTGGGGTGTTGGGTAATGTAGCTGTATGCTTTTAGAGAGTGATGGCAATGTAGTTGGCTGTAGTTTAAGGGGTTGTTGGGTAATGTAGTTAGGTGTAGTTTTAGAGGGTGCTGGGTTATGCCGTGTGGTACTGTTCTGGGGTGTTGGGTAATTTAGTTAGGTATAGTTTTAGAGGGTGCTTTGTAATATAGTTGGGCACTGTTTTGGGGTGTTGGCTAATGTCATTAGGTGTAGGTTTAGGGGTGCTGAGTAATGTAGTTGGGCACTGTTCTGGGGTGTTGGGTAATGTAGCTGGCCGTAGTTTTAGGGGGTGTTGGGTAATGTAGCTGTAAGTTTTTACAGAGTGATGGTAATGTAGTTGACTGTAGTTTTAGGGGTTGTTGGGTAATGTAGTTGGGTGAAGATTTATGAGGTGCTGAGTAATGTAGTTGGGTATAGTTTTAGGGAGTGTTGGGTAATGTAATTGGGTATAGTTTTAGAGGGTTGTTGGGTAATGTAGTTAGGTGTAGTTCTGGTGAGTATTGGGTAATGCAGGTGAGTGTAATTTATGGATTGATTGACTGTAGCCTTGATGTAGTTTTGGGGGCTGTTGGGTAATGAAGTTGCAAGGTGGTAGGTTTGGTTTATTTATATTTTTAATATTTTTATTGTCAATATTAGTTTTGAGGGCAGTATAAAATATTGAGTGTAAACGTGTTGCCTTTTATAAAGTTATAATGTTGAAATTTCCAATTTCAAAATTCCAATTTATAATCCAAAATGAGCTCACCTGAAACCCTGAAGGTGCACCGGTTTCCATCAGTCTAAATTCATTGATTACTGGAGACCCTTTGATGGGATTTGCTGAAATTCATAATTTGATATATCCACACCTTTGATGTTTACGTGCCAGCTAGCCTACATAGGCCTGTTTTAGCATGCTAGTTAGTGCTATCTAACATGGTTAACTACAGCGGTTGGCATAATGCTGATAATGTCGGGTAGCAGGCTTTAAATCAACATGGCTCCTGGCTAGTCAGTTTATGACCTACCACTGACACTCTGGGTGGCGAAGAAGCTCCTGATGTCCTTCTGTGTTTGGTGATATGATATCTATAAAGTACAGAACGTATTAGCGGTGCAGACAGTAAAGAGATTCAATCCTCTGAAAGACTACGTTTCCAATTACATGCCACGTATATGTACTAACAACCTCATCCGTTAGCACCCTGATGACCTCTCACCTCCTCTGTGTCTGTGTATTTGCATGTGGTGATGTCAGCCTTCAGATAGCCCCTCCCTTTCCACTAGTAAAAACATCAAAATGATCTGATATGCCTTCAAAGACAGTGTGGACGAGGTCACTCTGATATTGGTAGGAGTAATTCTGTACACCCACAATACCGGTTGGCACACAGCCATACTGTCCATTTGCAAACCTACCTACGACTATGTGTAGCTGGGTGCAGTTTCGCGGAGTATTGGGTGATGTTTTTATGTGTAGGGGGCTTTAGTTGTGTATTATTTTAGAGGGTGTTGGGTAATGTAGTTGGATACAGTTTTAGGTGGTGTTGGGTAATATAGATGTGTGTAGTGTTGAGAGACGATGAATAATGTAGTTGATAATAGTCTTGAGGGTGTTTGGTAATGTTGTTAGGTACAGGTTTAGGGGTTGTTGGGTAATGCTGTTAGGTACAGGTTTAGAGGGTGTTGGATAATGTAGTTGGGTGTAGTTTTGAGAGTTGATGGATGATGTAGTTGTGTACTGGTTTAGGGGGTGTTGGGTAATGTAGTTGGGTACAGGTTTAAGAGGTGTTGGGTAATGTAGCTGGGTACAGGTGTAGGGGTGTTGGGTGATGTAGTAGGTGTAGTTTTGAGAGATGATGGATGATGTAGTTGGGTACTGGTTTAAGGGGTGTTGGGTAATGTAGTTGAGTACAGGTTTAAGAGGTGCTGGGTACTGTAGCTGGGTACAGATGTAGGGGGTGTTGGGTGATGTAATGGGTGTAGTTTTGAGAGATGATAGATGATGTAGTTGGGTACAGGTTTAGGGGGTGTTGGCGATAAAGCTAGGTACAGGTTTGGGTCTTGTTGGGTAATGTAGCTAGGCACAGGTTTAGGGGGTGTTGGGTAATGTAGCTGGGTACAGGTTTAGGGGTGTTGGGTGATGTAGCTAGGCACAGGTTTAGGGGGTGTTTGGGTAATGTAGCTGGGTACAGGTTTAGTGGGTGTGTTGGGTAATGTAGCTGGGTACAGGTTTGGGGGGTGTTGGGTAATGTAGCTAGGCACAGGTTTAGTGGGTGTTGGGTAATGTAGCTGGGTACAGGTTTAGGGGTGTTGGGTGATGTAGTTGGGTGTAGTTTTGAGAGATGGTTGTGGTTTCCACGGGGACGTAGAGGGACTCTTTTACAGATGGAGCAGGACTGTATGAAGACCGCACAGCACAGCATACATCTCATTATGCCTGAAATGTTTGTGCGGTCAATGCAAACAAAGTGTAGTGTACCGCACGTCATGCTGGATGTCTGATGTTGGGAAACACGGTTAGCATGTATGTATTAGCTACTTGTAGCTAATTGAGATTTTAATGGATTGCTGATTTACTGAGCACTACTGCGCTAATGTCTTCAATTCTAGTGCTCAGCTTTTAGCCTGTGACACAATACTTCAGTACAGCGGTGGTGGTGATAGGAACCAGGGTTCTCCACGTCTAGAACACACATATAGACATTTTATTGACTATCTAGAACCACCAGTAAACCTACACGTGTCTTCTGAGTGTATATGGAATGTTGATGATGAAAATCTGGAAAACCTGGAAATACTAAGTATCTTTGGGGGACTATTTGACCTCACAGCGCCCTGCAGCATGTATCCCTCCACCATGAATGGAGTTTAAGGCTGAGATCTTCTCCACACTATCATAAACAGCGTCTCAGACATCATGCAGCGTATTCAGAACCACCTCATGTAGGAACTCTCTGTGAGGGAGCTTTTAGAGGGGACGTCTGGTTACCTTCACCACCACTGTGGCGAAAGCCTCTGAGTAGCTTCTTGGGCTTCTGCTTGTGCACTGCCTTTTTAGAAAGGTAATATCACCTAATAACCATATATGTAAACAGACTGAGCTGCCCCCCTGCCCCTGTGCCCCCATGAGCCCCCACCCACCTGCCAAACTATGCCCCCTCCCCCAACTTTACCGCTAATACTAAGCCACTCTTAGTTGTTTGGCTCCGGCCCTAATTTCTTACTGGCACAGAAATGAGAACAGCAGCTGCTAGTACCCGCCCATTCCCCCTCTCTCCCTCCCCCCATCTCCCTCTCTCTCTCTCAAGCCCAGCCCAGTAGCACACCCACATGCAAGGGAAAGGGCGTCTCAGAGGGAGGTCCATCTAATACCGGAGGGAAAGAGCAGTCGGTTGAAACTCTCAGAGCCGGACGGTGAAGACAAGCGCAGGCAGAGGAGTGAGAGAGACGAGGACGGAGAGATCAAAGAAGCATCAGCTTTAAAACTACTGAAAAGGAGCTGGTGAAAGGAGGACTGGAGGAGGTGGAGAGGACAAAAAGGGAGGGAAAAAAGAAGTGTTAGAGGAGACAATCAGAAGAAGCTCAGAGAGAGAGACAGAATACAATAGAGTGGGACAGAGAGGAGGGGAGAAAAAGAAAGTGAGGAAGTGGGGGATTTACACGCCGCGCCTGGAACCAGTGATTCATTTTGGAATTAAGGCATAAAGAGAAGGACAAGCACTTTCACACGTTCATCTCGGAGCTGCTGGACGGGACATGGAGCTGAGCTGGACCTTCCTGCTGCTGGGTGAGTGGCTGAATCAGTCAGGGCTTCTGTAGACAGACCGGAGCACATGCAGCCTGTTACTCATATGTCACTGGCAAACAGCGTGGACAGAGCAGGGGGAAAGAGAGAGAGAGAGAGAGAGGGAGAGGGAGGGAGAGGGAGATACAGAGAGAGAGAGAGGGGGAGAGGGAGAGAGAGAAAGATACAGAGAGAGAGAGAGAGAGAGAGAGAGAGAGAGAGAAAGAAAGAGAGAGAGAGAATAAGAAAGAGAGAGAGACAGAGAGAGAATAAGAAAGAGAGAGAGAGAGAAAGAGAAAGAGAGAGAGCACCAGAGAGAGAGAGAGAGAGAGAGGGAGAGAGAGAGATACAGAGGGAGATAGAGGGAGAGAGAGAGAGAGAGCGAGAGAGAGAGAGCTTCAGACACGCTCTCCACACCCACAGTGGCCTGGTTTGTGTGGACATTGGGGAATGAGGTGGGGGCGTGCCTACGTCAATGCTAGCTGTCCTTATGGAGGACTACACCAGGGGTCCCAACTACTGAAGGGAGGTGGTGGGGGAGTTGTAGCAGCCTATTATTATAAATGTCATTTTCATTAGTATTATTATTGTTATTATTTATTACTATTAATTATTATTATCAATTATTATAATTTTATATTTGAATGGCAACTTATTAGTAAATACTATAAATACATTAATTGTAATTATTCCATGTCCATGTCTGAAGCTGCCTGCTGTTGGTGGCACCCACTAAAGCAGAACTCAACACGGTTGTGTGGTTGAGACGTGCACAGTCATTCAGTGTGGTGTGTAACACGCAGTTCTAGAGAAACTACCCGAGTCAGCTGTACACAGTGGTGGTGAAGGTAACCAGACGTCCCCTTCTAAAAGCTCCCTGACTGAAAGTTCCTACATGAGATCGGTATGAATGATGACCATCTCATGACTCTGAGATCATTCATAATGTTTATGGTAGTTGTGGCCTTAAACTCCTTTCCTGGTGGAGGGATACATGCTGCAGGGCGCTGTGAGGCACAAAAATAGTCCCCCATAGAAACGTATCATTTCCAGGTTTTCCAGATTTTCCATCATCAACATTCCATACACACTCAGGAGACACGTGTAGGTTCACCGGTGGTTTAGACAGTGTCTGCATGTGTGCTGTAGACATGGTGACCTCTTGGCTACACTGCATGTGTACACACTCACACCCAGAGACAGAGGACACACATACGCGCACCGCCCCTTCTTCGAGCTCTGACTCATGCAGGTCAAGGCCTGAGAGATAAGCTCTCCGGGTTGCCAGGTTAGACATGAGTGGAGTGAGACTGTTATAGGAGTGAGATGTCAAGGTGGCTGCAATGAGACTGGAGTGACATGTTCAGGTGGCTGGAGGGGGATGTTCAGGTGGCTGGAGTAAGACTGGTGTGAGATGTTCAGGTGGCAGGTTAAGAATGGAGTGAGATTTCTATGAGATTGGAATGAGGTGTTCAGGTTGCTGTAGTGAGATGTTCAGATAACAGGTATGAGACTGGAGTGTGATGTTCAGGAGGCTAGAGTGAGACTGTGGTGAGATGTTCAGGTATCTAGAGTGAGACTGGGGTGAGATTTTTAAGTAGAAGGAATTAGATGTTAAGGTGGCTCTAGTGAGACTGGAGTGAGATGTTCAGGTGGCTGTAGTGAGACTGGAGTGAGATGTTCAGGAGGCTAGAGTGAGACGGGTGAGATGTTCAGGTGGTTCTAGTGAGACTGAAGTGAGATGTTCAGGTGGCCCTAGTGAGACTGGAGTGAGATATTCAGGTGTCTAGAGTGAGATGAGTGAGATGTTCAGGAGGCTAGAGTGAGACTGGAGTGAGATGTTCAGGAGGCTAGAGTGATACTGGAGTGAGATGTTCAGGAGGCTAGAGTGAGATGAGTGAGATGTTCAGGAGGCTAGAGTGAGACGGGTGAGATGTTCAGGTGGTTCTAGTGAGACTGAAGTGAGATGTTCAGGTGTTTAGAGTGAGACTGGAGTGAGATGTTAAGGAGGTTAGAGTGAGACTGGAGTGAGATGCTCAGGAGGCTAGAGTGAGACTGGAGTGAGATGTTCAGGAGGCTAGAGTGAGATGAGTGAGATGTTCAGGTGTCTAGAGTGAGACTGGAGTCTCAATCTTTCTTCCATGCTTTAAACTGATCCCGTCCACGCTCTACCCCGGCTCTGAGCACACCCTTCGTTAGGGTGCACTGCAGGCTGGGTGGTGTTTTGCACCGTGAGGCTGTTTCTAAACTGGGTCTACTGGTTTGTTCTCAGAGAGCACAGATTCTTGAATCCGCGTAACTGAGCGTGTCTTGTTCTACCTTCTGAATTCCAGCGAATTAAGATCTGCACGTTCTTTCTTTCTGGAAGGTTCTGCTCATTCTGCCCACGTTAGCATGCTAATAAGGAAGTAAACAGAGGGTGCTGCCGGAGAAACAGCCATTATCTATTAAATGGGCTATGAAATGACCCAGTCAGAGGAACTCGCTACACTGCTTTACCATAGCCATGTCATAAACCCGTTGTAGCAGATGTCATATTATTTTATGAGCTGCTACTGATGCTCCGTGTCCTCATTGTTACCATTACTGGCAGTAGTTAAGACGGATGCCATAGTTTGATTTTACGAGAGCTTATACCACATGCTAATGCGCTAATAATGACCTGTTATGACATGTGTTATGATAGTTATCATAATGCTAGCTAGGTGTTGCACAGGCCGGTCAACCTGCTCACGGATGAAGCTTTAAGCTTGGTGTTGAGCAGTTGCTGATCATGTGATTATGCCCCTAACAACCTGGACTCCTCAGAGAAGCCCTGTCTCGGATTACTAGCGATGCAATCTAGGGTTTGTTGGAACGATCCCACCGTGGATCTGTGGAGATTGACTTTTTTAGCATAACAGGTGACCTTAAGAGTGGCGTTCCCTTTTTAGCAGGCCTTGGATATCATCCCTATCCTCCAGGGAACTGGATGTAGAGACCCCTGAATCTCACAAATTTGCTTCTGACCTAGGTGGTCTTGCCTGTGGTAGAGGTCCAGAGATTTTGAGAAATTTTAAGCATCAGAACTCCGTATAGGATTATATTGTGTCATTGTCTTCAGGGAAGCCGAGCTCCATTTAGTGGACCATCACTGTGAAATAAAGAGTATCAGTCTTCGCACAAGACTTTGCATTGTAGTCAGGAAACCAGAGATACCAATGTTCAGTACTTGACCTTTACAGCTCTGAAGATCAGCGGAGAGGGGCTAGAACAAGGCCGAACTGCACAGCTCAGTAGAGCATGACGTGTCCTTCCCAACAAGCCCTGGAGCTCATTGCTAGCCTTCAGGACATCAGAGATACAGACCTAGATCTTCTCTGAGGTCTCTCACATGATCAGCAAATAGTCAGCATCAGGCTCAAAGCTTCATCGCTGAGCAGTAAGGTCAGCCACTCTGTGAAAACCATAATGGCAACATGACAAGACAAAGGTTAAAGTGTTACCCAAACCGGTTCTAGGTTGGTTGGATTGATAAAAAACTCAACATTGTGAAAGAGGAGAGAACCCTGACCTTTCACTTTCAGTCTGTGTGTTTGAGAAGTCTCTCAAGGGCTAAAAGTACCGAAAGCCTTCCCCTCGTTTACTAAGAACAAGTTTCCTAATGTTAAACATATCTGCTTGGAGTGAGGTGGTAAAGTGTGTTAAGTGAAGCTGGAGTGAGATGTTAAGGTGGCTGGAATGAGATGATAAGGTGGCTGGAGTGAGATGTTAAGATGACTGGAGTGAAGCTGGAGTGAGATGTTAATGTGACTGGAGTGAAGCTGGAGTGAGATGTTAATATGACTGGAGTGAAGCTGGGGTGAGATGTTAATATGACTGGAGTGAGATGATAATGTGGCTGGAGTGAAGCTGGAGTGAGATGATAATATGGTTGGAGTGAAGCTGGGGTGAGATGTTCATATGGTTGGAGTGAAGCCGGAGTGAGATGTTAATATGGCTGGAGTGAGATGATAATGTGGCTGGAGTGAGATGATAATGTGGCTGGAGTGAAGTTGGAGTGAGATGTTAATATGGCTGGAGGGAAGCTGGAGTGAGATGTTAATGTGGCTGGAGTGAGATGTTAATATGGCTGGAGTGAAGCTGGAGTGAGATGTTAATATGGCTGGAGGGAAGCTGGAGTGAGATGTTAATGTGGCTGGAGTGAGATGTTAATATGGCTGGAGTGAAGCTGGAGTGAGATGTTAATATGGCTGGAGTGAAGCTGGAGCGAGGTGTTAATATGGCTGGAGGGAAGCTGGAGTGAGATTGGAGTGAGGCTGGAGTGAGATGTTAATGTGACTGGAGTGAGATTGAAGTGAGACGTTAATATGGCCAAATAGGAGCTGGAGTGAGATGATAATGTAGCTGGAGTGAGATGTTAATGACTGGAGTGAAGCTGGAATGAGATGTTCATGTGACTGGAGTGAAGCTGGAGTGAGATGATCATGTGGCTGGAGTGAAGTTGGAGTGAGATGTTAATGACTGGAGTGAAGCTGGAGTGAGATGTTAATGACTGGAGTGAAGCTGGAGTGAGATGATCATGTGACTGGAGTGAAGTTGGAGTGAGATGTTAATGACTGGAGTGAAGCTGGAGTGAGATGTTAATGACTGGAGTGAAGCTGGAGTGAGATGAACTGCATCTGTCCATGAAGACTATGATGCATACAGCGTGACCTCTCTGTCTGTCTGGGCCAAATCATAAACATTTCCTGTGCTGTGATAAACAGCAACAGCACACTCCTGCAAAGTGCGGACTTCACTGATTCACTAATCTGCATCAGCATCTTCACTTCTTCCTCCGAAGAGTTAAAGTCCCTAAAGATTGGATCTTCACTGGCTGAGGTTTGCTTCCGATACTTAGCTAAGAGTACGTGTGGGGGAAATGTACCTGTGAAAACCACACTGCGGTTCCGTTTCTGCATCAGAGTCTCAGTTTCACACATGGCAAAAGCCATTTAGCAAGCGAGTACATGTGCATGACCCCGTGACACTGGAAGCTACATGGTTGATGTGATCTGAGAAGTAATAGAAGCTTACATGTAGCGATCATCACCATGCTAAGTGTCTGTGGGTTCTGATACTGTGGAACACAGCTCTCTATGTATATGGATATAATATTGCTTTAGCAAAGCTAAGAAGGTGGTTATATAGAGTGGACATGTCGGACATGTTGAGGAGTGGAGCTCCGAGCAGCGTAGGTGTTTGTAGTACACAGTATAATCCACAAAATAAGCCAATATAAACAGTAACGGGCCATGTCTGGTGATCTGAAGATCAGATTTTTTTTTGGAGGTTTAATAAAGCTTCGGATCATGTAAACTGGTCTACGCTAACTAAAGGCGTTTGCTAGAACCGTACACCCAAGCCAAGATCCATTCAGGAAGCTTTGTTCTTGAGGAAAGGGGCCAAAATGTTGCTCCCAATCTGTAACCCGTATCATATATGCAGTATATTTATCTGAACACTTCGTTTCAGCATGTTTGGTCAAAAAGTGAGAAGTGTGAAGAGTTAGCGCCGGCACATTGAAACTGCTTGCTTCCTGTAGAGTCTAAATTAAATATTCAAATATGTTTTTTTTTTTTAACTACAAAAGCTTGCACAAGGCTAGAATCCCCACAGGCACATTTTCATCAAAGCCGATCTGCCTGCAGTTACCCATGCATGGTATTCTAGCAAACAGCTAACTGCTAACAAAGGCAACCTGCCTGCCATCGCCTCGGCATGGTATTCAAGCTAACGGCTAACAAAGGCAATTTGGCTGCCATCGCCGCTGCATGGCAATCTAGCTAACGGCTAAGAAAGGCAACCTGCCTGCCATCGCCTCTGCATGGCATTCTAGCTACCGGCTAACAAAGACAACCTGCCTGCCATCGCCTCTGCATGGCATTCTAGGTAACAGCTAACAAAGGGAACCTGCCTGCCATCGCCTCTGGGTGGTATTCTAGCAAATGGCTAATGGCGAAAACAGACTACCCTGATTAACAAAGGCGTATCCGGTGCAGTCTGGGTACCTCTTCTGGTGTATTAGAGGCCTGAGGTTCAGAGTTTAAGCGAGAAATGGGATTTGGGAATTTGGAGACCCCTCTGGTAGAAATGTCCAACTGCTTGCAGCATGTGAAAGGACATTTTATAACATCGGTTGTGCTTTGGACCCCCACAAGTGGACGATCCTGAATTTTGCCAGAGTGTTAAAAGAGAATTTAGTCAAACTCAGTCTAAATCTGGTGAAGGTCATGTCGTCTGATGTATGTTCTTACAATGACTCAGCTTTTCTTTATATTCAGAACCAAATAAAACTTGGACCTTGTTCAGACTGCCAGTCAATCCAATTGTTGGTATGTCCTGACTGATTTGGGATAGTCAGCTAAATACACAACCAAATCCTAGTTTTTGGAAATTGGATCCAGATTTGGATGTGGATTGAACGCAGTCTGGGCGCTCACATCAGAATGGAAATTATCTTTTGCATCACAGGCAACACAGAGTGACGGAAGTGCTGAGATTTGTTGTGTGGTTACTGATGCCAACACCGTTACCACAGCTATCCATGCAGATACGCTGCAAAAGGAACAGTGCCGTCAGTCAACTCGCAAGATCTTATCTGAGAAACAAAGCTAATATAGCTGACCTGCCTGCAGCTGAGTGTGCATGGTATTCTAGCAAACGGCTAATGGCTTAAAAATCAGATCTGCTGCAGCATGGTATTCTAGCAAACGGCTAATGGCTAACAAAGGCAACCTGCTTGCAGTTGTCCCTACATGGTATATGGCTAACAAAGCCAGTCTGCCTACGATGTGCCTACAGTCACTCGTGTACGGTATTCTAGCAAACGGCTAACAGCTAACAAAGGCAATCTATCTGCAGTTGGGTCTACATGCTATCCTAGCATCTATCTGCATTCACCTGTGCATGGTATTCCAGCAAACGGCTAATGGCTATTAGAGGTCTTAGCTTCAGGATTCAAACACAACGTGTAGGATATGGGGATTTGGAGAAATGTGTAACTGCAGCCAGCATGTGGAAGAACTTGTTGTAATATTGGTTGTGCTTTGGACCCCTACAAGTGGACAAATCTGACGTTGGCTAGCACGTCCAAAGAGAACTGAAAGAGAGCTTAGTCAAAACTTGGTCAAGGTCATGTCTGCGGAAATGCCTAGAATGAATGATCTGTGGTGGTCATCAGATCGTCATCAGCATATTCTTGATTTTGAGTCCATTTGCGACCTGAACATCAAGCCAGATCTTCCTTTGGTGGCGTTAAGATGTACGATGTTAGTTGAAGTGATGTTAATAGATATTTCGTTGAACACGATTTAAAGACAACACAAGCAACTACAAACCATCTTACCTCGGCCGTCTTGTAGCCGTCTGATCCTATAAAACGGAACCTATGAATTAAGTCTTAGTTTAGTGATGTGGAGGGCGTAAAGGAAAGGTTTCTGGACTCGCCCTGCGTTTTTCCGCCTGACGGACTTTCTGGGTGGTGAGGTTTTCGTGTGCTCTTTGTTTGACTGCGCCTCTTTTAGCAGTCCCAGTGTTTTCAATTCGTGCCCACACTGGAGTGAACTGGATAAACCTCGACACACATTTAAGCTGCTCAGCACAAATGGGTTCCACTCTGGCGTTCATCAGCTTTTCTTCACTTCTCCAAAACAGGAGCTCCACCAGAACCCTACAATGACGCAATGACTGAATTGTGAAAGAGCTGCTAACTCTAGGCTGGTGGAACACCACCCATGCGGAACGATGCACGCTTTGTCATGACATCAGTGACCTCTGATTAACCCAACTGATTATGTTAGCATTGCTAACATCAAGCTAATCACTCAACACATCAAAAAAGAAACACACAGTAGCACAGAATGTATCTCCAGCAAGAAGAGATACCCAGGGTTACCGGGCTGGTGGTGCAGAGGCTGAATAGTTGAGGTTGCTTCAGGCTGGCCTACAGTATTATTTGGCTCGGTGTTCTGTAGTGGCATCTTGCTGAGTTCTGATGTGGCTCAGCGTTCTGATCCCCTATAAGGAGCTGGAGAAGTGCGGATGGAAAGAGGCTGTTGTGGGGAATCGCTACCACCACCAAGATGTGGCCTAGTGCCTGAAGATACAGTGCTAATGTCGCTAATGTGCTTGGCTTAGCATGAAAGCTGTTAAGCCCAGGAGTGATCCAGAGGGCCAGTCCTCTGGTACAACAAAGTCGATCTGCCTGCAGTTGCTCGTGCATGGTATCCTAGCAAATGGCTAACAAAGACGATTTGCCTACAGTGCTACTTGGCATCTGCGGAGGCATGTTCACATGAAAACGTATGTGTAAGTTATGAACACGTGTGTATGTAGTCCAGTGGTAATAGTAAATGCAAGTGATACATGTGTCTGGCCTTGTCAAGGTGTTCTACCTCAGAACCGTGCTGCCCAATTAGTGTTGCCAGTTCGCTGAGAGCTGAAGCAGGTGTATGAAAACGGAAATGACTAAAATAAGTAAGAGCTGAGAGTCCCATGGCTGGCAGCAGGAAGTTTTGCTCTGACATCACCGCATTGCCCAATATTCCACACAGCCACCACAGAAACAGTCAGCGCTTAAGAAAGTGACCTTTGAATGTCTTGCACACCCACTCAAACACACGTAAAGCATGCCCTTAAGACACACACGTAAAAACACGCACGTAAAACTCCGGCCAGACTTGGTTTTGAAATTATAAACTGTGGTTAGAGAAACGATCAGCAACTGACTTTGATAGATGCTGTTTTTAAAGTTGGTGGAAAAAGTTAATACATAGGTTTACCCTTTTTGGGCTACCAATGACTACAGATACAGGGCCCCAATGACTACAGATACAGGGCCCCAATGACTACAGATACAGGGCTACCAATGGCTACAGATACAGGGCTACCAATGGCTACAGATACAGGGCTACCAATGGCTACAGATACAGGGCCCCAATGGCTACAGATACAGGGCTACCAATGGCTACAGATACAGGGCCCCAATGACTACAGATACAGGGCTACCAATGGCTACAGATACAGGGCTACCAGTGGCTACAGATACAGGGCTACCAGTGGCTACAGATACAGGGCTACCAATGGCTACAGATACAGGGCTACCAATGACTACAGATACAGGGCTACCAATGACTACAGATACAGGGCTACCAATGACTACAGATACAGGGCTACCAATGACTACAGATACAGGGCTACCAATGACTACAGATACAGGGCTACCAATGACTACAGATACAGGGCCCCAATGGCTACAGATACAGGGCTACCAATGACTACAGATACAGGGCTACCAATGACTACAGATACAGGGCTACCAATGACTACAGATACAGGGCTACCAATAACTACTGATACAGGGCTACCAATGACTACTGATACAGGACTACCAGTGGAGACAAACACAGGGCTACCAATGGCTACAGATACAGGGCTACCAATGACTACTGATACAGGACTACCAGTGGAGACAAACACAGGGCTACCAATGGCTACTGATACAGGGCTACCAATGACTACTGATACAGGACTACCAGTGGAGACAAACACAGGGCTACCAATAACTACTGATACAGGGCTACCAATGACTACTGATACAGGACTACCAGTGGAGACAAACACAGGGCTACCAATGGCTACAGATACAGGGCTACCAATGACTACTGATACAGGACTACCAGTGGAGACAAACACAGGGCTACCAATGGCTACTGATACAGGGCTACCAATGACTACTGATACAGGACTACCAGTGGAGACAAACACAGGGCTACCAATGACTACTGATACAGGGTTACCAATGACCACAGATACAGGGCTACAAATGAGTACCAACACTGGGCAACCAATGACTACAGAGGCAGAATTTACAAGTTTTACTGCTTTAATTTCGAATTTAAAAAGATTTTTTATAATTTAAAAAATATTGAAATTCTGTTTAGTTAAACCGTGTGTGTAGTGCAGTAATCAGGGCTGGACCAGCAGTGACCTACAGTGAGCATGGTGCCACCTTTACCAAGTCAGTGTACTGCTATATGCTATAACTGGTTGTGGTTATTTGGTTGTCACTGGTGTGGTTAATGGTGAATGCGGATGCCGGGTGACTACTGGTGATGGTGACAAATGTGAATGGTTAAGTTTATAGTCCTACCAACAGTTACACTTACAGGGTTACCAATGGTAGCTACTGTAGTTACCAATAGGCCTCATTCCAGATCAGTGTGATACCTTTAGGTCCTGGTGATCAGTATCGTGCATGCTCATTAGAGACTAAGGAAGGATGTTCCCTACTCTGGAGCGTAATTGCTGTTCTGTAGAAAGCAGTGGTACACTATTTTAAGCCGGCTAGATGTAACTGGTTGCGCTGCTATTTTGATGTTATTTTTGCCTCCATCGTTACCAGCATGACCGTACTGGTGTAAGGGTTCCAGAGCAGGTCTGAGAGCACACTCCCTTTTCTGTTGGCAGAGGTAGGACGAGGCCTGGTCTGTTTAAAGTAATAGTAGGGCTAAAGAAAACAAAACAACTAATTACCGCCTTACTTTAAATGCAGTCCATCAGCCAAGACATGCTTTAGGACTACGAGGCTACAGTAACTGTGTAGCTCATCTCTTATAGACTTGACTATGTGGTTGCTGGCGCTGTATGATATACTGCTGTCTTTAAATATGTACAGCAATGGAGGCCAAATCCAAACCTCAACACACTGCTACTGTCTACGTCCAAGTCTTAGAACCTATATAAGTGTATGTATATACGCCCATCAGCCATCACATTAGACCCACCTCCTTGTATCTACATTCACTGTCTTTCTAGCAGCTCCACGGACCATATAGGACACTCTGTAGGTGTACAGGTCCAGACTGTAGTCCTTCTGTTTCTCTGTGTACTGTATTACACTGTTCTTCAATGGTCAGGACCCCCACAGGACCACCACAGAGCAGGTACTATGTGGGTGGTGGATCATTCTCAGCACTGCAGTGACACTGACGTGGTGGTGGTGGTGTGTTAATGTGTGGTGTGCTGGTGTGAGTGGATCATTGAAGAACATGGTAATACAGTGTACAGAGAAACAGATGGACTACAGTCTGAAACCGAGTGGATTTGATGTTATGGATGATTTGGTGTATATATATATGCTTATAGACTATATGACCGTATACCATACACACTGAACACTTGTGCAAACACATCTGATCCAAGTCGTTAGTGGATCGTTCACCCGTTTATGAGCATACTTGGGAAAGTATGATGAGAATGAAGTCTGTGACGCTGAAACTGATGTATTTACCGGGTTCGGAGGTTAGAGCTCAGTTAAGGGTTATGAATACCAGCCCCGGCCTCATCATTCATCGCTTACTAATGAAGGCGCTACTTGATGGTAGTTTGGCCTCGCAAGACCATTCTTCTGGCATTTCCTGGGAATCAGGTCTGAATTGCTGTTTGTGTGCATGTGTGTCTGAGTGTGTGTTTATCCATTTACGGCGTCTCGATTTCCTTCCCGGGTGATGGAAAATGGAAATAGGGGTACCAGTACTGATCCAATAGTTCTTCCTAAAAAACAACTAAGCTGCTTATTGTCTGAAGCAAGTTCAGTGCTCCAGCTAACTCCCGGGAAAAACTACACATGGCTGAGTTCAGGCGGAGGTGAACACCAACACTCTCCCGGTTTAGAAATACATGTGGAAGCACATTTAGGCCCACCTGTGTGAGGAGCGGAGAAGAATTGAAGAGAGGAAGAGAGGAAAAGGAAAGCAGCTGCGGCGACATTTCCATATGGGGACATGTTTATAACACCGCCAGTCCAAATAAGGATAACGGTCTGGAAGTAAACTAGAATGGAAGGGGTCAAAAGGTCATATGCATGGGGGTGGAATATACTGTCTATTGATGGCTTCAGGTCCAAACCTCACATCTCTTTTTACAGTATGTCGTTTTTCTGAGTTAATTTCACTCCAAAATGCATAATCTGCATATTATTAATATTACCGCACCCTACAGAAATGAGATGGTGATGAATGGAGGTGTAGATGCTGCTATAAATGAATGTGAAGCTGATTTAGCACTGAGAATATAGATATAATGTTTATTACACTGTCTTAAAAGGATGCTATCCAAGCAGAGCTAACTTTACAGGAGAGGGCAAAAATAGACTCAATGCTTAATGCAAGTCAATGTAAAAAAGTTTTTTAAAATGTGATTTTGGAGCCTTTCTACTGGTCCAATCTGCATCAGGCAGCAATGATATCCACATCATGTTTCTATTTATGTAACTTATGATTAAATAACTTTTGTTTTAACCCTGTTCAAAAACACCATCTGCTCTTTACAGTGAGTGGTGAACTTTTTAAGGTGAATAGACCAATAAAACACAAAAATCCCAAATCGGAATTAGGAATACATGATACAGCGTTTCGGGAAGTTTGTTTCTATAGCATCAGGATTTACTGCAACATCAGCATCATATACTGTACACACGGGTGACAAGTCAGAGGAAGAACCCACATTAGGTCTACAGTATGGACTTCTCTGGAACTGTACTGAACAGATTGGACATCGTTCTTCTGCAAGCTATTCCCTCAGTTGGCATGTTGATGATGAAGGTGGAACGCGTCAGTCCAAACATTGGTTGAGTTAAGATTGACTGTGAAGCTGTGTGTGTCTGGTGTAGGAATGTCATGTCCAGGCCTATGGAAGATTGTTATGGTTCAGTCAAATCGGAATATTTTGGTGTTCATACGTCACGTATCTAACAGGCATGGTTACTGATTTGGGATAGCATGGTGGCATTGGCAGTGTGGGTTACGTGTTGGCTAGCTTCAATGGGAGTGCGAAAAAAGTCTGGCTTTACAATTCTTCTTCTAGTTTAGGATTAGAACCACACACAGAGAAACTCAACGTCCGCATTTACCCCACCTGTGCACTGAAACACCCACACACTGGGGGTGCAGTGAGCACACATGCCCAGGAGCTGTCCGGGTTAGGTACGTTGCTCAATTGCTTCGTCTTCAGTCATGTCCTTTGGTTCCAGGACTTAAACTGGCGACCTTCCAAACACAAGGCTGGCTTGGTAGTTAGTTTGCTAGCTCCTCCACACGTTAACTCGCATCTCACTGGTCATCTTCTAGTGAGCCACGGGTGTAGTTACAGCTGCTAGGCTACGGTAGAACAATCGGTTGGACCTGTTTTGTTACAGCGCCACTTTGAGGCCAGCCAGTGGTGCTTCTGTAGTACCAAAGGCAGAAGACAAAAGCTCACTGGTTGGTGGGTGAAGCAGCTGAACAGTGACCCCCAGAATTTCAAATTTGAGACATTTAGGGGGTCCATGAGGTTCATTAGTAATACCCCACCCGATTCCCACACAACCCCTAGGATTCCATGTATTTCACAACTTGGGCATAGGCAGAGAGGAAGTCATGGAAGGAGTAGCAGCTCAAGTGAGTGCTCTTTCATTAACACAACAGCAGCTCCTGGGCCGGGAAGGACGCAGGCTACTTCCTGTAGGCACTAACGCTGCCAACAATCGCCACCGCCCAGCGCAGGGTGACACATCCAACATATAAGCATGCTAATAGCATCCACACAGCAACTCATTCAAAGGGCAGAGGTGTTCGCATGGCTACACGGCGTCACCCGGTTGTCCACCACTGAACAAGGCAGCTACACCATGCTGTGTTGGTGCTCTCGTATGTGTGGAAAGAACTGTGCTCTGAAACACCCGAGCTAAGAGATACACCGCAGTTTAAAGTAAGGCTTGACGTGTTTTGAATGTGGTCTGACCACACCACCTCCTAACGCACTCTGTCCTACCAAGCAGCTCAAAAACTGTGGATCACATGTAGGGTTTCTTTGTCCCCCTCAGCTGCTCGGCCTTATGCCTGTAGATCTCGCCCCGGTGATGGGACACTACATCCGCAATCTGCCGCGCCTGATCTACGTGATCACCTTGTTCAGAAGTCCTTGATTGGCTGGATCAGAGGTCCCATGCCTTTCAGTACATATAAGGTTCATTAACTGGAGATCTCGTCATGGCCCAGCACTCGCTCAGGGCTTGTGTAATGTGCTAGCTGCTCGTCAGTCTGGGGAAGGAGGTTGCGAGCTGAGGCCCTAAAGTGAGAAGTGACTAAAGAAAGGAAGTCAGCCGAGACTTTCGTTCTTCATCCTGGCGCCAGTGTGTGTATGTGTGAGCGCAACTGTGCGAACGCTTTGCATACATGTGCGAGTTTCAGAGCGCAGTGTGAGGAACGTGAGGTGGGAACAAAGTGCACGCGTGGTCATGGTGAACAGAGCAAGGCTGCTCTACTGTGTGTGTGTGTGGTTTGGGTTAGATTGGTAACAGTTTGGTTTTGGGTTAAAACCAAGAATACTGCAGAATCTACAGGTACTTTCACCCCTCCATCAGAAACCCCTCTCTTGTACCTGCACCTCGCACCACTGCTGTACAGTTACAGGCTGCAGCTCGTCTACTGAGGCCTTAATACCTAAAACCTTAATATCATAGGTGTTTCCGATAAAGTGGCCAATTAGTGGAAGTAGAAGGTAGGTGTTTCCAATAAAGTTGCCAGTGAGGGAAAACACAAGGTAGGTGTTTCTCATATAGTGGCCAGCTAGTGGAAGCACAAGGTAGGTGTTTCTAATATAGTGGCCAGCTAGTGGAAGTACAAGGTAGGTGTTTCTAATATAGTGGCCCGCTAGTGGAAGTACAGGAGAGGTGTTTCTCATATAGTGGCCAGCTAGTGGAAGCACAAGGTAGGTGTTTCTAATATAGTGGCCAGCTAGTGGAAGCACAAGGTAGGTGTTTCTCATATAGTGGCCAGCTAGTGGAAGCACAAGGTAGGTGTTTCTCATATAGTGGCCAGTTAGTGGAAGCACATGGTCGGTGTTTCTAATATAGTGGCCTGCTAGTGGAAGTAGAAGGTAGGTGTTTCTAATAAAGTGGCCAGCTAGTGGAAGTAGAAGGTAGGTGTTTCTAATAAAGTGGCCAGCTAGTGGAAGTAGAAGGTGGGTGTTTCTAATAAAGTGGCCAGCTAGTGGAAGTAGAAGGTAGGTGTTTCTAATAAAGTGGCCAACTAGTGGAAGTAGAAGGTAGGTGTTTCTAATAAAGTGGCCAGTTAGTGGAAGCACAAGGTAGGTATTTCTAATAAAGTTCATCTTCAGAAGAGCTTGATTGGCTGGATCAAGTGGTTCAGCTGTAGGTAGGGGGGAACTAAACTCAGCGGCTGAGTAGACCTACAGATGGAGTCGGTGACCTCCGCTGTAGTTGATGTTTTCCTGCCCCCTAGTGGACAAACCCCACCTGTGCAGCAGTTCTACAGGTGGTATAATCAGATGAATGGATTGGAGGTTCTTTCGTTTACTTATGGAATCTGTCAGTAGATGGTTCTTCTGTAAATGTGTTGAGTGTGAAGAACCTTTTCCTAACCTTGTTAATAATGTGAAGGGTTCAGGTTCTAGAGCATTCATCCTGGACTCATACATCCATATCGTGCTGGACAGTGGTGATAAAATAACAGTATTTAAATAAACTACAGCACCAACTGATAGCAGTAATGCTAACAGAGCTAGCATACCTACCAATCAGGTCTGTTCTACACTAAAGGTCCGGTTCTACACACCGTCCATGTAAAATCTGAACAGAGGCTCTCTCTCCTCTCTCAGAACAGGAGCTCAGCTGTTACACATCTCTCTCTGTATATTACAGATACTCTGTCTCTCTCTCATAATCTCTGTCCATCTCCTTTCAGAAAATGATCACTGGAGAACACTGTCACAACACATATGGCAGCTACTACTGCCTGTGGGTGGAGTATCATGCATGTCATCAGACTGGTCGATGCAGAGGTGGGAGTGAGACGCTTATAGATCACCTCAGCTCCTGTTCAGATTAGTCCATGTTAGTCCTACCCAATCAAAGTCCTCCTAAACCTTGTCTCCTTCTCTCTCCTCTCCTCCACTCCTCAGACATAAACGAGTGTTTAGTAACCAGGCCTTGTCCTGAGAACTCGACGTGTAAGAACACCATCGGCTCGTACGAGTGTATGTGTTTACCTGGTTACCAGAAACACCACCCATCAGCTAGTCCTGCTCAGGTAGACATAAGTGCTGGAGACCTGGTTCCAGATCTGTTGTGCTAATACAGAGGAACGTCCTTTATGGTTCTCATTGTGTTTTACCAGTTTTAGCGTTTTGGGCACCTACCAATAATTCGTCCAGTAGACCACTCAGTATAGCACCCAGTAGACCATCAAGTAGACCATCCAGTAGACCATCCAGTAGACTACCAAGTAGACCATCCAGTCAACTACCAAGTAGACCACCCAGTAGACCATCCAGTAGACCATCCAGTCAACTACCAAGTAGACCATCCAGCAGACCACTCAGTAGACCATCCAGTAGACGACCCAGTAGACCATCAAGTAGACCATCCAGTCAACTACCAAGTAGACCACCCAGTAGACCATCCAGTAGACCATCAAGTAGACCATCCAGTAGACTACCAAGTAGACCATCCAGTCAACTACCAAGTAGACCATCCAGTCCACTAGTAGACCCCAGTACCCAATCAAGTAGTCCATCAAGTAACCATCGTCAACTGCCTCTAGACCATCCCTCCAACTGCCAAGTAGACCACCCAGTAGACCATCCAGTAGACCACTCAGTAGACCATCCAGTAGACTACCCGGTAGACCAACCAGTAGACCACACTGCAGCGCTGGGTGGTGTGTAATATTCACATTCGTCAGCAGAACGATGCTCCCCCGAACTGATGGTCTACGTTGCTGTCTTCTGGAACTTGACCATGACGTGTGGAGCTATGTTGGCTGACAGCTCTCAAAGTGCCTAGGACCTCAGAATGTCAGAGTGGTGCTGTGCTGAGACAGACTGAATGCGGAAGTCGCTGTCGTCTTGTCTGCTGTTTGTTATTCCAGCTAAGTGAGGCCTGGTGCAGAAGGAGGGAGGAAGCCTTGTGTTTCTGTGCTGCTGCTAAACCTGACCAGCACTAACACAGGTGTCTTTCCTCCACTGTCCTGTTTGAGCTCACTGAGGTAACATGGCCGTCCGTTGTCAGTCTGGATCTGTGATTATAATCTAAACCATGAACCAGAACCACAGGACTGACCTGTACCTGAGCTCAAACAGAACTATACAAGCTGACCGCTCACATCACGGGCGTCGGGCTGAAAACCTACCTCACACGAGTACACAAACACCAAGGGAGCAAATTGGAATACTGGAATGTGTATAGGTGTGGCTATTTGAATGTAGGAATATCTCTGCTGCTACAGTATCAGAATATCGGAATGTTCATTGCTGTATTTAGCAATACTGAAATATTTTCAATGTTCATCGTGTTTATGGCTATTGTAAGTTTGGAATGTTTATGGGATACTGGGATATGTTTGTAATTGATATTGGAATATTTGTATGGTTGTGGTCATTTAAATTATTATTATAAACCTGTAATAATTTTTTGAAAATTGAAATAGAATTTATTTTGTCGTGGCAGTTTGAATTGTGGAATATTTATTGTTTTGCAGCTTTTGGAATTTTTAAATTTTGGAATGTTTACTGTTATTATTTTGGGTTATTATTTATGTCATTACTGGTTATGAATGTTGGAATATTTTTGTATTGTTGTGGAATTCTAAAATATCTGTAAGAATTTTGAATATTGAATATTTATTTTATTGTGGCTGTTCTGGAATATTTATTGTTTTTGCGGCTGTTGGGATTCTAATGTTTACTGTTATTACTGGAAATTGGGATGCTGGATATTTTTGTTAGGGAGATTGGAAAATTTATATTGTTCGCCATTGGAATGATGAAAAATTTGTAATACGTTTCCAAATATTGAAATTTGTAATGGAATTTATTTTTATTTTGACTGTTTAAAATGTGTTAGTTTGGAAAATTTGTATTGTTATATTTAAGGTTGATTTTTAAGATTTTTGTGATGACCTATTGAATGATGATAATGGAATTTTGTTATGGAATTATTGGATTGTTTTTTATTTTTATAATTTTTGGCTATTAGAATATTGGAATTTGTACTTTTAGCCAATCACATTAGTCCATATTAGTCCTAACCAATCAAAGTCTTCCTAAACCTCGTCTCCTTCTCTCTCCTCTCCTCTACTCCTCAGACATAAACGAGTGTTTAGTAACCAGGCCTTGTCCTGAGAACTCGACGTGTAAGAACACCATCGGCTCGTACGAGTGTGTGTGTTTACCTGGTTACCAGAAACACAACACATCAGCTACCTGTACAGGTAAGACCTGGTGCTGGAGTCCTGGTTCATGATTGTTGTTTGAAGGAGGAACGTCCTTTATGGTTCTCATTGTGTTTTACCAGTTTTAGCGTTTTGGGCACCTACCAATAATTCGTCCAGTAGACCACTCAGTATAGCACCCAGTAGACCATCAAGTAGACCATCCAGTAGACCATCCAGTAGACCATCCAGTAGACTACCAAGTAGGCCATCCAGCAGACCGCTCAGTAGACCATCCAGTAGACCACCCAGTAGACCATCAAGTAGACCATCCAGTCAACTACCAAGTAGACCACCCAGTCAACTACCAAGTAGACCATCCAGTAGACCATCCAGTAGACCATCCAGTCAACTGCCAAGTAGACCATCCAGTCAACTACCAAGTAGACCATCCAGCAGACCACTCAGTAGACCATCCAGTAGACCACCCAGTAGACCATCAAGTAGACCATCCAGTCAACTGCCAAGTAGACCACCCAGTAGACCATCCAGTAGACCACTCAGTAGACCATCCAGTAGACCACCCAGTAGACCATCAAGTAGACCATCCAGTCAACTGCCAAGACCTGCCAAAGTAGACCACCCAGTAGCACCATTCAGAGACTACCCCACAACCAGTAGACCACAGCGTGCTGGGTGGTGTGTAATATTCACATTCGTCAGCAGAACGATGTTCCCCCGAACTGATTGTCTACGTTGCTGTCTTCTGGAACTTGACCATGACGTGTGGAGCTGGCTGACAGCTCTCAGAGTGCTAGTTCCTCAGAATGTCAGAGGGGTCTGTGCTAAGACAGACTGAATGCGGAAGTCGCTGTCGTCTTTCTGCTGTTTGTTATTCCAGCTAAGTGAGGCCTGGTGCAGAAGGAGGGAGGAAGCTTTGTTTCTGTGCTGCTGCTAAACCTGACCAGCACTAACACAGGCTCTTTCCTCCACTGTCTGTTTGAGCTCACTGAGGTACATGGCCGTCCGTCGTTCAGTCTGGATCTGTGATTATAATCTAAACCATGAACCAGAACCACAGGACTTACCTGTACCTGAGATCAAACAGAACTATACAAGCTGACCGCTCACATCACGGGCGTCGGTCTGAAAACCTACCTCACACGAGTACACAAACACCAAGGGAGCAAATTGGAATACTGGAATGTGTATAGGTGTGGCTTTTTGAATGTGGGAATATCTCTGATGTTACAGTATCAGAATATCGGAATGTTCATTGCTGTATTTAGCAATACTGAAATATTTTCAATGTTCATCGTGTTTGTGGCTATTGGAAGTTTGGAATGTTTATGGGATACTGGGATATGTTTGTAATGGATATTGGAATATTTGTAAATATTTAAATTATTATTATAAACCTGTAATAATTTTTTGAAAATTGAAATAGAATTTATTTTGTCGTGGCAGTTTGAATTGTGGAATATTTATTGTTTTGCAGCTTTTGGAATTTTTAAATTTTGGAATGTTTACTGTTATTATTTTGGGTTATTATTTATGTCATTACTGGTTATGAATGTTGGAATATTTTTGTATTGTTGTGGAATTCTGAAATATCTGTAAGAATTTTGAATATTGAATATTTATTTTATTGTGGCTGTTCTGGAATATTTATTGTTTTTGCAGCTATTGGGATTCGAATGTTTACTATTTTTACTGGAAATTGGGATGCTGGATATTTTTGTTAGGGAGATTGGAAAATTTATATTGTTGGCCATTGGAATGATGAAGAATTTGTAATACGTTTCCAAATATTGAAATTTGTAATGGAATTTATTTTTATTTTGACTGTTTAAAATGTGTTAGTTTGGAAAATTTGTATTGTTATATTTAAGGTTGATTTTTAAGATTTTTGTGATGACCTATTGAATGATGATAATGGAATTTTGTTATGGAATTATTGGATTGTTTTTTATTTTTATAATTTTTGGCTATTAGAATATTGGAATTTGTACTTTTAGCCAATCACATTAGTCCATATTAGTCCTAACCAATCAAAGTCTTCCTAAACCTCGTCTCCTTCTCTCTCCTCTCCTCTACTCTTCAGACATAAACGAGTGTTTAGTAAGCAGCCCTTGTCCTGAGAACTTGACGTGTAAGAACACTCTCGGCTCGTACGAGTGTGTGTGTTTACCTGGTTACCAGAAACACAACACATCAGCTACCTGTACAGGTAAGACCTGGTGCTGGAGTCCTGGTTCATGATTGTCGTTTGAAGGAGGGACATCCTTTATGGTTCTCATTGTGTTTTACCAGTTTTAGCGTTTTGAGCACCAGTTCCATGCCGAGTGGTGCAGTGGGTAACCCTGTCACCTCACAGCAAGGTCTGTCTGGAGGTGCTAAGTTGCCCCCTAGATGTGAATGTGTGTATCTGCCCTGTGATGTGGTGGACTCTCCAGGGTGTCTCCTGCCATCCGCCTAGTGACAGACACAGTTACAGACTGTAGTCTATCTAGCTTAGTTATCCTTCTTGAGCCCAACCATCCAATAGACCATCCAGTAGACTACACAGTAGACATCCCAGTAGACCATTCAGTAGACCATGCAGTCAACTACCAAGTAGACCACCCAGTAGATCATCCAGTTGACCACCCAGTAGACCATCCAGTCAACTACCAATAGACCATCAAGTAGATCACTCGGTAGAGCACCTAATAGACCATCAAGTAGACCATCCAGTAGACCATCAAGTAGACCATCCAGTACACTACCCAGTACACCATCCAGTAGACCATGCAGTAAACTACCAATAGACAATCCTATTGACCACTAAGTAGACCATGCAGTAGACCATCCAGTAGACCTTCCAGTCAACTACCAATAGACCATCCAATTGACCACTCAGTAGACCATCCAGTAGACCACTCAGTAGACCATCCAGTCAACTACCAAGTAGACCATCCAGCAGACCACTCAGTAGACCATCCAGTAGACCACTCAGTAGACCATCAAGTAGACCACTCAGTAGACCATCAAGTAGACCATCCAGTAGACCAACCAGTAGACCACTCAGTAGACCATCAAGTAGACCATCAAGTAGACCATCCAGTAGACCATCCAGTAGACCACTCAGTAGACCACCTAGTAAACCACCCAGTAGACCATTCAGTAGACCACACTGCAGTGCTGGGTGGTGTGTAATATTCACATTCGTCAGCAGAACGATGCTCCCCCGAACTGATGGTCTACGTTGCTGTCTTCTGGAACTTGACCATGACGTGTGGAGCTATGTTGGCTGACAGCTCTCAAAGTGCTAGTTCCTCAGAATGTCAGAGGGGTCTGTGCTGAGACAGACTGAATGCGGAAGTCGCTGTCGTCTTGCTGCTGTTTGTTATTCCAGCTAAGTGAGGCCTGGTGCAGAAGGAGGGAGGAAGCTTTGTTTCTGTGCTGCTGCTAAACCTGACCAGCACTAACACAGGCTCTTTCCTCCACTGTCTGTTTGAGCTCACTGAGGTACATGGCCGTCCGTTGTTCAGTCTGGATCTGTGATTATAATCTAAACCATGAACCAGAACCACAGGACTGACCTGTACCTGAGCTCAAACAGAACTATACAAGCTGACCGCTCACATCACGGCCATCGGGCTGAAAACCTACCTCACACGAGTACACAAACACCAAGGGAGCAAATTGGAATACTGGAATGTGTATAGGTGTGGCTATTTGAATGTAGGAATATCTCTGCTGTTACAGTATCGTGTTTGTGGCTATTGGAAGTTTGGAATGTTTATGGGATACTGGGATATGTTTGTAATGGATATTGGAATATTTGTATTGTTGTGGTCATTTAAATTATTATTATAAACCTATAATAAATGTTAGAATTTATTTTGTTGTGGCAGTTTGAATTGTGGAATATTTATTATTTTTGCTGCTTTTGGAATTTTGGAATGTTTACTGTTATTATTTGGGATAAAGGGATATTTATGTCATTACTGGTTGTGGATGTTGGAATATTTTTGTATTGTTGTGGTTGCTGGAATTTAGAAATATCTTTAAGACTTTAAATATTGAATATTTATTTTGTTGTGGCTGTTTGAATTTTGGAGTATTTATTGTTTTTGCAGATATTTTTGTTAGGGAGATTGGAATATGTTGGCCATTGGAATGATGAAATATTTGTAATACAAATATATATATATATATATATATATATATAACATATATTATATAACACATATTAAACATATAATTTAATATATAATTTTTAAATATATAATTTGTAATGGAATTTATTTTAATTTTGACTGTTTGAAATTTGGTAATTTGGAATATTTGTATTGTTATATTTAAAGTTGATTTTTAAGATTTTTGTGATGACCTTTTGAATGATGATAATGGAATTTTGTTATGGAATTATTGGATTGTTTTTTATTTTTATAATTTTTGGTTATTAGAATATTCGAATTTGTACTTTTAGCCAATTAGAACATCAGAATATCTTAGCTGTTTTAGGGATTTTGTTGTTGTGGTTGTGGCTATTGGAATAATTCCACTTGCCTTCATGTTTATGGCATGTGTCGGACTCTTTGGTCAGTGCTGTGCTGCCAGTTCGAGTCCTGTGTCGAACTCCTCCAGTGTGTACTCCTGTCTGGTGTGTGGATCAGCCTTTAACTGCACCTTCAATTAAACTAACACCTCTCCTAACTCACCACTGACCCAGCTCTGTGTGTGTGTGTGTGTGTGTGTGTGTCTTCACTGCAGACACTGATGAGTGTGGTAATGCTCCACCTGTGTGTGGCTCCCATGCATCATGCAATAACACACCTGGCGGTTTCACCTGCGCTTGCCACCTTGGGTTCAAGAACCAGGGCAACAGCAGTACCCCCTGTGAAGGTGAGGGCCGACAGGACTGTAGATGGCGCCGCTTTGCTTCTCAGCCATGCTACCCTCAACATGTTAATGCACCCACCCACCCACTCACTCACTCACTCACTCATCCGCACTCAACACCACCTAACTCACAGCCGGTCTTGAGCTTCCATGTCCAGGAATCTGTCTGTATCCAGGCTAGAGGTGGCTCAACAGGGTATACCCTCATTACATTCACACATTTACACCTACTGAACCGAGTCACTGAACCGAGTCACTGAACCGAGTCACTGAACTGAATCGGTGTTGAGTGTGTACCTGTACCTGCTGGGGATGTGACAGAGCACTAACAGGCGTATAACCGAGTCTCTCTCTCTCAGACATTGATGAGTGTGAAAGTGAGGAACATAAATGTGGAGAAAAAGGAAAATGCCTCAACCTGCCCGGCACCTACAACTGCACATGCGACCCTGGATACAGCAACTTCGGGAACACCAAGACCAAGTGCACAGGTAGGAGAACCTGTTCTTCTCAGCGATACATGTTATTAAAGTTGACGGCTGTGAGTGGAACCCATATCTGACTGTTGTACCTCATTCACATCGTTCTAGACTGTTGTCCCTCATTGACTTTGTTCCAAGCTATTCTCTCTCATTTACATTGTAGCTATTGGCTGTAAAGCTAATACAGTTAGCTGTTAGCTGAAGGAGTTAGCTGTAGGGCTAATGCAGTTAGCTGTTAGCTGAAGCAGTCAGCTGTAGGGGAATGCAGTTAGCTGTTAGCTAAAGCAGTTAGCTGTAGGGCTAATCCAGTTAGCTGTTGGCTAAAGCAGTCAGCTGTAGTGTTAATGCAGTTAGCTGTTAGATGAAGCAGTTAGCTGTAGGGCTAATGCAGTTAGCTGTTAGCTGAAGCAGTTAGCTGTAGTATTAATGCAGTTAGCTGTTAACTGTAGCAGTTAGCTGTAGTGTTAATGCAGTTAGCTGTTAACTGTAGCAGTTAGCTGTAGTGTTAATGCAGTTAGCTGTTAGCTGTAGCAGTTAGCTGTAGGGCTAATGCAGCTAGCTGAGGGGTAACCGTCTAAAACAGTGGATAGTTTGGATGTGGTGGTTTCTGGTGAGTGTAATTCCGTGTGGTTCATGGTTTTGATGTCTGTTTCACTGTGCTTGTGTGTAGAACTGAAATGCAACAGAGGCCACACCACAACTAAACAGGTAAACTCGTCTCCCAGTTACACACCATACTGGAGTGGAGTCAGCATGGACAGATAGATAGCACACTAAACAACAAACTCTCTCTCTCTCTCTCTCTCTCTCTCTCTCTCTAACTCTCTCTCTCTCTCTCTCTAACTCTCTATCGCTCTCCCTCTCTCTCTCTCACTCCCTCTCTCTCTTCCTCTCTCTCTCTCTCTAACTCTCTATCGCTCTCCCTCTCTCTCTCTCACTCAGGCTGTAATGGATGACTTACTGGATCTGTTCAAGTCGAGCTGTGAGTCACTGAGCCGTCCAGATGAGCAGCATGAGTCAGGAGAGACTTTACTAAAGGTACCCCCATGTGTACCCCTACCTGCAGGGTATATACACACAGTAAACTGTTCAAGGTGGTGGTAACTTCAGAAGGAGGTTGAGGCTATAAAGACCTGCGGCCTGTGACATGGTTTATAGACTGAGAAGATGGTGCTACAGTGCAGTGAATGTCTCGTTCTATCTGTGGTCTCACTAAACTTTTGACTAGTTTTACACTGTGATTCAGTTTTTCAGCAGTCATTCCAAAGTTTTCAATAGTGATTCCAAAGTTTTCCATGTGGATTCCCAAGTGTTTAATGGTCATTATGAGGTTTTCCATGTTGATTCCTATTTTTTATTGGTCATTCCAAAGTTTTCAATAGTGATTCCAAAGTTTTCCATGTGGATTCCCAAGTATGTGATGGTTGTTACAAAGTCTTCCATGTTGATTCCAATTTTTTTGTATTGGTCATTCCAAAGTTTTCCATGTAGGTTTTTAATGGTCATTCCAAACACTTAACAAGTAATTCCGAACTTTTAGAGAGTGATTCCAGTTTAAAGTAGTTTAGTAGTTATAACTTTTCGGTGGTGATTTCTGACTATGGTATGTGATGCTAATATGCTAACATGCACACACAGCACACTGATCTTTGTTTCTGTGTTTGATCCTTCCAGAATCTCATGACTGTGAGTAGTAAGGTAGCGTCCACAGGTAAGATCAATGACAGATCAACACTGAGTACGTTTCTGACGGCAATGGAGGACACCCTCAGCCTCATCGGACCGCAGCTCAACAACTCCCGCACCATAATAAGAAACGACATGTCAGGTAGAGTACAACACACACAACATACAGTTTCTTATTAGCTCTAAATGTAGGTACTGTGGTATAGACTGAGTCTGTTTTACAGTTTCTCATTAGGTGGAGTGTATATCTCTAAGCTCTAAGTGTAGGTACTGTGGTATAGACTGAGTCTGTTCTACAGTTTCTCATTAGGTCGAGTGTATATCTCTAAGCTCTAAGTGTAGGTACTGTGGTATAGACTGAGTCTGTTCTACAGTTTCTCGTTAGGTGGAGTGTATAACTCTAAGCTCTAAATGTAGGTACTGTGGTATAGACTGAGTCTGTTCTACAGTTTCTCGTTAGGTCGAGTGTATAACTCTAAGCTCTAAATGTAGGTACTGTGGTATAGACTGAGTCTGTTCTACAGTTTCTCGTTAGGTCGAGTGTATAACTCTAAGCTCTAAATGTAGGTACTGTGGTATAGACTGAGTCTGTTCTACAGTTTCTCGTTAGGTGGAGTGTATAACTCTAAGCTCTAAATGTAGGTACTGTGGTATATGCCTACTGGCTTCATGGTGATTCTTTCACACAGAGGCGTGTCTTGATGTGAAGAAGGATGAGACTCCGCCCGAAGGCAGTGTGAGTATGAACACTGAGGGTGTTCATCTAAACATCAATTGGAAGTCAGTAGTGGGGGAACATTACCCAGGTACGCACACACTCATACCCAGATTGCCCATATAACTCAAATGGATCTTTAAGAATCTAGAACCTTTCAGATGAACCCAATGCTCTGGTAAACCCCCTCAGGTTTCGCCTACGTGGCTTTGGTCAGTTATAAAAACCTGAGCCACAGCAACACCGCTGTCCTCAATGATCAACACGACAAGGGCAGAAACGCCTCGTACCAGCTCAACTCTCAAGTGGTGACGGCGCTCGTCAGCAACCCGAAAACCGAAAACCTGCCGGAGCCCGTGACCCTCACTTTCAAATACCTGCAGGTAAGCTACGCCTCAGTCAGAAACCTTAAAGCAACCTCATGTGACCTCAGAACGTGACTTCCCCAAGGTTCCTGCTGCCTCATGCGGCCCCTCTTGCTCTCTTTCCCCAGGACGAACCAGTGTCTGAGCGGACGACCTACACCTGTGTGTACTGGGACGAGACCCAGGACGGAGGGATGTGGTCGCAGAAAGGCAACATGATAGCAGAGTTTAATTCCACACATGGCATGTGCACGTGGTCTCACCTGAGCAGCTTCGCGATCCTCATGGCCCTCTATCCAGTCGAGGTAAAGAAGGGACACCAGCACCCCAACACTGTTAGGACCACTGCTAGTACTTTGTTGGACCACCCTTAGCTTTGATTCCGTCCTGAGTCGCATGAGACTCGCGATGGGGTTAAAGATTTAAATCCCCTTATTAGTCCCACAGTGGGGAAATTTAGTCTCCGCATTTAACCCATCCGTGAAGTGAAAGACCCACAAACACACTCACTAGTGAACACACACACTAGGGGGCAGTGAGCACACTTACCCGGAGCGGTGGGCAGCCCTATCCACGGCGCCCGGGGAGCAATTGGGAGTTAGGTGCCTTGCTCAAGGGCACCTCAGTCGTTACTGTCAGTTCAGGGAATCGAACCGGCGACCCGCCGGTCACAAGGCTGGTTCCCTAACCTCCAGCCCACGACTTCCCAAGGTCTTTGGTGGACAGTTCCTCATGTTCCCTGAACCACTCCTCCACAGTCTGAGCCCTATGAATCTGGGGACTGTCATCCTGGAATATGGTCATGCTTTCAGGGAAGAACGACAAAACCACTAATGGGGTAATTCCGGTCATTCAGGTGGTCACCTGACCAACTGAAGCCCCTCCAGATCAGAACACTGCCTCCTAGAGGCTTGTACAGGGAACACTATGCAGGACGGAGGCATCACTTTATGCACTTCCCTACTTACCCTGACGTTCCCATCGCTCTGGAATAGGGTCAGTCTGGACTCCTCAGACCACATGAACTTTCTCCATCATTCCAGATGGATCTCCAAGTGGTCTTCTTATGTCCACACCGCTGTTGAGTGCCAATCCTGAGAGGTGCGGTAGTGTGGGAATGCTCTTACTGTCACTGTCAGGAGTTCTACTGTCCATTTCTTACCTCCACCAGGTATTTAGGTGATCTCCCATCGCATTCATTCAGGACATGTCTTGTGAAGCTGAGGTCTCCAATGAAGCTGGACAGTTCTGAAAACCCAATTCCAGATTCTCTGTAGGTAGTGAACTGACAATGTTTAGGTTTCTTAGAACCTTGGTACAATTTAGGGAACCAGCATGCCTTTGCACGGACCAGTTCTTATTGGAACCAAGGAACGTCAACAGATACGTCACCACTAGGGGGCACTGCACCGTGGTAGTAAAGTGTAGTACCAAGATGGCGGAGCGTATAGGTTACCTGTGAGCGTTTGGGCTGTTATTCCAGATGTTTGTTGATATCCAGAAAGCAGCATGGATCAGCTACTGGAGATAAGAAGATGTGGAGGAGGTTCTTTAGCAGACCGCTATGTGGCGCCTCCTATTCTCTGGTTCCAGCTGGGAATGAATTTTGGGTTCTGAACCTGTTTATTTTTGGAGGAAATGCGCTACCTCAACATTAAAGCTCTACTTAACCTACCGCTAGTTACACTACCTTGTTACTAGCCAGTAAGCCTGTAGCCAACTGGCTATCCAAAACAATAGCCTGAGGCTTCCAAATTCGTTAGCATACATGCTAATGCTAATGGTCTCTGATTAACCCAAACAGCAGACTGTAGGCTATTGTCTGCACCTTCATGACAATGAAACAAATAAAGTACCAGAGGAAACAAGATTAACGTACATTTGGAAGCAACAGCAATGCTCACTGGGCTGCTAGCCGCACTGCTAGCCGCACAGCTAGCCGCACAGCTTCCCTCTGCCAACAAAGGATGGACTGCGCTGCATTATGGCATTGCCTTACTAACTGAGGAAACAGCGGATGCTCTCTCGATACTCGACCTAGACAAGGCACCTCAGTCCCTCAGAACTGACACGGCCTTCTTGTCAGGGCGCGTGGAGACACACCACAAGATTCCAGAGAATTCCCTTCCTCTGTACAGGATATGGATCATTGCACAACAGAGGGAGTAAGTGTGTCACTGGAAACCATGGTGAATAACGGCTTACCGCTTCCCGGGAAGTTACGGAGAGTTTACAGCAGTGTGCGGTATTTAATGAAGGTGCGTGTTGTTTCCTGTGTGAAGACCGCACCACAGGAGGTCCCGAGTGAAGGTACGGGCCCTCCAGCACCCTGTGCCCAGATAGAGTGGGGAATATGCTGGGAATACCGAGAACGCCAAGCTCCAAGCAAATCAAGTTTCCATAGAGTTGGAATAACCCGCCCCCTCTCTCTGTCTCTCTCTCTCTCTCTCTCTCTCTCTCTCTCTCTCTCTCTCTCTCACTCTCTCTCTCTCTCTCCCTCTCTCTCTCTCTCTAGAACACCTTTGAGCTGGTGTTGATCACCCGTATCGGCCTGTCTCTGTCGCTGATCTGCTTGTTGGTGTGTATTCTGACGTTTTGCTTCTGCCGCTCCATCAAAGGCACTCGCACCACCATCCACCTGCACCTGTGCCTGTGCCTCTTCATCGCCGACTTCCTCTTCCTCTTCTTCATCTCCAGCACCAACAACGAGGTGAAAGATCTATCTATCTATCTATCTATCTATCTATCTATCTATCTATCTATCTATCTATCTATTTATCTACCTATCTGTCTGTCTACAGGTGGGATGTGCGGTTGTAGCCGGTCTGCTGCACTTCTTCTTCCTCTCGGCGTTCTGCTGGATGCTGTTGGAGGGGGTCCAGCTCTATCGGATGGTGGTCTTGGTTTTTCACACCACTCTCCGTCCTCTGTATTTGTTTGCTGTGGGATACGGCATTCCTCTGGCCATCGTCATCATCTCCGCCATCGCAAACCCAAAAGGATACGGGACAACCAGCTAGTGAGTGTGTGCGTGTGTGTGTGTGAGTGTGTGTGTGTGTGTGTGTGTGTGTGTGTGCCTGTGTGTGCCTGTGTGTGCGTGTGTGTGCCTGTGTGTGCATGTGTGTGCCTGTGTGTGTGTGTGTGGGTGTGTGTGTGTGTGTGTGTATGTGTGTATGTGTATGTGTATGTGTGTGTGTGTGTGTGTGTGTGGTTCATAATCCATATGTAATCTACTGTGTTAAGGTACGATGTCATTAACTCCGTGTGTGTGTGTGTGTAGTTGCTGGCTCTCTCTTGAGGACGATTTCATCTGGAGCTTCTTCGCTCCAGTCTGCATCATCATCGTCCTCAACAGCTTCTCCTTCGTCATCACCGTATGGAAACTGGCGGAAAAGTTCTCCAGCCTCAACCCGGACATCTCCAAACTCAAAAAACTCAGGTGTGTGTCACTGTATAAACACTCCAGAGCTCTGTCCATCTGTTTCTCTGTCCAGAAGGAAAACTGAGGTGACCAGCAGCACTGCTGTGTCTGATCCACTCACACCAGCACCACACACACTAACACACCACCACCACATCAGTGTCACTGCTGTGCTGAGAATGACCCACCACCCACCTGCTCTGTGGTGGTCCTGTGGGGGTCCTGCCCATTGAAGAACAGGGTAATACAGTATACAGAGAAACAGATGGACTACAGTCTGGACCTGTAGAACTACAGAGTGTCCTGTATAGTCAGTGGAACTGATAAACTGGACACTGAGTGTAGATACAGGGAGGTGGACCTGATGGAGCAGCTGGTGGGGGTATATACATGTAATATATACAGCATGTTGGAGTGAAACCCTTCTCATATTCATCCATGTATGTATTCCTCCCTCTGTACCTGCAGGGTTTTCGTGGTGACGGCCGTGGCTCAGCTCTGTGTGTTAGGCGGGATGTGGGTGTTCGGCTGTTTCATGTTTCAGAAGGAGGGCACCGTGGTGATGCTGTACCTGTTCACTGTGCTCAACAGTCTGCAGGGGGTGCTGATCTTCTTCATGCACTGTTTAATGAGCAAACAGGTGAGATTCACGCACATGCATCATACCTGCCGCACCACGAGGCCCCACACACCGGGGGTCAGATCAGTTTACAAGAACTCCTATCAGAATTAATGAGCTCCCCAGCCCAAAACTGAATCGTATCTAACAGTGTGTAACACCTTTCTGGATGTAGGCCACGTCAATGTTCAGACACTCTTAGCTCAGAGAATTGGCCAGTTGGGCCAGATTTGGTGGATGCCTTCCCTGGCACACTCCTGGTTGTTCTAGGTAGTATCTACAGATTTTCAAGCGGTTCCAAATCTGGGAGTTTTCCAGGACAGGCCAGATGTGTGAACGTTCCTGAATGTTCACCATGCCAGTCAATCACATTTGCAGCCCTGTGAACACCAACCGTCATCTTGGAATACCGGTATAGGAATGTTATGATCCTTGGTAAGAGGATGAGCTATAGGGGAAACCTGGTTGTCCAGTGGCTCGGTGTAGGCACGGTGGTTCCAATCTACAGTGACCTCAACCAAAGAATCCATTTCCACCCCAACAGAACATCACAGAGGGGACTGTCCAGGGAGCTAGTGGAACATCTCGCTCCATATGCGGATGCTAAAGTCCAGGGAATTTTATCACGTGTTTTAGCATTTAACAGGGCTCTAATTCTCTCTGTGCTCTCTGGCTCCCCCCACAGATAAGAGAGGAGTACAACAAGCTGTGTGGTGGAATCTGCAGGCCACAGAAGAGATACTCCGAATTCAGCAGCAACCAGACCACCAACAGTCAGGTGAGCCATTCTGTGTGTATATTATTAGTCTGCCTTCCATGAGTAAATATATCATTTCCTTAAAAACTGCAGCTGATTTTAGAGGAAGTGGAATAAGGAGAGGGAAGTGGAGGAAGTGGAAGCCAGTGTTCGGGTGTCTGATAAGTTCTGTGTCATTCAAGGTGCACTCAAAACATTCCACGACTGAGCCTAGAATGATTTGAGTTTGGTCACCATCCCAAGATAGTCACCATGTCCAGTGATACAGCATTCCCAGCGCTCCTGCCATGCTAGGAACATTCCCTGCGGGTCTTGCTCTGCATGTCAGACACCATCTGGGACTGGCTCTCTTCCCCTGAGTCAACACAATGACCCTTCAGCTTTAAATGGAGCTATGTAGTAACTAGAGTTACTACGACCACGCCCTAACTCCTCCTCCCCATCATGTGCCCCTCATCTTCTAGTGCTTGAGATTCGCACCACATCACCACCTCAGCTCCTCCATCTCTTCCAACTCTTGTTCAGTCTTTGCTCGGCAAGGGGGCATGGTGGGGGGATCTGGGTTCAGTATTTTCCAATGTAGCCGCCCAGTACTCCAGCCTAGGTTTCCCAGTGGTCCCCACCTGGCCTCAGCTCACAATGTGTGGACCATATTTTCCAGAACTCCAAGAGCCATATCCGACAGGTAGGGCGAGTGGGTAGTGACCGTTGTGTTGGTGCTGCTGATTTCGTGAAGGAAAACCCAATTGCCATCATGTTACAGGTCGGGTTGTTGGCACTGACTGTTCTCCTTCAGATGCCCCCCCCGGGGGACAACATGTGATAGGCATGCTCTTGGTCATGGCTTTGGACCTGACATGCTTTCTTCAGTCTCTGCAGGCTCTTCCACTGCTGTAGACTGTGAAGACTGCTGTATGGTCTATGGGTTGTAGCTGTAGACCCAGCTGGTGATGATCCTCGACATGAAGGTTGGGTCATCCCAGGCCTGAACACTGACCTGTTCAAAGTAACTCAAAGACGACATCAGCAATTACACTGCTGCATGAAACCAAACTCCACGGGACAGTAGAGCGTGATGTGGCCTTCCTACTGAGCCCTTAATCACATGATTGCCTGGTGATGATCCTGGACCTATAGGATACTGGGTCATCCTAGGCCTGGCCTGTTGGGTGAACTTGCTTGGGACTTTGGCAGCGACACAGTGCATGTTCTCGGAGAATCAACTGAACTGTCCCCAATGACACATGGACAACATTACCTGCAGGGTGACCGGACAACCTTGATGCTCAATTCTATCCATTCAGGTCTTGGATTTCAGAGGTTGTGCTTGTGGTGGGTCATCCTTTAGTGATGTTCTTCCCCTTTTGAAATGTGAATGCCACTCAAAACACCTTGCCCCGCCTATTGATTTATTGCTGATTTATTGACGTCTTTTCAAAGGTGTCAGTTGCTGATTTGCTGTTCATGGCTTAATACACACATTATGTACACACACAAATTTCTGACCTTTGACCTTTTTTGACCTTTTCAGAAGCCTCTGAGGAGTGCGCCGAGCACTGGAGAGTCACAGATATGAAGAATTCGCCACCACAGTCTCGCGGAGCTTCGCAAGTCCTGAACATTTCAAGCTGTATGTTACTTTCATTTCCTGCAACAAGAGGACTCAACAGCGATTGGTTCTTTAGCTAGTTACCGTACCCCTTAGTCCAAAGATGGAAAAAGGGCTAAGGCACGTCATTCGTTCGGCCAGTGGGAACAGACATATGGAAAGGGATCTTCCTCTCTTGCCAACCATGTCCATGACTGTGTTTCCTGTTGTTTTTCTAGAGGGTGGGTCATTGGGTCACTAGGTCTGCGTGTAGCAGCGTTTATCATTGAAAACCAAACGGTCCTCCCTTTTTTTTATGCATAGCTTATAATGTAGTATATGGACACTGATAACATAGCGTTCCCTCCCATGTCCATATATGGATTTGGGATTCATTGTCCAGGTTCAGCGACATCGAGTCGGCTGTTTTGTGAGTTGAGTTGATGTCGGCTAACGGCTGATGATGTCTTGAATAAAACCGCTGGAGTAGGGAAAGCTTTGCAACAAGCGACTTTAGAAATCCAACTGATGAAGCCGAATTCCACAGATCAGTAGAGCGTGTTGTGGACTTCCCAACAAGCCCTTTATTAGATTGCTAGCCTTCAGGAACCCGGTAATATGACCTATGGAATCTCAAAAATTCGAGCAACTTGCTCAAAGAAGAGATCCAGTGGGCCAGCAAAATGTAGAGGTGGCCAGCTTCAACCGGTGCAGGATTATACGGTGTTGTGCTCCCTCTCCAACCACCACGATGTTCACTGTAGTCCTCAGGAAACCAGAGATAGCTGTTAGGGCTAGTCGACACCAAGGCGCCAAGTCTATGTAACCCCTTTTCCACACCGCAGGAGTGTTTCAGCCTGGGCTGCGTTTTGAATGAGCCACAATACAGCAGCCAATCAGAACAGAGGACATTTACATATCTCGGTCTTAAAGAGCTCTCCTGTAAAACTGAATACTGACTACTGTTTGTGAATATGAATATAGACACAGTGAGAGTTGGCAGTATTGACCATAGTGATATCAGCCATCTGAGTATATCTTATTTAATAGCAATAGCACATGCGACCAATTAGAGCGGCGGAAATTTGACGGCCGTTTGTATCCCATTCCGAGGGAATGAAAAATGAACCCGATGACTCCATCCACAATATCCAAGAGTAATGGGTTCCCTCCTCACAGCCAATCAAAGAAGCTCAATGCCTTTTCCATCCAGAACTCATTCATTCGCCACGTGTGTCTAACTGTGCTAGCCAACAAGCAAAGCCTGAAAGCCATCAGGGTTTATCCCCCAATGCCTTACTGTAGTATAAGTCCAGTATGATGACGACGATAACTGAAGGAATTAATGCTTTTGTATTACAGTTATTATAAATATGGTGTGACAAAAGGACGTTTAAGGTACTTCCAGAGTAATAAACAGAGAAGATCCGTAACTAGAGACAAGCTTTTAAGTGCTAAGGTAAAACTCAAAGTTCTATTTATTATGAAAGAGGAGTCTCTATCGCTAATGTGAGCAAATCTGCAATATGTTTATGAGTTGGGAAATCTATATATCCAGTATAATTGACTTGGTTACTTTGCTAGCTACCTGTGTTATACGATTACAGATGTCCGGTAAGGACAGTGACTCCAGCACCTGCCTTTCTACTTTATATGCCTGTGTGAATGTTGAAAGTGAGTTTTATATTTCTTCGTGATGTCATACCTCTTTTAAGGATCTGCTACGTGAAGTGGTCAGTGTTGCATATTTTCAAAGGGAGCGGAAGCCACATTAGCGCAATCCAGTTGAACAGATGTTGAATAAGTTGGTCTTGTTTTTGTCAGATTTCTATAAGTATATAAAGGAAAGCGATTTCAGTCCGAGCACCTTCTTAAGTCTTGTCTTGTAAGAAATGTCCTCTTTGTGCTTTGTCTGTTGATATTGTGTGAATTGTTTGTAATGTTTCCTGTTTTTATTTTGTTTTTTTGTAAACGTGCATTTCTTTGTTGGGGCGAGGGGAGGGTGTGGGATGGAGTGGGAGGGTATGGGTTGGAGGGGGTCTTTGGTTTCTTCAAGTATTTTTGTACATGATTTTTATCTTTTTTTAATTATAGTAGACGTTCTAGTTTGCACCTCTGATGAAGCTCAGGGTCGGACCCTGATTAGGTACTGATGCATTTCCCAGCTTTCATTAAAACATGAAAATCAAACATGGTAGTCTTCTTTTCTTGGTATTTTTCGACTGGCTGGGATGCAGACTGATAGACATGAGTGAAGTCCATAAGTGGTGCCATACCTCCAAAAATAGAGGGGTAAAAACCTTCTGTTTAATATACACTGTGTTCCAAATTATTACGCAAAAAGCGTTTAGGAGTGATAAGGTAAGAATTTTTTGTTTGTCAGTTAAACCCATTAATGGTGATGTGTGTCAGGGCTCTTTATATCACTGAAAGTGGTTGGTGTAGCTCAGCGGATAACACCACTACCCACCAAGTAGCCACCACCCCACGTGGGAGACTGGGGTTCGAATCCCAGTATGGGTCACTATGCTGTGCTATACCAATAAGAGTCCTTGGGCAAGACTCCTAACACTACACTGGCCTACCTGTAATGTGGTTAACCTTGTAAGTCGCTCTGGATAAGAACGTCAGCTAAATGCCAGAAATGTAAATGAAAGCAATTGCAGACACCTGTGCTAATTAGTTTGGCAGGTGTGTCCAATTAAAGGCAAGACTACTTAAGAAAGCTGTCCCACATTATTAAGCAGCCTACATTTTCAGCCAAAATGGAAAAGAAAAAGGATGTGTCGGCTGCTGAGAAGCAACAACTTGTGGAGTGTTTAGGTCAAGGCATGACTACAATCAACATTGCCAAGAAACTTCATCGTAATCATCGCACAATCAGGAAGTCTGTAGCTGATTCAGAGCACACACGTGTGCGTGCTGATAAGGGAAAATTGAGGACATTTTCCAACAGGCAATTGCGTCAGGTTAAAAGAGCAGCTGCAAAAATGCCTTGTCATAGCAGCAGACAAGTTTTTGAAGCTGCTGGTGCCTCCAACGTCCCCCGAACAACAAGATGCAGGGTCCTTCAGAGGTTTGCAGCTATGCGTAAGCCATCCTGTCAACCTCTTAACCAAACTTAAGGTGTGGCCCCCATGGTCCCCTGACCTCAAGCAGATACCATCCAAAACCTGACAAATTCTATGGACGAGAGAGTTCAATAGCTCCTTTTGAACAAGGGGTCCTATGTGCAAATGTAACATCACCTAGAATAAAGTTTTCACTTGAAAACTGTTTAATTTCAGTTTGTAACAACCTGCCAATGCTTATAATTTCACAAATTACCATTGTTTTGTTCTTTATAAAAATAAAAGGTTGAAAACTCTGCTGTGCATAATAATTTGGAACATGCATTTTGAGTAGTTTTATTTATTTTTTAAATATACTGTTATCATTGGCAGTTGGTTCAAAAACCTTTCAGTTGTACTCTAATAGTTGATGACTGGAAAATTACAATGACTGCAATTCATATAGGTAATTTTGGAAAATATTACTTGCATAATAATTTGGAACACAGTGTACTGCCAAAAGCATTGGCTCATCTTCACACCTCTGTAAGGTTTAATATGATGCCAGTCCACCGCAGCTTCAACTCTTCTGGGAAGGTTTTCCACAAGGGTCAGGAATGTGTTTATGGGAATTTCTGACCATTCCTCCAGAAGTACATTTGTGAGGTTGGACACTGATGTTGGACAAGAAGGCCTAGCTCTCGGTTTCCGCTCTAATTCATCCCAAAGGTGTTCTATCGGGTTGTTCTTGCACACCAAACTCGCCCATCCTCCTTCTTTACACCACTGGATTCCACGCTCTGCACTGCGCTTGGTGATGTAAGGCTTGGATGCAGCTGCTCGGACATGGAAACCCATTCCATGAGACTCTCTACACACTGTTCCTGAGCTGATCTGAAGGACACATGAAGTTTGGAGGTCTGTAGTGATGGACTCTGCAAAAAGTTGGCGACCTCTGCGGTGCTGTCATTCCCGATCACTCCCACTGTGTTCTAAACCCACTGTCAGTGGACTGTGGAATATTTAGTAGGAGGGAATTTCACCACTGGACTTGTAGCACAGGTGGATCCTATCACGGTACCACGCTGGAGTTCACTGAGCTCCTGAGAGCGACCCATTCTCTCACTAACGTCTGTAGGAGCAGTCTGCATGTCTACGTGCTTGGTTTTATACACCTGTGGCCATGAAGCGATTGATACACCTAAATTAAATTATCTGTTGTAAGGGGCCGCCTGTAGTGTGGTCCTCCCGCCACCAGAGGGAGGCCATGCTCTGCCACTCGCAGTAATCGGGATGATTGACAACACCTGGTTACTGCCCTTATAAGGACTGCCCACTGTTCAGATGGTGTGGAGTCTTGATTCTGTTCAGGTCATGTGGCTTGTGGTAGTACAGCTTGTACATACTCCTAGTTGAAAAGAAGTACTGGTTTGCTCACCAGCCATCTTGGGTTCTCTCTTGAGGCTGCTGTCAGTTTCTTTCCCTTTGTTTTGTTTAAGAAAATAATTTTAGTTTTAAGGCTCAGAAGATACTTGCTCTCCTTTCCTGAGTGTCTACAGTTTGATCGCCTTCTTTCTTGCTCTTTGTTTTTGGCGCCTTTGTTCTCATTTTCCTGTCGTTTCTTTGCCCTTTTTCTGTGCCAGCTCCACTTCCACATCCGCGGTGGTGTAGCGGTTAGCGCGTCCCACACTTAAGAACGTTGGTTCAAATCTTGGCCTTTGTGTGTCTTTGTTTTCGACTGAGTACCATCTGCATTTGAGTCCACCCTGGTGGAGGTTTCCATCAGGTGTGAAATAAATAACAATCCAGAGAGACATTCATTTAATTATCTACCACTTACGTGAGTACTAGAACCATTGAGTTCCTCAAACAAGGGTCATGATTCACCAGAGCCATGAAGCTAGCTGTAGTTCCACTCCATGCCGTCAATGGCATTCCTTTTTTGGCTTTAAACTGTGTGCTATAACCGCTACTGCCAACCTGTGGCCGGCATCAGAATAGCAACTTCAAAATCACACAGTTGAGAATGAGGCAAGACCAGGTCTATATAATGCTAAGATTGAGTTCATGTAGTAAAGGGCCTTAAGGCCAGAGTATCTGTCACCTAACTCTAACCCTAACCCTCGAGACCCTACAATACAGGGTCTCAATCTCATAGACCTGGTCTTGTCGCAATCTCAACACCATTAAGCCCTGTCTCGTTTCGGTTGGGCTCGGTCTCTGGTGCTGGTACTTACAGGACACTCATCAGCGAATTTGTTGGTTCTCTCTCTCCATGGTCTTCAAGATCCTCCATGTCGTTGAAAAGACCCTTCTTCTATCCACTGCCCCCAACAGCATGCTTTGGTATGGAGCTCGATTTGTCATTAGGATCATCCTGCTTCCCGGAGCCCTGTGACATGACTCCTCTCTGACTATTCCAGTGGCTCTTCTCTGAGGCACATACTTTACTTACACAGAACGATACCAACACACCAGCACGATCAGACTGAAAAGGACTCGCAACAGGACGACCTTATACAGTCAGTCAGGTGCAGCGATAAGGCTCATCCTTGTTCCAGCACATGCATGGCTGAGCGTAAACCATGATTCATTAGTATGTATCACTGTGTCAAGCCTACCCAAGTCCAGTCCTGTGGGTGGACTTCGTCTGGGTGCAGCTAGGCTTTTGATGATGAGTGTAATTTTAGTATAATTACATGTTATATATGTTACATATGTTCAGAGTTCTGGGTAGATTTATATTCTCAAACTTGTTTTAGGTCTCTGGTGTGTGCTGTGGATGGAGGTGTGCGTGTGGAGACCCATGGACAGGTTTTATTTGTGAGGTGTTTGAACATGTTAGAACCTGAACGCTATGTCATATTTACAGGCAGGATTATATGTTTGTGTTTGTGTTTGTGTGTATATGTGTGTGTGTGTGTGTACACTCATATTCTTAAACTTCCAACTGTTAATGGAACTAAATGCAAATATTTATTAATATTTTTTGCAGTTTTATTTGAAATGGTATTTCTTTGGATAATAAATACATTAAGTACATAAATAAATGCATTTCACAAACATAAAAAAGCAGTATGTAATTTATGGAGATTAATAAATTCCCAAATGGACTAAAATGAACTACAGACTGTGAAGAAATAGCAGTTTGATGGTTGACTCTATGTGTGGTGCTGCAGAGATATCTACTGAGGTTAGCATGCTGTCCTGTAATACCACTTTGTGGTATTGCATCCTGTGGGCAGTGTCTTGTGGGCAGTGTCTTGTGGGCAGTGTCCTGTGGGCAGTGTCCTGTGTCCACTGCTGAAGGACTAGAGGATGACCAACACTGCACTGTGCAGCAGCAGATGAGCTATCGTCTCTGACTGTCCATCTACAAGGTGGACCAGCAAGGTAGGAGTGTCTAATAGAGTGGACAGTGAGTGGACACAGTGTCTCAACACTCCAGCAGCACTGCTGTGTCTGATCCACACACACTAACACACCACCACCAGATGGACTACAGTCTGGACCTGTACACCTACAGAGTGCTCCATACGGGTTGTTGTTCAGTCTGTTTACTGTTCTGTTGGGTTCTCTGTGGGGGCAGGTTGTCTTGTCTTTCCAGTCTGCTCTGAGTGGTAAAGTGACTGATCCAACTCGCCCAAACACGTCAGGCTGAGGAAACCAGGCACAGCCAGAACGACAGCCAGTAGGGAATAACATGGGGGCCGTTCTGAGTCAGTGGGGGGAGGAGCCTGGGTTAGGGTGGTGGGCAGGGCTTTCTCAGAGCCAGTCAGAGCAGTGTGCTGATGAGGGGGAGTCTGGGGGAGGCTGGTGTGAGAATCTGTTTGGAAGTGGAGCGAGATAGAGTAACAGCACAGGGGCCGAGGAACAGGGTGAGTGTCTGCATGCATGACAATGCCTGCGAGAGCGTGAGAGAGAGAGAGCGAGAGTGCATGCGAGAGAGAGAGAGAGAGAAAGTTTACCTCTGAAAGTAATGACTTAATACTATCAGCTCTGCAGGACCTGGTCAGTGGTAGTGATACTCTATTGAACTAGCTCTAATGCTGATGTGTAGTGGGCTGTAGAGTTGCTACAGGGTGAGCTAGAACCTGTAAGAGAACCTTTGTATGTAATAACCTGTAGGTTCTAGCAGCATCACATTTACCAAATACTTTCTGTAGCGTTCAGAGGAAGTCCTGGATCACTCCTGCTTGTAAATGTGTTCAAGTTCATCAGTGTTTCTGGAATGTCCTGCTTGCACAGCCCTCTTCAGGTCAGCATCTCCACAGGGTTCTGGTCAGGACTTCAGTTGATCCACATGTGTGCTTTGGGCCTTGGTCCTCTTGCGTCACCCAGTGTCTCTTCAGCCTACAGGTCATGGACCGCTGACTTCACATTCTCCTGTAAAATGTTCTGATAGACCTTCGAACTCATTGTCTCAGTGACACCATGGCTTTAAGACCCTGATGCAACGGAGCAGCCCCAGGCCATGACACTACCACCACCATGCTTCGCAGCTGGGATGAGGTTTAGGTGTTGGTCTGCATTTGTGCTAGAAGGTTCTACCTCTTTTGTCCATGGAGCATGTTCCCAGAAGCACTATGCAACATCCAGGTGGTACTGGACAAACAGAGACGGGCCACTATGTGTTTTGTCTTCCTTCGTGGTGTCCCTCCATTAACACCGTTCTTGTTCAGGGTTTTCAGATAGTGGACACCTGAACAGGTTCCTGCAGGCTGTAGCGTCTCTGTAGATCCTCGGCTGGCCGGATTCGTTTTCTCCTCCTACAGGAAGCCGTGGTGCTCTTGGATTGTTCCTAACAGGATGTCCACTCCGAGGGAGAGCAGCACCAGCCCTGAATGTTCTCCCTCTGTAGACAGTTTGTCTAAGCATGGATGAATGTCCATGTAACTGTTTTTGGAGGCCTTTCCAGCTTCCTGTTTCTCCTTAGCACTTCTACTGAGATCTTCCGAAAACTGTTCAGGGTCCAGACTGACCGTTCTAGAGAGGAACAGGTTGGTCAGTAGGCTGGCTTTAATGGGTGAAGCACCTGTGACCCCACACTTCCAATCTCAGCTCCTTCGTTCAAACAGCTTTTACCACTTCTCTCTTCTCTTCTCTTCTCTTCTCTTCTCTTCTCTTCTCTTCTCTACTCTTCTCTACTCTTCTCTTCTCTTCTCTTCTCTTCTCCTCTTATCTTCTCCTTTCTCTCCTTGTTAATCAATCAGTTAATATACCTGCCTTTATTGATTGTCCTGTCCTGTCCTGGTCTGTGCTGTAGGATGGATGGAGTGATCAGCGGTCGTGTTCCGTTGTCTGTGGTCTCAGTGGGTGTTGTGAGGTTCCTGGGGGTCTCCTGGTGTTGGAGTGTTGCGGCGGGGTTTGGTGTGTATTTGGGTTCAGGAGGCTGGAGGTTCGTCTACACCACAGCACGCACCATCAGGAGAGACCTCAGGTCAGAAAACACCTCTCTCTCTTTCTCTCTCTCCCTCCCTCTCTCTACACCACACCTCACACCATCAGGAGAAAACACCTCAGGTCTCTTTCTCTACTCCCTCCCTCTCTCTACACACCACACCTGTCCTCTGTCCCTCAGAATTCACCTCTCTCTCTGTACACCATCTCTCTCACACTGTCTTGTCAGGACCTCTCTCACAGTCTCTCAGAATACTCTCTCTCTCTCTCTCTCTCTCTCTTTCTCTCTCTCTCCACATCTCTCTCTTCCTCTCTCCACATCTCTCTCTCTCTCGCTCTCGCTCTCCACATCTTTCTCTCTCTCTCTCTCTCTCTCTCTCTCCATATCTCTCTCTCTCTTTCTCTCTCCACATCTCTCTCTCTCTCTCTCCATCTCTTTTACTCTCCTTCTTTCTTGTGCTAACGTATTTTGTTGTTTCAGTCTCTTTCTCCAGTTTCTCCTGTTATATTTCTATTGTTCTGTTGTTTTATTTTTTCTCCCTCTACACTCCTCCCCTTGCTCCCTCTGTCTCTCCGGTCTTTCCCTGTAGATGGTCTTTATCTCAGTTTCTCCTCTGAGTTTGTTTTATATCCATAAATATAGATCATATGGATCACCAATATTAAACTCCTCCCTCATTATTCCTCCTCTCTCCACTACCCCTCCCCTCCAGTGGTCTGTACGTCCTGCTGCGCGTGAAGCGTATCGTTCGTGGTTACCTCCGAAATGGAAGCACCGTGCCATCCATCTTCGCCCAGCGGGTGGCACTGCACCCGGATAAACCCGCTCTGGTGGAGGAGGCTACAGGGGAGGTGTGGAGCTTCTCTGAGCTGGACAGGCGCTCGAACGCGGTGGGCCGCTGGGCGCTCGAGCAGGGATGGGGGTCAGGAGACGTGGTGGCTGTGTTCATGGAGGGTCGGCCTCTCATGGTGGCCATGTGGCTGGGCCTGGCCAAAGTGGGAGTGGAGGCGGCACTCATCAACTTTAACCTCCGCAGGGACTCGCTCCTCCACTGCCTGGAGGTGTCGGGGGCAGGGGGCATGGTCTTCGGGACGGAGCTAGTGGACGGTAAGTAGGCCAGGGTCACATGACCAAAAGCATAATTTACATATAAAATAAGACCCATAACAGAATCTGTCTCCGCATCAGTCAGGTGGGGTTACTGACCCCTGGCCTCCTTTATCCTCCCTACTCCCAGCATACGCTTCTATTCTACTCCTCTTCTACTCCTACTCTACTCTGTTCTATTATGTTCTGCTTTGTTCTATTCTGTTCTGTTCTACTCTACTCTACTCTGCTCTGCTCTGCTCTGCTCTACTCCTACTCTACTCTACTCTACTTTACTCTATTCTATTCTACTCTACTCTACTCCTACTCTATTCTATTCTATTGTGTTCTGCTTTGTTCTGTTCTGTTCTGTTCTGTTCTGTTCTACTCTACTCTACTCTACTCTATTCTGTTCTGTTTTACTCTACTCTACTCTACTCTATTCTGTTCTGTTCTACTCTACTCTACTCTATTCTGTTCTGTTCTGTTCTACTCTACTCTACTCTATACTATTCTGCTTTATTCTATTCTATATTTCTGAGATGTTTCTTTCAAACTCCCAGCACATTGTTCTATTCTGTTCTGTTTTGTTCTATTTTGTTCTGTTTTGTTCCGTTTTGACACCTGGCCTCCTTTATCCTCCTTACTCCCAGCATACGCTTCTATTCTACTCCTCTTCTACTCCTACTCTACTCTGTTCTATTATATTCTGCTTTATTCTATTCTGTTCTACTCTACTCTACTCTATTCTATTCTGCTTTATTATATTCTATTCTGTTCTGTTCTAGTCTACTGTACTCTACTCTATTCTGCTTTATTCTATTCTGTTCTACTCTACTATATTCTGTTCTACTCTACTATATTCTGTTCTATTCTACTCTACTCTACTCTATTCTGCTTTATTCTATTCTGTTCTACTCTACTCTACTCTACTCTATTCTGCTTTATTCTATTCTGTTCTACTCTACTCTACTCTACTCTACTCTACTCTACTCTATTCTGCTTTATTCTATTCTGTTCTACTCTACTCTACTCTATTCTATTCTGCTTTATTCTATTCTATTCTATATTTCTGAGATGTTTCTTTCAAACTCCCAGCACATTGTTCTGTAGCTCTAGTGTGTTCTGTTCGATTCCATGTTGTCTTGTCTGAGATGTTTCTTTCAAACTCCCAGTATATATTCTATTCTATTTTATTCACTCCATTATTAGTAGCTTCATTTAACTAGAGAAAACAACGAGCTTGCTTAGTCACTCTAAGATTTCTACACCGTATGAAACATCAGATAACATTAGACCAGTGAGAGCGTCTGTCTGCCCGGACGTCTCAGAGTAGTGAATTAGATGAAGGCTGAACTCGAGGAGAGAGCCTCCTGTTCATTGTGGAAGGCCTTCAAAGCAGGTAGCAGCAGTTCAAATCACATTCTGCAGTCCAGTTCTGCTCAGGGGTTCTCCACCCAGTCCTCCTTGGTAGACCAGGTGCTCTGTACTGTTGCTATAACCTAGCTCTGAGTGCACCAGTATGTAACAACCAGTATTGTGGAACCACTATGGTGGAACCTGTATTGTGAATGAGCTAAGCCAGTCCCATTTTATTCTTTGTGTCCAAGGAAAGAACCACAGACCAGTACAATATTCTTTCTCTCTCTCTCCCTCTCTCTCTAGCGGTGATGGAGATCAGTAGCTCCCTGGCTGGACGTATGAAGCTTTTCTGGACAGGTTCATTACCTGCTGGACGTCTGACCTCTGACCTCTCAGTCCAGGACCTGGACCTGATGTTGGCTAGCATGCCCCAAACACCACCACCGGTCAGGCACAACAAGGGCTTCAACGGTGAGCACCCTGGACATGTGGACGAGCATCATGAGAAACTCAGTAATACCTACGTTAACATGCAGACACTTCCTGTTCCAGCTAGGGGTCAGGCTATTCTCGTTTTAGGAATGTTCACTCACTCTTCCTTACGGAGCGCTCCTGGTTCTGTGGTGTTCTTGTGCATGCACAGCTGGTTTAAGAGGTTTGATTAGTGGACAGTTCCCAGAGCTTTAGCCTGCAGCTGGTGAGGATGGTGGAGTTTGTAATGTGTTTGGGGTCATTGTCCTGTTGACTTTTTTGGGGTTCTGTTGGGTTTATGGAATGATTGTACATGGAAGTGGTGAAGTGATCTAAATTGTTGTGTTGATTGTGAAGTGGAAATCGGGGAACACATCTGGTTTAATGTATAATAATAATAATAATAATAATAATAATAATAATAATATTAATAATAATAATAATAATGTGCTAATATGCTAATGTGCTAATGGTTAACCGAATTAGATATATCTGATCAGGTGTATCATTATTATTATTGATCCATTAATGATAAATGATGACACGGTGCTCAGAGCAGCTGTGGTGTTAGTCAGCGGCGTATGCTGGTACGTCAGGGTGCAGGTTGGTGTCTCCACACGTCCACACAACTATTCAGGTGTTGCAACAACAACGAGAAATATTCACCCTCCCCTCTCTGTCTATCTTACCTCTCTCTATCTCTCTCACCACTCTCCCACTATATCTTGCCTCTCTCACCACCCTCTCTTGCTCTCTCTCCTCTCTCTCACCTCTTTCTATCTCTCTCTTTATATAATCTCCCAATCTCTCTCTCATCTCTCAATTTCTCTCTTATCTTTCTTATCTGTCTCTCTCACCTCTCTCTATCCCTTTCTCACCTCCTGCTATCTCAACTCTCTTCTTCCCTCTATTTCGATCACTCTATATCACCTCTTATCTCTCTGTTATCTCTCTCTCTTATCTCTCTTTCACTTCTCTCTCCACCCTCTCCTATCTCTTTCTCACCTCTCTCTTTTCCTCTCCCACATCTTTTCTCTTTCCGTGTCTCTCCCTCCCATCTTTTTCTTTATCTCTCTAACTTTCTCTCTTCTCACTCATCTTTCTCTCTCTCCCGTTCTGTGTCTCTATTTGTTCCTACTCTCACTCCTCCTCTCTCTGTAACTTTATAATATTCTTTTCTCTTTTCTCTCTCTCTCTCTCTCTCTTTCTCTCTCCCTCTCTCTCTCTCTCTCTCTCTCTCTCTCTCTGTGTCTCTGTCTCTCCCCTCTCTTCAAATTTATCTGTTTCTCTCTCTCTCATTCTCTTCTTTCCCGCTCTCACCCAGTCTCTTCTTTTGGCCTTTGCTTTTCCATCTCTCTGTCTCTCTTTCTCTTGTGCATTTTGTTCTTTCCCATCTCTATTGCCTTTTCTTACTCTTTTCTCTTCTCTCTCTCTCTCTCTCTTCACTTGCTCTCTCTTTTCTCCTTCTCTCTCCCTTCTATATCTATCTCTGGCTCTCTAACACTCTCCCATTTCTCTCTCTTTCTGGATCACAGTCTTTCCTTCTTACTCTCACTCCTCTATCTCCCCTTCTCTCCCTCTCTCTTTCTCTCACTTTCCCTGTCTTGCCTCCCCCCTCTCTCTGTGCTGTGTATGATGGCTCTATAGTGTTCTATAGGGGAGTAAACAGTGGGAGCTCTTTATACTGAATAAGCAGCCTTTATTCTTCTGGGCTTCACTTACAGTCAGAGAAAACACAGCTGTAGAGAGAGAGAGAGAGAGAGAGAGAGAGAGAGAGAGAGAGAGAGAGAGAGAGAGAGAGGAGAGGGCGTGGGGAGGAGGCTGAAGGGGGGTGGTATTTCTCTTGTGTTCTGTGAGTGAAATTGGGGAAAAGGTTACATTCCAGCCAAGTGCATAGTGCTAATGAATGAACGGCAGAGAGAGAGAGAGAGAGAGCTAGAGAGAGAGAGAGAGGACGCTTAGCTGGATGAGTAGAATACAAATGCAGGCTGTAGGTGTGAAAGAGAGAGAGCACAGGAAGTGGATGATGGTAAGAAGCAGTGGTTTCACTCTGATGGTCTGGGAAAGCGTGTCTGTTGGTTTGTGCCTGGTAAAGGAATAACTCTGTCCGTCCTGCTGAGTGAACTTCTCACATTTCACTGTGAAAGAGAAATGAATGAAAGAGGACAGAGGAAGAAAAGGAGGAGGGTGTACAGTAGCAGGGACATAAAGAGGGAGGGAAAAAAGAAAAGGAGGAGGGGAGAAGGAGAGAATGCTAATGAAGCTCTCGGGGGAGAGACAGAAGAGACGAGAGGGAAATTAGAGAGGTAAATGAAGGGAGGGGGGAGCTTAAAGAGCCAGCATCCCAGAGGACTGAGTGAGTTTGGTACAGCATGTAAACTCCAGTCCAGAAAATAAAACTAAACCTACAGTGGTTTAACCCACCGAGGCAGCCAAGCAGAACAGAGCTCATTTACAGTTTACATGCTACATGATACATCGTAACTCAAGAGACTGGATTAGGCTCAATCACAGCTGTAACACACCGTCACTCAAGAGACCGGTTTAGGCTCAATCACAGCTGTAACACACCGTCACTCAAGAGATTGGTTTAGCCTCAATCACAGCTGTAACACACCGTCACTCAAGAGAACGGTTTAGGCTCGATCACAGCTGTAACACACCGTCACTCAAGAGAACGGTTTAGGCTTGATCACAGCTGTAACACACCGTCACTCAAGAGAACGGTTTAGGCTCAATCACAGCTGTAACACACCTCACTCAAGAGACTGGTTTAGCCTCAATCACAGCTGTAACACACCGTCACTCAAGAGACTGGTTTAGGCTCGATCACGGCTGTAACACACCGTCACTCAAGAGACTGGTTTAGGCTCAATCACAGCTGTAACACACCATCAGTCAAGAGACCGGTTTAGGCTCAATCACAGCTGTAACACATCGTCACTCAAGAGACCGGTTTAGGCTCAATCACAGCTGTAACACACCGTCACCCAAGAGAACGGTTTAGGCTCAATCACAGCTGTAACACACCGTCACTCGAGACTGGTTTAGGCTCGATCACAGCTGGGATACACCATCAGTCAAGAGACCGGTTTAGGCTCAATCACAGCTGTAACACATCGTCACTCAAGAGAACGGTTTAGGCTCAATCACAGCTGTAACACACCTCACTCAAGAGACTGGTTTAGCCTCAATCACAGCTGTAACACACCGTCACTCAAGAGACCGGTTTAGGCTCGATCACGGCTGTAACACACCGTCACTCAAGAGAACGGTTTAGGCTCGATCACAGCTGTAACACACCGTCACTCAAGAGACCGGTTTAGGCTCGATCACAGCTGTAACACACCGTCACTCAAGAGACTGGTTTAGGCTCGATCACAGCTGTAACACACCGTCACTCAAGAGACCGGTTTAGGCTCGATCATGGCTGTAACACACCGTCACTCAAGAGACTGGTTTAGGCTCGATCACAGCTGTAACACACCGTCACCCAAGAGATTGGTTTAGCCTCAATCACAGCTGTAACACACCGTCACTCAAGAGACCGGTTTAGGCTCAATCACAGCTGTAACACACCGTCACTCAAGAGACTGGTTTAGGCTCAATCACAGCTGTAACACACCGTCACTCAAGAGACTGGTTTAGGCTCAGTCACAGCTGTAACACACCGTCACTCAAGAGACCGGTTTAGGCTCAATCACAGCAGTAACATACCGTCACTCAAGAGACCGGTTTAGGCTCAATCACAGCAGTAACATACCGTCACTCAAGAGAACGGTTTAGGCTCAATCACAGCTGTAACACGCCGTCACTGAAGAGACCGGTTTAGGCTCGATCACAGCTGCAACACACCGTCACTCAAGAGACCGGTTTAGGCTCGATCACAGCAGTAACAGCGTCACTCAAGAGACTGGTTTAGACTCAATCACAGCAGTAACACACAGTCACTCAAGAGACTGGTTTAGGCTCAATCACAGCAGTAACACACAGTCACTCAAGTGGCCAATCCAAGCTTGATCATAGCTGGGATACACCGTCACTCAGGTGGCCAGTCCAGGCTAGATTACAGCTGCAATGTGGTGTCACTTAAACAGCCGCCCCATTGAACCTCTAAGCAACGGGTGGAAAATCTCGTAGCCGCCAGTTCAGTGGATGCAGCCACTTACCAGCCAGATTAAAGCGGCAACCATTCCACACCAACATACTTACAGTCGTACAGTCATATATGAGCATTAGCTGGAGCTGAATTAGTTTCATCAGAGGAAGTCCTGTGAATGGGGTGAGAAGGGGTTCAGTCCCTGTCTGCTTTAGTCCCGCCCCCGGTCCCGGGCAACAGCAGCAGACTGTGCTGAAAGTCTGGCTGAACAAACCCAGAGCGAGCTCATGGGAAGATGTGTGTTTAGGCTCTTAATGCTCACAGGGATCTCACGTCCACATGAAAGGAGGGAGAACCATCACCACAGTCTGGTGAAATGGAGAATTCCCCGCTGGTGTGAATGGGTCTCTGTTGTCTGAAAGAGTCCCCTTCTGCTTGGCAAAACTGCATGACCGCTTTCCCAGAAGGACTATGACGCGGTGGCTCTGGCCTTCATGTATACTCACTGATACGGATTAGCATTAGACTGGTGAAGTGGTTTCAGTAGTCCAGTCACGGTATTATCGCTGCTATTACTGAGGAGCTCCTAATCTGGTAAATTATAAACTCTACTCAAGCGGAATTATTATTACTGAGGAGACCTTAATCTGGTGAATTATAAACACTACTCGAGCGGAATTACTATTACAGAGGAGATCTTAATCTGGTAAATTATAAACTCTACTCGAGCGGAATTATTATTACTGAGGAGACCTTAATCTGGTGAATTATAAACACTACTCGAGCGGAATTACTATTACAGAGGAGATCTTAATCTGGTGAATTATAAACACTACTCGAGCGGAATTACTATTACAGAGGAGATCTTAATCTGGTAAATTATAAACTCTACTCAAGCGGAATTATTATTACTGAGGAGCTCTTTATCTGGTAAATTATAAACTCTACTCAAGCAGAATTATTATTACTCAGGAGATCTTAATCTGGTAAATAATAAACTCTACTCGAGCGGAATTATTATTACTGAGGAGATCTTAATCTGGTAAATTATAAACTCTACTCAAGCGGAATTATTATTACTCAGGAGATCTTAATCTGGTAAATAATAAACTCTACTCAAGCGGAATTATTATTACTGAGGAGATCTTAATCCGGTGAATTATAAACCCTACTCGAGCGGAATTATTATTACTGAGGAGCTCTTAATCTGGTCAATTCTGAACCCTATTGGAATGGGATTATTATTACTAAGGAGAACTTAATCTGGTGACTTGTAAACCCTATTTGAGCGAGATGAGCATTATCAGGGGATGTGGTGTAAACTGACTGATCACAGAAGGGGTCTGTGATTATAATCCAGTATGATGTTGCCGTGTTCATAGCTCTTTCCCCGAGCCCCTCAGTAATAGATGTAGTGTAATAACAATGTAATAGAACACAGTCATCATACATGAGCTGGCCATCACAGAGTCCTGACCTTAACCCCATTAAGGATTATGGGATGGGCTGGGGAAGTGTTTACGGAGTGGCTAGACTTTCCCATCATCACAGTCAGAAATGTATCAGTGTTCGTTTCCGTGTGTGAGTGTGTATGAGAATTAATGAGTGTGTGTGTGTTCTCTCTGTAGACAGGCTCTTCTACATCTACACCTCAGGCACCACAGGGTTACCCAAAGCTGCCATTGTAGTCCACAGCAGGTCAGTGACACACCTCACAACACATCTGGACGCAGTAACACGGGACTCTAACTTAACCCCCGTTTTTAATCTGTCATGTTCAGGTTTTACCGTATCGCTGCGTTTGGGTATTACTCCTTCAAACTCCGCCCTGATGACATCATCTACACCTGCCTGCCCCTCTACCACTCAGCAGGTGTGCCACCTTGTACTTTCACCAGAAACACCCACCTTAGAAACAGCTAACTGGCCACTTTATTAGAAACACCAACCTTAGAAACACCTGACTAGCCACTTTATTAGAAACACCTACCCTAGAAACACCTAACTAGCCACTTTATTAGAAACACCTACCCTAGAAACACCTAACTGGCCACTTTATTAGAAACACCCACCTTAGAAACACCTAACTGGCCACTTTATTAGAAACACCCACCTTAGAAACACCTAACTGGCCACTTTATTAGAAACAGCAACCTTAGAAACACCTAACTGGCCACTTTATTAGAAACACCCACCTTAGAAACAGCTACCTGGCCACTTTATTAGAAACACCCATATTGTGCTTCAACTAACTGGCCACTTTATTAGAAACACCTACCCTAGATCATGTAAATGGTCAGTTTATTAGAAACACCTACCCTAGAAACAGCTAACTGGCCACTTCATTAGGAACACCCACCTTAGAAAATTCTAACTGGCCACTTCATTAGAAACACCTACCTTAAAAACACCTAACTGGCCACTTTATTAGAAACACCCACCTTAGAAACAGCTAACTGGCCACTTTATTAGAAACACCTTCCTCAGAAACACCTAACTGGCCACTTTGTTAGAAACACCTACCTTAGAAACAGCTTACTGGCCACTTTATTAGAAACACCCATATTGTGCTTCAACTAACTGGCCACTTTATTAGGAACACCCACCTCAGAAACACCTAACTGGCCACTTTATTAGAAACACCCATATTGTGCTCCCAAATAAGGCATTTTCAGTAAGTCTATCAGCTACCATTGTCCAGCGATTGTGCTGAAACTTGTGAACTGCTAGAAGAAGCCGTTTGAAAGACTCTAATGAGAACCATACCGATACTTCAGTTCAGGAGATCCATCATCTCTAATCTAAACCAGATGAGCATATCTGTAGAAGATCCTCTGGAGTTCTGTGCATGTAGTGTTTCCCACAGTGCTCCATGATCAGCTGTGTCTTTGTTCTTTGTCTTCAAGGCAACATCATGGGGGTGGGTCAGTGTCTGGTGCACGGCTTGACAGTGGTGATCCGGAGGAAGTTCTCCGCCAGCCGGTTCTGGGACGACTGTGTCCGATACAATTGCACAGTAAGTGGGGTTTACAGTGTACTGCTGATGAGGACAGTGCCAGTCTGCCACTTGTACGTATCCTACTTCATGTTTCTGCAGTCAAAGTGAAGCCACCCAGAAGGAATCAATCAACTGGAATGAAACTTGGTGTGTAGGTTTGACATCATGAGACATGCGAATTGACTGGACGTGTGATGTAAGCAAGTGCCGGCCTAATCGTACTGTTGTGTTGGTAGCATCCTGTGCAAGAGTTCGAGAAGGGTTACCTTGTAGGGGCCCCATAGCGGGATGGTCTTGTTGACATATTGTGCATACCGGGGGCGCGGATTGTTCCAATGGCACCTTGTTGCCAGCTGTGGATAGAGTAGCCGCTTTAGTCTTGGTAGAGACGCCCAACGAATCCGTGTGCGGAGGCACCGTGGTCAGCACCAAGATGGACGGTTTGTTGTCATTCATCCAGAAGGCCTGGTGTCCCTCCACCTCCACCCCTACCGCACCATCTGCAGGAACTGTGTGAGGATGTTCAAGCTGCATGGGATGGATTATCACAGGACACCATTAGGAACCTCTACAGCTCCATACCGAGACGTCTGGCGTGTTGGGTTAGCGAACACGGCGGCCCGACGCCATACTGAGAGACAGACTTCTGTATGTGTAGCTCAATAAATATTGATCATATCAGTCTAAATTCATCATCAGTTATTGATCCTGGTCACCTTCATCTTCCTTCCCAACACACCTGCACTCCCACACCTCCTTGTGGGTGCAGCTGTTCTTTATGATGAGTGTATATATATTAGCATTCAATGCGTGTGTGTCTGTAGGTGGTCCAGTACATCGGTGAAATCTGCCGTTACCTGTTGTCCCAGCCAGTGCGTTCCTCTGAGTCCAGTCACCGCATCCGGGTTGCGGTGGGAAACGGGCTTCGGCCCAATGTGTGGGAAGCCTTCACCAACCGTTTTAACATTAAGCAGATCGGAGAGTTTTATGGAGCCACAGAGTGCAACTGCAGCATCGCCAACCTGGACGGCAAGGTAGCCCAGTTCGTTTCAGCATCAGAAAGATCAATTTACCCTCGATTACGCATCTAACAGATGGAAAGTGTTTGAATGATGTATGATCTATTAGGATTGTTTTCTCTTTGTCCAGATGGGGGCGTGTGGCTTTAACAGTGTGATCCTGCCTAACGTGTACCCCATCAGACTGCTGAGGGTGGACGAAGAGACGATGGAGCTCATCAGAGACAGCAAGGGCCTCTGTGTGCCCTGTAAACCAGGTGAGGAACACTCACATACACACCTGCTGGTGTTACTACCAGGAGCGTACCTATGGCCGGTTTTGCTTGGAAGCCAGGCCCCTCTGAGCAGAGACACGTTGTCAGATGGCAGTGCCAAGGAAACTATTCCAAAATGATCCTCCCTAGAGCTACGTGAATTTACGGTGGGCACCTTCGTCTTGCATGTCACCATCAGTCATGCAAATAGGTCATGCTAGCTCCTATAGACCATGTAGCTGGAGAGTTACGGTATTTGACCGTCTCTACCGTCATCCATTGTCTCTAGGCAGCTTCTCCTGGTGCTGTAAGACTTGGCCCTCTCCAACAAGTTAGGTATAACGAAGTTGACTAGTTAGTGGTCATCATCCACACTGTATCAAAGTACCTGGCCTTATGGCTTGCTAGCTGCCCCCCTCAACCAGTAACCAGGCCCCCCTTATATTAAACCTAGACAGCGCCCCTGGTTCATTGGCCTATGAATCATCATAGCTTAGCAATCATACACTTAAGGCCAATTCATTATTCTGCCTCAAATCCATGCTGTAAGCATGGCATAGGTACCACGTACCCTGTGCCATAGCCTGATGCACACCTTTCCTGAAGTGTAACTATGCATGGTAGTGGTGCAGACTGCAAGTACTGCGATTGGTCTGCTTGGTACAGTGGTTGCTATAGCATAGTGGGTAACACCTCCTATTCTGTAGACTGGGGTTCATTCCCCACCTGGGCTGGCACCCTACACTATACCAATAAGAGTCCCTGGGCAAGACTCGCAACCTTGGCCTACAGGTGGAGAAATTGATCAAATGCTCACTATGCCGTAGGCCACGTTTGCCAACTTCACAATCAAACCTCTCCAGGTCTTCCATAACAAAGACCATGTTACATATAATGCCCACGCTTTGTGTGCTCTAGGAGAAGCAGGAATATTAGTGGGACGGATCATCCAGGATGACCCCTTGAGGAGGTTTGATGGCTATGCCAATCAAGAAGCCACAAACAAGAAGATTGTGCACAACGTCTTTAAGAAGGGTGACTCCGCCTACCTGTCAGGTACCAGCTCACATCATTTCACCTTCACTTTTAGCACCAATGTTAGTCTTACTCTGCTTTTGTTGAGTTATGAACCTGGCTTTTTCTTCAGTGCTCTATGTGGAGGGAAGGTGCAGCCTTACGCCATCTGCTGGCTGTTTTCCATAGTTCCATAATAGATTTACACAGTGCTTAGAAATTACTGGTACTGGAGCTGTAAGGCTAATGTTGCTAACCACTAATGGAAGCTTATAGCCCACCTGCAGACCTCAATCACCACCAACTCGCCTCAAACCCTGTGGAGATGTTCTGCGGTCTCTAATAGACTTTCTTATTTGGGCTTGAACACTGTATGACACGCTGTTATCTGCAAACGGGCATGTCTGAACCGGTGAGGTTAGCTTCCCCTGCTAATGACAGGTTTTCCACTAGATGATTTCTGTAATAGCTTCTCTGTGTGCCAACTTTCCTCCACCTGGCTCTCAGGTGATGTGATGGTGATGGATGAGCTGGGCTACATGTATTTCCGGGACCGCAGTGGAGACACGTTCCGCTGGCGGGGTGAAAACGTCTCTACCACCGAAGTGGAAGGAGTTCTGAGCTCTTTACTGAACCAGGCAGATGTAGCAGTGTATGGAGTGACTGTACCAGGTGAGTGGAGATGTGACAGTTGCCTGTATTACCTAGACCTGAACTACAACCGAATCTAAATTCTGTAATGTCCGGGTAGGATAGGACACAGAGCAGGACGTGATTCTGCTGGGACAAGTGTGCTTGTGTTGACACCCGCACATACATGGCACTGGAGAGGTCACCATTAGCCACACACTTCACCCCAACGTTGACCGCCCCCATATACCTTTAACTGTCCAACAACAATAGTCACGGTCGGCCTTCTCAGGATCCTTCTACTGGTTGGCGCTGCCCTCTAGAAGCTCATGAGGTGTGGCCATCAGTTTTACCTCATAGATGGACCATGCAGATACACACCCTTCATGCTGACGGCCAACCCTCATGAGCTACCAGGGGCCATGCTTATGGCCACCCTCATGGGCTTCTAGAGGTCATGCTGATAGCCATCCATCATGAACTTCTAAGGGCCATGCTGACAGCCATCCTTCATGAGCTACTAGGGACCATTCTTATGGCCATCTCTCATGAATTTCTAGGGACCAATCTTATGGCCACCCTCATGAACTTCTAGAGATCATGCTGATAGCCATCACTCATGAACTTCTAGGGGGCATTCTTATGGCCACCCCTCATGACCGTCTAGGGGCCATGCTGACAGCCATCCCTAATGAACTTCTAGAGGTCATGCTGACAGCTATCCATCATGAACTTCTAGGGGCTATTCTTATGGCCACCCCTGAGGAACTTCTAGAGGACATGGTGACAACCACCTAGGGTTGCCACCCGTCCCATAAAATACAGAATCGTCCTTTATATGGTAATTAAATGTTGCGTCCCGTATTAAACCAATACAGGGCGTGATTTTTTCCCTATTTCCGTTAATGTCTGATATACACGTGTGTCACACATACATGAATGATCACAATCTGCTGCCCGGGATAAGATGTAGATGTAAATAATAATGTAATGATCAAGTCACCGGATACCAGTGATCTATTCAGCGTTAAGTTTGTCTTGATGTCTTTGTAATGTCCATGAATTCAGCAGTGTGGTTTGGCCTGTTCATCCTAAAGCTTTCTGAATGAGGCACAAGTTCTCACCGTTTGGCTTCTTCCTCAGGCGTGGAGGGCAAGGCAGGCATGGCGGCCATCGCCGACGGCACAGGCAGCTTTGACTGTGGAACATTCCTGCAGGAGGTGCAGAAGTCCCTCCCTTCGTACGCCCGCCCCATGTTCCTACGCCTCTCACCGGAAGTGGACACAACAGGTCAGAGTTCCACTGGCATAAACGTTCACTCCTTTAAACAGCATCAGAAAAGAGTTCACATCTAGAGACATCTGGTGGTTAAAAGCATGAACTGCAGCTGTAAGCACTGAGGGCAATTAGGAACATAAACCACAGAGTCACATCACCTAAGAGGTTTAGGATTGTGTTGAGCTGGTACTGGTCTTCAGCTTGGGCTTGGGCACCACAGAAAAGCTGGTTCCATACATCACTGGCCCTGGAGACTCCCTGCCCTGCCCGCCTGCAGCTCCGAAAGGGCTTGTTAATGAGCTGAATCAGGTCTATCAAGAGCCGGGAACCCACTCATATACGCAGGGCATGGTGCATTTACAGCCAGAGCTGAGAAACACTGGGTCTAAACCTCTCAGGACTCATCAAGAACAGGGCTTCAGTGATCGCCAGAATCTATAAAATGCTGTTAGGCATTTAGTTCATGCTCTGTGGAACACACTGCCACATGACCAGAGACCTGACAGTGCTTTCTTTATACAGCAGGCTTTGAGGGGGTTCCACATGTTATTCACAGTTGCCCCCTAATTCAACTCTATTGACTGTTCTAGAGAAGGATCTAGTTCACACCAATCAAGATCTTTACTGTATTTAATTTTTTCAAACACTCAGCCGCCTTTTTCACTGTTCTGGTAAAACTGAGTTTAATTTGTATTTCTAAAAATGTTTTTATCTATTGATTTGATTTTAGGTATTATTTGTTATTTTTGCCTTCAAATGTTTTGCTCCTGTCCTTGTTTTACAAAAAAACAACACAAAAGTCATCATAAAACAATGGTAACAAGCAATTTATTGATTTACAGTTTTCCAAAAAAAAAAATTAAGTTCATTTTTAGTATTTATTTAACTCTAAAGAATTGTTTATTTAAGTTATTGTTTATTTTTTATTGTGTTTATTTAGTTTAAATTGAGTTAATGGTTCAATTGATCATTACCAGATTAAGTCATTTTTTATTTCCCATTTTTACCTCCCATTTTCCTACAGACTATTTTTATAGTGCATTTTGTTTTATTTTGCTGTATGCTTGTAAAAAGTGCAACCTAAAAATATCTAATATATTGAGGCAGTTAAAAAAAATTTAAACAAATAAGTCAACCCTAAAAAATCTAAAAAATAAAAAAAATTATATAGTAACAAGGAATTTAGAACTGATTTAGACTTGTCCTAAAATAACACTTTGATCTAGAGAATTAATTTCAAGTATTTCCTTGGTTTTAAACAGAGTCCTGTTTTTCACTTACTATTTTTACAGTGCATTTTTTTAAAATTTGCTGTATATTGTAAAAAGTGCCACCCAAAAAATACCCTAATTCGTTACAAGCAATGGAATAAGTACAAACAAATAAAAACAAACAAACAAAATTTAATAAGCTATTCAGAACTGATTTAATATTTTCCAAAAAACACTTTGATCTAAAGAACGGTTCAGTTCAAGTATTTCTTTAGTTTAAATAAAATAGCTATGTTAATTGATAAAACTGTCATTTTTTTTTGTTTCCCGTTTTTTACTTTTCTTGTTTTGTTTTTTAATCGTACATTTAAAGACATTTTTTTAGGTTAAATAAATGTATTTGCTTGTAAAGAAATATAGACATTTCTTCAAACACATTTTACTTTGTTAATTTCATACAATATTTGACTTAAGGATTTGACCCTCCCTGACCTCCTGTCATCCTCCTCCAGGCACATTTAAGATCCAGAAGACTCGGCTGCAGAAGGAGGGATACGACCCCCGACACTCGACCGACCGGTTCTACTTTCTGAATGGCCGAGTGGGTCGATATGAGCCTCTGACTGAGGAACTATATAACTCGATCCTGGAGGGCGGAGTGTCTCTATGAGAACAGACGGTGGTCAGGTTCTCCTAGTGCTGTGTACATTCTGTAATAACTCATCTGCTGTATTTTAGACTCTCCGTGCTCGGAGAGCAGCGCTGATCTAACTAATGACTGGTATTGAACATAGTCGGTACCAACTTACAAGAGTTATGAATCCATAACGGTGGTCTGTGACTGGTGCTAACAACATGTGGTTCTCAAATTTCCACAGATGCTGATTGAATATTAATTTATTAATGTTTTTAAGACATGACATTTTGTCAAATTTTCAGGAGAAAATAAAAGTGAATTAAAAGGTTAAATGAAAGTAAATTTAACTGGAAATGCCATGTGACTGTAACATGAATGTCTTACCCATAGTGCCCTTGAGGCTCAGTCATGTCTACCTGTACAAGGCCAAGATACCAGTTTTTGCAGGTAGTCTTTGATATCGACATCACTGGAACAGCCTAAATGCATAAGTGCCTAACTAAACCCAAATAAGAAGTAGTAGCCTTTTTAGATTTTTAAGTTTTTTAAATAAAAATTAACTTTCTGTGTTCATAAACGAGCCAAAAGAGCTTTATCAGTGCCTGCTGTTTCACCCTCTACCGAATTAATACCTCAATAATCACTGCCTACTTGGTAAAAAGGGTTTTGATGGTCCAACCTACATTTTTTTTTACACGCAAATAAATTAGGTTTATCCAACCTAAGAAAACGGAATTGATCAACGTATTTCCTTGACTGAGTAAAACTTAAATTGCTTGTAACAAGTAATTAAATTGAGTATTTTTTAAAGGTTGCACTTTTTTACGTTGTAAAAAATTACTTCATGTTTCAAGCAATTAAAGTTTTATTCAATACAAAAATAACTTAGATTGAAAAAACTTGTTCATTCAAAGTATTTTTTAAGGCTGAATAAATGTAATTTATTTGCTTGCGACAACATGAAGCATTATTTTTGCTGTTGTTGGACCAACTAACACTTTTTACAGTATAGATTCTATAAGCTCTTCAGAAAAAGCCTAGTCATATCAGGGTATACCAGTATCATAAGCCCCGCCCACTTTATTCTCATAGTGTACGTTTGTATGGGCTTAATAACCCAGAAAATCAGATTTGTTCAGTAATAATCACTGTGTTTACATGCCAATGGCAAGTGATAATAGGGAGTCTATTTGAGTCTGGTCGTAACTGGATTTCTGTTTTTTTTTTCTGGCCAATTAACTCACAGAAACAGATGTGACGTAAAAGTAGCGTAAAGTTCAAAACTTCATGTTGCAGCTGTTTAGCACATATGCAGACTGAGCAAAGAGAGAAATCAGAGTAAGGGACCACATGCAGTGAGAAACCCGGCTTTGATGAGATCAGGATCTAATCTATAGGCATTAATCGAATTGAAGACATCCGATCGTGGTCAGATCATTAGGGATGTCTGGACACACT
>JAMWET010006034.1:72500-138806 GCA_024036415.1 Prochilodus magdalenae
TAGAAAGGCTGCATCATCATCACTCTCCAGGAGACTGTTTAATACACTGACTTTGGAAGAGAGTTTATTTTGCAGTAAAGTCAGTTTGCTTATCTTCTCCGTGATCCTCCAGCTCTTCTCTTTCTCGTCCTCCTTCAATGCAGTGATACTGGCCTTCTCCTCCTCTCTGAGGAACTGGTGAAGCTTCTGAAATTCCTCCTTTATCTGACTCTCTGTCTGCTGGACCTGGCACTGGGGCAAAGAAATACATGTGGACTATTCTTGTAGGAGAACTGGACCGAAAACGTAAGCTCACCAGACGAAACTAGTACTCAAAGTGTGTAACCCCTCCACCTGCACCAGTAACAGCTGTGGTTGGATTGGGCATGTACTGGACAAGTGTCTGGATGTAGCCACATCAGTGTTCAGACACTCCTACATCAAAGAGTTGGTCAGTTGGTTCCAGATTTGGTGGATGCCTTCCCTGGCACAGTTCCGAGGAGAATTCCCCGTAGGCTGGGATTTTATCCACTGCTGGTAGACCCGTATGACCGTACGCTTCCTTACAACTGGAGATTTAGCTACTTCCTTCACACTATGGTCTTTGGCCACGCCCACAAGCAGTCCCTCCTTTTAGCCAATCATTAACATCTGCTCTCTCGTCATCCTCATCCACCTGCAGGAGCCTGAAGTTACCAGTTACCACCACCTTAAACTTGCACGGGGGCTCATATTTGGTCTGGTGAGCTTATGTGACTGATCTGAAATGTAGATATGTATATATATATATATATATATATATACATAATAACTTTATAAAGTTATAAAAAGTTACTTAGTATGTATAATAATGCTACACTGCTATATAGTGATTACCTAAGCCTCACCACATACATTTCAATTCATGTCCTGACATGTTAGGCAAAAGACAAACTTGAACTCTTTGCCTCCCTCTGGTGGAAGAGGCTGGACTAACAGGTAAGCCACTCCCAGGTTGAGCTGTTCCAGGTTGATCAGGGAGTGCCTCCACACACGGATCAGTTGGTCGTCTCCACCAACACTAAAGCAGGACTCGTCACTGAAGATGACCCGCTGCCATTCTGAGTCACTCCATGACAGTCTGGTACGACACCACTGCAGTGTTTGGTGACGGTGCAGCCGTCTGCCAATGGTGCTGCACTAACAGGATGACTCATGGAGGCCACCACTGCTCGCTGGATGTTGGGAGATAAGGCTTGACTCTGCTTACTTCACATGTACAACTTGAAGCATTAGCATGTCTCACAATGGCAAACCCACCTACCAAGTTTGATTGCTGTGGGCTGATTCCTTCTGGGTGCAGCTATTCTTTTGGTGATGAGCATATCGTCGCTGTCCAAAGAAAAACATGTATCTCCAATTTGGCCATTTTGACTTTTATACAACATTTGAACACATCAGCTGCTGTTTACACTGTGTGAGAATTGCATGATGAATGGACCAATAGAAATGGCCCAAAAGTGTTTGGAAAGACGTCTGGTTCCATTGACTTACATTAAAATTGAATAAGGTTTTTGGCCTCTCCTATAAAGTTGTCATTTTGGAGATACATGTTTTTCATTGGACAGCGACGATATATATCTCAGTATTACAATGACGCACTGTACATCACATTGAGTAAACTATATTCAGTCAGATTTACCTCTTCTCAGCCTCCTTCAGATTCTGAAAAACACAAAAAACAAACCGCCACAGTGTTCATCTAAATACACATGACCATCCCGAACTCTGACACCCCCGCCCGTAAAGTCAAACACGTACCTTGAGGAAGAAATGCTCATCACCCCGAATATAATCCTCAATGGCTTTTATCTTTCCCACAAACTGAGACAGTATCTGATCAAGCTCTGCAACCTTCTCCTTCATCTTCTTCATCTTCTCCTCCTCCTCCTCCTCCTCCTTCAGGGCCATGATCCTGGCCTTCTCCTCCTCTCGGAGGAACTGATGAAGCATTTCAAACTCCTCCTTTATCTGCCTCTCTGTCTGCTGAGCCTGAGTCTGGGAGACAGAGGAACAGGTTCATACATGCCTCGCCCTGAACCGTCATCTGTGGCCTTTGGAAATATACGTTTGGGATTTTGAACATAGAGGAGTTTAGATCTTAGACTGAGGACCAGCAGTGCTATTTAACCCAGAGCCATCACCTACAACTGAGGACTACTGTGGGTTGGTCTTGGCCCCTGACCTGGATCTGTGAAGCCATGGTGTTGTAGAACATTCTTGCTGAAGAAAAGGATGAGCGTTTAGCATTCAGCACCTTCAGAGGGCTCCGGAGCTGTTCCTGTAAAGAACAAGACCAGGAAACGTTCAGTAACACTTAGGACTGTAGGGTACTGCTCATAAGGCTACATGACATCTACATAGGCTTGTCCTGACAACTGACATAACTCTACATAAAGGTTTATAGAGGCTTATTCCGATAAGCATCACCCTCTCTTTAAGGCCACATGGTTCAAAATGGAATATCAAATGAATATCGATGTAGGAGTTAGTGAAGGCTAATGGATCAGGTCAGACTACAGTCGTGATCAGTGTGTGGACTCCAAACCCTGATTTCTTGGTAAGTAAGACTCCTACTATAATCTTATATCTAGTTCTTGTTGATGAATTTGTTTTTTTTTTTAATATTTTTTCAAAATATTTTTTTGAGATTTTTTAAAGTCAAAATTCCTCACTATATTTAATAAGCACAATGATCTGCCAATCTTGTGAGAAAACTGTATTTAAATCAGCTACAAGTATAAAATTACTAGAAATAGGCTAGAAATATGCTGACTAATGCTAAATTTAGCTTAAAACAATCTTAACATAAAAAATGGTGTATCATCTAAATATAAGAATTTTGCTTGCCAAGAAATTATTTTCATAATTTTATATCTAGTTATATCTGATTGATGTATTGATTATTGTAGGCTAATTTTAAGATTATTTAACTAATTTTGGTAGTTTAGTTCTCACTATATTGGCGGATAGTTTGGTCTGTTCCAAGAACCTGTTTTCTTTTTTAATAAGCACGTTTATCTCCCCATAAAGTAAGAAAATTGTACGACAATGACCTGAAATAAGTATAAAATGATGAGAAATAAGATTAATAATTAGCTTAAAATAATCTCCAAATAAAAATTTTAAGGTGTATTATCTAAATTTAAGAATCTTTAAATTTATACTAACCAAGACATAACTCTGTGGCAAGTAAGACTTTTCAATCTTATCTTATCTTATCTTATCTTATCTAAAAAACATTTAAATCAGCAACAATTATCAAATTACTAAAAATGAAATAGGCTAGAAATATGCTGAATAATAATACATTTATCTTAAAACAACTACAAAAAATTTTTTAGGAAATGTCATCTAAATATAAGGATTTTTGCTTGCCAAGAAATTATTTTTGGACAGTAAGACTTCTGTTATAATCTTATATCTTGTTATATCTGATTGATGTAACCTAAAATCTCATTTTGAGATTATTGTAGGGTAATTTTAAGACTATTTAATAAATTTCTAGTTTAGTTCTCACCATATTGGAGGATAATGTGGCCTTTTCCAAGAATAAAATTAAAAAACAAAAAAAACATTTATCTGCCAATATAGTGAAAAAATATTTACTAAAATCACCTAATACCTAAAAACCGGCTACAAATACACCAAATAAAACTAAAGTTATCTTAAAATCAATTTGAACTCAAAGGCAGCTCTAGAGGTGGAGCAGAAGTTGTGATCCCGGTGTTGTTGGGAAACGCAGCTTGCGCACAGCAGCCTGTGATCGTCCAAACAGAAGAGATGGACCTTCTCGTTGTGCTCAGAGCAGAGTGCCCCCCGAGATCTAGCCGATAAGGTGCAGTTCCTCTCCTCAATGAAAGACTCGCAAGCGCTCTTCAAGGCCTGGTTGACCGGTGGGTTCTCAAAGAAGGACCTCTTCCTGCAGGAAGGACATTCCCTCACGCCTCGCTCCCTCCAGCTCTCCTTCAGACATGACCTGCAGAAACTATGGCTGCAGAGTAGAACCAGAGGCTCTTTATATATGTCCTGGCAGATTGAACATGTGAGGTCCTTCTCCAGTGCAGTCAGAGGCGAAGCCATCGCTGTCGTATCTGGTGGTCTCTATGTGGTGCCCTCTCACAGTTTGACAGTCCAGCCAGCTTTCTGAACTACACTACTTTCACAGAAATGAAACTGGGATGGATGGAGATCACACCTGCTTCCCTACCAAAACCTTACATGCAAATCTCTGATGATTAGCCCATCAGATCCTGCCTCACAGAAATGAAACCGAGAGCACACGCAGGGTTATGTGTCTATAATGAAATGAAACTGAAACCAAGGTTTTATAGTCCAGGTACCAGCTCACCTGGAGTCAAGAATTGGGTAGAGTTTGATAAAGAAAAGTTGGAAAAGGTGTAGGCTAAGATCAGGGGCCACTGTTGCACTAGATTAGTATATATATATATATATATATATATATATACAGTGCCCTCCATAATTATTGGCACCCCTGGTTAAGATGTCTTCTTTAGCTTCTCATAAATTGAGTTTTTTTCTAAATAATATAGGACCACGATGGAAAAAAGAGTAAAATCCAACCTTTAACTGAATTTATTCAGTAGGAAAAAAATCCCACATTAAGAAATAATTGTTTAACATCAAATCATGTGTGCCACAATTATTAGCACCCCTGATGTTAATACTTTGTACAACCCCCTTTTGCCAACAAAACAGCACCTAATCTTCTCCTATAATGTTTCACAAGATGGGAGAATACAGAAAGAGGGATCTTTGACCATTCCTCTTTGCACATTCTCTCTAAACCATCCAGCGACCTGGGTCCTCTCCTCTGCACTCTCCTCCACTCACCCCACAGGTTTTCAATAGGGTTGAGGTCTGGGGACTGAGATGGCCATGGGAGGAGCTTGATTCTGTGTGTGGTGAACCATTTTTGTGTAGATTTGGCCATATGTTTAGGGTCATTATCTTGCTGAAAGACCCAGTGACGACCCATCTTCAGCTTTCGGGCAGAAGCCACCAGATTTTGTTTTAAAATGTCCTGGTATTTCAGAGCATTCATGATGCCATGCACCCTAACAAGGTTCCCAGGGCCTTTGGAAGAGAAACAGGCCCACAGCATCACTGATCCTCCCCCGTATTTCACAGTGGGCATGAGGTGCTTTTCTGCATACTCAGCTCTTGTGTTACGCCAGACCCACTTAGAGCATTTGTTGCCAAAAAGCTCTATCTTTGTTTCATCTGACCAAAGCACACGGTCCCAGTTGAAGTCCCAGTACCGCTTAACTCCAAACGTTTGTGTTTATGATTGTGAGTGAGAAAAGGTTTTTTCCGTGCATGCCTCCCAAACAGCTTGTTGGCATGTAGATAGCGCCTGATGGTTGTTTTGGAGACTTTGTGACCCCAAGAAGCTACCATTTGTTGCAATTCTGTAACAGTGAGCTTTGGAGAACTTTTTATTTCTCTTATCATCCTCCTCACTGTGCGTGGTGGCGTCCTCGTCCAGGCTTGTTTACCACTGCTCCAGTTGTTTTAAACTTCTTAATAATTCCTCTGACAGTAGGTATGGACAGGTGTAGGCGAGTGGCTATTTTCTTGTAGCCATTGCCTGACTTGTGAAGGTCAACACACATCTGCCTTACTTGAATGGTATGTTCCTTTGTCTTTCCCATGTTGAAGAGAAATGGCCTCTGTGTCACGTCATATTTATACCCCAGGGAAACAGATAGTTGTGAATTACTAATTAAATGTTCCTACATACTGATCAACTACATAATGATCAACTTCGTAAACTACTGTAGAAGTGACAAAAATACTTTTATTAAATTTATTTCCTAAGAATTGTTAGGGGTGCCAATAATTGTGGAACAGGTGATTTTATGAAGAATAATTATTTCTTAGTCAGGGATTTTATTTCCCCCTTAAAATTCACTTGAGTTAAAGGTTGGATTTTACTCTGTTTTTCCATCGTGGTCCATTATATACATATAATGTGTTAGTGGTGTGTTGGTGTACAGTAACTCAGTAAGTGTAGTGTGTTAGTGTACTGTAAGTAGCGTGTTGGTGTACAGTAACTCAGTAAGTGTAATGTGTTAGTGTACTGTAAGTAGTGTGTTGGTGTACAGTAACTCACTAAGTGTAATGTGTTAGTGTACTGTAAGTAGTGTGTCAGTGTACAGTAACTCAGTAAGTGTAATGAATTAGTGTACTGTAAGTAGTGTGTTGGGGTACAGTAACTCAGTAAGTGTAATGTTATAGTGTACTGTAAGTGGTGTGTTGGTGTACAGTAACTCAGTAAGTGTAATGCGTTAGTGTGCTGTAAGTGGTGTGTTGGTGTACAGTAACTCAGTAAGTGTAATGTGTTAGTGTACTGTAAGTAGTGAGTCAGTGTACAGTAACTCAGTAAGTGTAATGCGTTAGTGTGCTGTAAGTAGTGTGTTGGTGTACAGTAACTCAGTAAGTGTAATGTGTTAGTATGCTGTAAGTAGTGTGTAGGTGTACAGTAACTTAGTAAGTGTAATGTGTTAGTGTGCTGTAAGTAGTGTGTTGGTGTACAGTAACTCAGTAAGTGTAATGCGTTAGTGTACTGTAACTAGTGTGTTGGTGTACAGTAACTCAGTAAGTGTAATGTGTTAGTGTGCTGTAAGTAGTGTGTTGGTGTACAGTAACTCAGTAAGTGTAATGTGTTAGTGTACTGTAAGTAGCGTGTTGGTGTACAGTAACTCAGTAAGTGTAATGTGTTAGTATGCTGTAAGTAGTGAGTCGGTGTACAGTAACTCAGTAAGTGTAATGTGTTAGTGTGCTGTAAGTAGCATGTTGTTGTATGGTAACTCAGTAAGTGTAATGTGTTTGCGTGCTATGCTATGGTGCAAAAGTGTGTTGGGAGTTCTTCGATTGAGAGTATTTTTGATACCCTAAGAAGATGTGTAGGTAAATTTAGGATAATGATTGAAAATGTAATTTAAATTTAAAATTGATACAGAGAAATGTCTATTCATAAAAGACATCAAATTTATTTCCATTATTACATGTACTCTGTAAATGATTGAGAACAAAATGCTATAGCTAACAAATAGTTTTCCCTATGAATGACTAAAAAAAAGATTCTTGGTTAAAAACACTTTTTAGTAGAATAAATGACATTTTAAAATAAAATAAAAAACTTTTAAAAATTGGACATACACCAACAAAATGCAAGTTATACTTATATACAATTATACAGCTATCATCTATTTACAAATATTAGAAATGTATAGACATGCCAAGATAAAAAAAGTAGGTACCTCCCTGGCTTCAGTAATTGGTACTCAGACTGTTGAGGCAAACATTCCAACCAACAAACATTACCCTTATGTTATAAATAATCAACAAAAACTTCATTTCAAAAATTCAAACTACTGTTTTTTCCAGTATTTAAATATAAACAACTAAAAAAATGTATGTAATTAAAAAATACAAATATCATCTTCCACCTTCTGACATCCACTAGGAGAAATATTTTTCTCAGTGTTTAAGGGTGTTCTTCCATGAAGCCCCTTTTAGATCCCCTTAACAACAGCATGCTAATGAGATGGTCTTTCACTGGGCCAATCCACAACACTCAATTTCCTCCTTTTGAGCCTTTTCTTTGTGGATTTACTCATATGTTTGGAATCATGGCTCCCAGTGTCTGTAGCACACTGCTCCAGTAGTCCTGGTGGCAGAGTTTTTACATCTTCTCTAGTTGTGGATGACCTTCCAGAAAGTAGATGATCCCATCTAAATTTATATACATCAGCCATCTTTCTGAAGGCCTCAGAGAGCTGATCTAATCAAACATGGTGATACAGAACACTCTAATAACAAAAAGCTAACCAGATCAGAATTTAACATAGTGGACAAATGATTTTAATTTTATATTTTAATATTGTTTTAATGGAGACTGGATATCTGCGTATTCAGATATGCTGAAGAAGCTGTTGCAGATTCCCATCTACACAGACACTGTTACCTTCGCTGGTAGAATCCTCAGTTGGCCATTTGTCCAAAAACATGGGTACACCTTCTCATTAAATACGTGTGGGTGTGATTGCAGGGTTGTGTTGGTGTTAGGATCGGTGAGCATTACATGACCTTTCTCACTGTCCACAGTCACACGAACCTTCGTAAAACTGGGAGCGTTTGAACTCCTTGAACCTTTGAACAGTTTTGTTGACTTGTCAGATTTTTTCATGACTCCAACAGCCCACTGCTGACTGTTTCCAACCTCTACCTCCCAGGTGTAAGTGCCTGAAATGAATCCCTCTGAGCCCAGTACGTATGTGATGCTCTTCTCCAGAGAGTTGGACAGAGTCACGCCTTGAAATATAACGCTGCTTAAATCTTCAGACACTTTGAGGTTCAGCTTTTTGGTTGCTGGCTCCAGAATTACAGGATCTTTTGAGAAAAAAACAAATAGTGTGGGAAAAAAACATTAATGGAAGAATCTATATTTTGTTTTGTGTTCAAAGGAAAGAATCTTAAGAATTCTTAAATTTGAATATCCGTACAATTAAAAATATTATGGTCCATTTTGGTCTACTTTCCCAGCTAACAGGGAATGTTCCCAAAACTTTGGCTAATGTTTTAAAGATGGTTCTAATTTCAGGTAGTGTTCTTATAAGCTTAGATGTAGCGTTTTAACTGCGTCGTCCAGAGGATGTTTTGATGATGTTTTTAGGGCCACAGATTATGTTATATGATAACAGAAGAAAGAACATTCTCAGCGCCAATATACAGAAAACGTTTTATGGAAGTTACTGACTGTTTCCTACCCTTAGAAAGAACATTCTGGGAACCAAAAGAAAACATCCAGCTGAACACATGTGAAAGAAATGATGAAATGTCCTTTGAAAACTGCTTCCTGTAAGAATGGCAGCAGGCCCTGCAGTTTGCTGTAGATAGCAGTCCTGAAGGCTACAGCTTGTACTTAACCAAATGTAGCGTACCTGTATCATTTTGTTCTAGCAAACGTCTGGTGTCCTGTTTCACCTTCAGTGAATACAGTAATTGTGAACTTGCTAATACAAGTATAGAAAGTGACCCAGAGGCAAGCGTGTCAGAGCTCACTGAATTATTTTTCCATGGATTTCCACGACAATCATTGAGGGACCATAATGTCTGATTGTTTTTAGAACAAAACATTTCAAACTACATAGAGTCCATTTTTACCTAAGTTTAGTTTAAGTTGACTTTAAATTATAATTAACAGTTATTTATTCAAAGTTACTCAAAATGTTAGAGTTCAGATGTCAGGGTTTCTCAGGACTCTTCACGTATACCACCAGAGGTCAGCACTACCAGAGTTCTAGTCAATGCTCCCATACTTTTCCACTCTTGCCCCTCTCACCTGCATCCAATCTCCCTTGTCATTACCTTCAATTTAAAAGGTCATTCCTTCGCCTTTAGGATTGTGGAGCATTGACTAATGTCGGTGCATGGTGCTTGTGTACTCCTGACTTCTGAGTGCCTTTTGACCTGCTTGTTTTGTGTTTTTGATTGTGCTTTAGTCTTTATCATTTTGGAGTATCTTCTGAGCTTTGTGGTTTTTGGACTTTTGTGTTTGTGTTTTTGACACTTGGGTTTTGCATTGTTTTTTTGTTTTGTGTTCCTTTTGCCCGACTAAAACCTGCATATGGATCCTATTCCTATGTCTGAGCTCCCCTCATTACATTAGAAGATACATTTTCTAGCTTCTAGTTTGTTCATTTAGTTTAACTCCAAGGTTCTCCAACTTGATATTTTGACTCTTTGGGAAAGTTTTTGATCTGGCATCTTGTGTAAGTGATATTGTGTTCATCTACTCACAATAGGGACAGAGATCTTTCATCTTCTCCCACACTTTGTATTTCAGGTTCCCCAGGTGCTTAGCCACATCAATTGTTGGAACTGAAGTCAGGTTTAGATTTGGCACGGTGTACTTGGCTCTGGAACAGATACCCACAGACACAATTCATTATAAGCTTGCCGGGCAAACAATGAGTCCCGTGTGACTGAAACTGAATAGCATGCGATCCCTCTACGAGCACCAATAACAGCTGGGGTTGGATCCGGGATGGACTGTTTCTGGATGTAGACACTCACATCAAAGAATTGGTCAGGTGGTACAAATTGGGTGGATGTCTTCCCTGGTACAATTCTGAGGAGAATCCCCTGTAGACTGGGATTTTATCCACTGCTGGTAGACCCGTATGACCGTACGCTTCCATACACCTGCAGATTCAGCTACTTCACACTATGGTCTTTGGCCACGCCCACATGCAGTCACTCCTTTTAGCCAATCATTAACATCTGCTCTGGAGCCATTTTCCACACATGGAACGAGACATTCCCTGCACTGTACTATCGCTTGCCAATTTATAGACCCACCACTCACATCAACAGGGATTTATAACCCCGTTATCCTTGTGCAGCGGCATCTGCTGGAGCCTGAAGTTACTACCACCTTCAACAGTTATATAACGCCTTCATTCAGCTCAGCTGCAGTTTGTCATAGCAGACTCCCCTCTCCAACCTCTTCCCAATCTATGGATCCCATAATTCACACCCCCCAGGGATTTATAGACCTATCATCCTCATGCAGCGCCATCTGTAGGAGCCTGAAGGTACCAAAACCTTTAACACCCAAGCTATATATGTCTAATATACAATATGTCTTCATATTTTATTACAAAGGTGCTAAATCACACACCCACTAAAATAAAAAAAACACTGTTGAACAAAAATGTACCTGTCCTCAATGTCTCTGAAGTTCTGCAAGAGAAGAAAGAGTCTGTCAGGGGTCATTTCCTCCCTTCGTATAACTGCAACACGTATGATCATAGAGGATAAAACAGGGAAGGCTTACATGTAAGAACACACTGTCATCAGCCGCCATGTCCTCCGCCATCTTCTTAATTTGTTCAGAGAGATCAGCGCACACTCCTTCAAGTTCTTTGATCTTTTCATCTATCCTCTGCCTTTTCTTCTTCTCTTCCTCCTTTAGTGCAGTGATCCTGGCCTTCTCCTCCTTTCTGAGGAACTGATAAAGTTTCTCAAACTCCTCCTTTATCTGCTTCTCCGTCAGTTGGATCTGAGACTGGGAGAAGAATTGTGGGGGACTGTTGAAGTTCATGGCGTCTGATGTTCACTACACGACCAGTTCACTATAAGACATGTGTTACCTGGAGTTCATCTACAGCTGTGCGAGAATAGGAGGTCTTTTTTGAAGTCAGGGTTTGCAGACTGTCCTGAAGTTCCTTCATCGGTTTTTGAAGTCGAGTCTATAAAGAAACATGATAGGGATTACGTCATATCTGGGATCAGTCAGTAGTCAGGTGTCTGAGAAATATCCTTAACCAATATGAAGATTCCCAGGCTGTGATTAGTCTAGTTTTAGATTCTCAGGCTGTGATTAGTCTGGTTTAAGATTCCCAGGCTGTGAATAGTCTAGTTTTAGATTCCCAGGCTGTGATTAGTCTGGTATTAAGATTCCCAGGCTGTGGTAAGTCTGGTTTAAGATTCTCAGACTGTGATTAGTCTAGTTTAAGATTCCCAGGCTGTGGTAAGTCTGGTTTAGTATTCCCAGGCTGTGATTAGTCTGGTTTAAGATTCCCAGGCTGTGATTAGTCTGGTTTAAGATTCTCAGGCTGTGATTAGTCTGGTATTGAGATTTCCAGGCTGTGATTAGTCTGGTTTAAGATTCTCAGGCTGTGATTAGTCTAGTTTCAGATTCTTAGGCTGTGGTAAATCTGGTTTAAGATTTTCAGGCTGTGATTAGTCTGGTTTAAGATTCCCAGGCTGTGATTAGTCTAGTTTCAGATTCTTAGGCTGTGATTATCTGGTTTAGTATTCCCAGACTGTGATTAGTCTGGTTTAAGATTCCCAGGCTGTGATTATCTGGTTTAAGATTCACAGGCTGTAATCAGTCTAGTTTAAGATTCTCAGGCTATGGTAAATCAGGTTTAAGATTCCCAGGCTGTGATTAGTCTGGTTTAAGATTCCCAGGCTGTAATCAGTCTAGTTGACGATTCCCAGGCTGTAATCAGTCTAGTTAAAGATTCTCATGCTGTAATTAGTCTAGTTTAAGATTCTCAGATGTAATTAGTCTAGATTAAGATTCTAAAATGTGACTAGCCTAATTGAAGATGCTCAATCTGTGCTTAACCCAGGTTTTGATTCTCAGGATGTGTTTAATCCTAGTTTAAATACTCAGACTGTGATTAATCCAATTTCAGATAGCCAGGCTGCAATTAATCTGAGTTTAATGACTTAGGCTCGATTAATTCTAGGTTTAGATCCTGTAATTTAGTTTAATTATTTTTAGAATTTGGAGCTAAACATTTCCCAAAATCTGATTGTGCTTCAGCATGCCAGCAGCTCTATTACCCACTGCAGTGGTGTCAGCAAAGATCAGCGCTAAACAACTGGCATATAGCTTTTGTCCAAACTGCCACCCACTGTATAAAAATTAAAAAACAACGAAAACAAAAACTTCACCTTGTGTTCACCGGCCGCTTTGCTGATGGAGCAGAAGTTGTGATCTTTATGGTCGTGAGCCACGCACTGCATACACACCATCTTCTGGTCATCCATACAGAAGAGCTGCTGCTTCTCAGCATGGAGCAAACATACCATACCTTTCGGTTCCACTGAAATTCTGCGCCTCTTTTCCGCCACAACAGATTCACAGGTGTTCCTAAGAGACAGGCTGTGTAGAGGAGTAGACTTAGACGTTTTCCCACAAAGTGGACATTTTTTAACCTCCATCCTCTTCCAGGTCCTGTCCAAACAAGCCTTGCAGAAACTGTGAGTACAGCCAAGAACCACAGGATCCCTGAAGATGTCTGAACAGATAGAGCATTTGAGGTTTTCTTCTACTGAAGTGTGGGATGAAGCCGTCGTCACTGCCATCGTTGCTCGCAGGGTGTTTTCACTTTCACAGAAATGAAACTAAACGTCTATCCCAGTGGCACTGCTTACCTGAATGCGGTTCCAAGGCCTGAAGGCAGGTTGTAAATGAGGGGTTCGCTCCGATCTAAACTTACTAGACACTATAAAGAGGTGAGCCACACCCAACCATAAAGGCAGGTGACTGAGTTTTGTTCTTTGATGTTTTGTTACTGAAAAGAAAGTGCTGTGTTTTATACAAAAGAGAACCTATAAAGAGGAAAAGGTAATGCCTTCCTTCAGACAGCAGGCTTAAAGCTACCAAAGCATCTCAGAATACAAAGTGTCCAACCATTGTAAAGTTACAGAGCAGGGGCTCCGAGTAATGAGGAACATGGTGTGTCAAAATCCCCAATGCTCTGCACAGCTCCAAACCTCCTCTTGCACATCAGCACAAGCACTCAGAGCTTCATGGCTTCAGATCCAGACCTTACATCATCAAGCACAATACAGAGTGTTGGCTGGAGTGGTGTAGAGCACACCGCCACTGGACACTGGAACAGTGGAAACGTGTTCTTCTGAGTGACCAATCACGCTTTCTAACTGACAGTCTGATGGATGAGTCTGGGTTCTGACAGGATTGTGCTGACCCAGCTGTAAAGTTTGGTGGAGGAGGGATATGCTATGGGGGTTGTTTCCCAGGGGTGGCCCTAGAGCCCCTTAGTTCCAGTGAAGGGAATCTTAATGCTTCAGCAGACCAAGACATTCTGGACAACTGTAGCAACTTTGTGGGAACAGTTTGGGGCAGAACCATTCCTGTTCCAGCATGGTCCCAGTACAGAGTCAGGCCTGTTTTTAAAGCAGGCCAAGGGCAGGTCATGACCTAATACTGGCCGTTTGCTTTATCCCTTGCACACAGGGATTTCTCCAGATTCTCTGGATCTTCTGATGATATTATGTACTTTAGATTCTTAACATGTTCATGAAATGGTGCAATGTCTCGCTTTCACCATCTGATATGTGCTGTATGTCTTATTGTCTTAAGTCTATGAGATTCCCAAATCATTACATTCTATTTTTATTCACATCTACGATCTACAGTTCACACAGCATCCCAACCTTTTTGGGATAAGGGTTGTTTTACTCTTATATTATCTCTGCCTGCAGATGAATTCAGTATTTAAGGTGTGAATTAGAACCCGCATGACCTCACATTGTTGCACAGATTAAACAGAGGCCTAATCTATTTAGGAATTATGTACAGTACAGTAATGATGTAACTACAAAACTGGAGTTAAAAAAAATATTAAAATTTGTAAATACTTTTGTCTCTTTAAGGAACTGGAAGTGAGTTGTCTGAAAAATAATATTGTTGATAAATGAATAACTTCAAGACTGTCTGGGAATTACTTCCTCTCCCACTTCTCTTGCTGTCACGTACCAGGTTTCCCTGGCTCCTCCGCTCCCCCGGACTCCACTTCCCAGAGTGCATCATCCGATGACATCACACCCATGTCCCCAACCATCCAATCAGCACCACTCTAGGTCACCTGAGTTTTGGTCCAGCTGCAGCCACTTAGCCTCAGTATATGTTCCCCACTCAGACACTTCCTCACTGTAAAGTTTTGTCAAACCTGGTTTACATTTCTGAGCGGTTCCCCACTATTTACTCCGACGCTGGCTTTTTGACTCCCTTTGGCTTTGACCTCTCCTTTTGCTTATCCCTTGTCGGCTTTCTCTTGATCTACTCTCTGGCTATCAACCTTTCTTGTTACCTAGACCATTCTCTTGCCTAGCCCTTCCACCTTGTTGTCCTCGCTGCTTGCCTACTCTGGTTTTGACCTCTGCATGTTCTCTGACTTGGACCTTGTCTCTCCCTCTACGTTTGTCTGTGTATTGTTGCTGTGCTTGTTTACTCGTGTGCTTAATAAAGCCCATCTGACTTTTGGCTCTGCGCTCGTCGGTCCTGGTCCTTTGTACCTGACAGTTGTTCTTTTCCTTCCTCTCCTTTGGATAACTTACTTGATCCTGTTTGATCCTAAACTACAACAAATACGAAAAACAAAAAAAAACAGCGGAAGGTGCTGGCTTGCGAACATCTGGGTATGTAATTGAGACCTCAGCTGGCAGAATTTTCAGAGAGCTTCAGTTATATATATCAAAGAAAGGATAAATCCTCTCCCTGGATATTCCAGCAAATTAATGTAAAAGCTGATTTTATTATTATTGTCAGGGCTATAAAAAGCTACTTGCCCTATAAAACAATTAAGCTGAACTTTGATTCTCTGGTATCTAATGGACGGGTTGGACACATTAAATGAATATTAGTTTTTGAGAAAACTAATGAGCATGTTTGCAGAGTTGGGGTCCAAAGTCACTAGAACTTCAATATAAGATCACTAGTGCCTATATAGAAATGCAGATCAATAATTTCCAATACTCACAGTAAGGACAGAGGTCCTTCATCTTCTCCCACACTCTGTATCTCAGGTTCCTCAGGTGTTTGGCCACATCAGTCAGAGTTCCTGAATGCAGTGTTGTGTCTGATTCAGTGTACTGTGTACTGAAACATTTAAAGACACACACAGAGCAATTTAGCTGTGTTGAACTTGAAATATATAGATCCTTTGTTGCAGAGCAGCTTTTCAGAAATTCAGGCCAATGTGCTGAGGTATATAGACCTGGACATTCTACATTAAACCTAGTAATGCGTATTTACCTAGACTAAATATGAGTAATATATATAATAATAATAATATATATATAAAAGCATGTAATCCCTCCACAAGCACCAAAAGCAGCTATGATTGGATTTGGTTTCGGATTTTAGCACCTCCACCCAATCTATGGATCCCATCATACACATTCTGCAGGTATTTGTAGGCCCATCATCTGCGTGTGGCGCCATCTGTAGGAGCCTGAAGGTATGAGGTGACTCATTTTTTGCCTGGGGAGCTTAATATTAATACAAAACAACGGATAAAAAGTCATAGCGTTCAATTTATTGCATCAACATATTGCAAATGATCATTGTACACGACAACAGATCAAACGTGGATATGAAAAATGGCAACACACACTTTCCCAAAGCACTTTTTCAAAACATCTCTTTACCTGATTTTCATATTTCACCTTATTATTAATTTTTACATTAACTCGACTCTGATGTGTCAAAGATCTACCGAGCTCCCCATGATATCTTGACTGGTAGGAGTTTCAGGGGGAGATCACTCAGTGTAGAAAAGTAGGGGTACGTTTTCTCTCGTGAGTGTGAATAGCTCTGTAACTGAGTGTTGGTCTCCATGTTGGTGAATATCACCTGCCCCCTGGCACAGTCCACCTGCACCCTGACTCTCTGCACCCTCCCAGTCCGGCCATGTCCTGTGTTGAATGAGAATCTTCCACCTTTTCGACTTATGGTCCAGAACCCGTCCTGCTGGGTCACTGAGGTCTCTTCTTTTCTTTTGACGGACTCCTTCACCACCCCTATGGTCCAGTTGTCGCTTTCCCCAACATCCACTACCCAGCTGTGGGTTCCAGAGCTGAGGCCCTCAGTGCCCAGGATGACAGGGTGCACCATGAACCTCTCTGGGTTGTTGGGAAGGTTCTGCTTCGTGTCCCTGCAGTTCACTCTGACTAGGTCCGCAGACAGGTGAAGACTGCTGTGGGCAGTGTTTGGCTCCAGAATCACCGGGTCTTCAAAAAGAGACAAGAGAAACAGAACCACTTAGTGACCGGTCAAATTTGACTTCTAGTAGAGGAACATGATGGACACAAGATACAGAGATACTGTATGTACCACATCATGGTGCGATTTCTTGGCAAAGAAGACAACACAGGAAACATAGCGCTTCAAGTGAACACTCTTTTATTGAAAAACGGCAGCAGTGGAGAAACCACTGCCCAGCTCTGACTGAATGTCCACAAATGGTAGCCCACCTGACTTCACTAACCAGAACCACAGCCTAGCCCAGTCCTCCCTCAGGGCTACATCTGAGTGGACAGTCTGAGCACTGCACCCTCCTCTCCATGGATCTTATAGCTTGCAGTGTCATGTCTTGCACTACTGTGGACATTATTCCTCAAGTTACAGCAGCAGCACTCCCTTGGCCACTCTTTGGTCCCTCTGCTCCACACCACATGGTAGATGCCAGTGAGGATGCTGTTCATATGTGTAGGTGGTTCAACCCTACTAATGCCTACCTGGTGCATCACCGGAGGGGCCCCGGCCAATAGTGACAGGCTGCTACAACACTTAGGTCTTTGCTCTCTCATGTGTGCTGAAGAACTGAAGCTCTACGTCAGCCAGTCAGGCTGCCAGAAGGATCCCTGCAGGGGACACCTGACCATGCTGACCATTCGACTGTGATTCACTGCTGAGCCTTGTGCTGCTTCCCTGTTGTTTTTATCACTGGTCCTCTGGACCTGTTATCCCGCAGGCCTTGACCAAGATTGCTCTACTTGCCACCAACCGTCACAGTTATTTGGTCTCCACTTGAGCTCCTACATCTTCATGGTATGACCTCATTTCTGGGTACCAGTGTGATGTCTTGGGGAAAGGTAATGCGCTAGGTGAATGCTCTTTTATTGAACTTGGCCACATGGAGCACCCACTGCCCTACTTGCTGAAACAGACGGGAAGCAGGGTCGATCCTAAATGGTTGCATGATTCCAGTTCTTGGTAGCCACATAACTCCGCTAACCAGCCTACAGTATGTTGCTGTGCAGCCCCAATATGTAATCACACTCTGTGTTGTTAGTCTTGACTATGGCATTCAGAATCCACCAGAGCCATCTACTCACAGTAAGGACAGATGTCCTTCATCTTCTCCCAAACTCTGTATCTCAGGTTCCCAAGGTGTTTAGCCACATCAATCAGAGATCCAGGATCCAGTTCTGGATCTGGCACTGTGTACTCAGCACTGAAACACAAAGTTTTCCAACATGTTAAACTCTACGTACAGCACAGTTTCTCAACCACTGGTGCAGAAAGTGCCATATTTAAGTGTGTTTTCTGTAAAAGTTGTGTTTTACATGTGTTGAAGGGTTTTACCTCTCCTCTGCATCTTTAAAGCTCTGAAAAAAATCACATCACAAAGTCTGTTAACTATGAAATTATAATAATGCATATTATTGTTCATATAAAATAAATATATAACCCCAGGGTTTGATCTAATAGTCTACTTATGGTAAAAGACGACCAGCGTTATTTCTAAAAGCTATATTTCTAAATAACTAATGAGATTTTGATAAGCCGAGGTTCTGGTACCTTGATGTGGCAAAAGGGCTTGTGTGGTCTTGGAGCAGTATGCTCCTGGTGGTGTCTCCCATGCTCACAAGCCCCCGACTGGCATCTGAAAGGGTCACCTCAGTGTGAATTAAGCAGGGAGGAAAACTCTGACTGCGGTATGTGTGCTCATGCACCAGGGAAGCATTCAGCCTTCTTGGAGCGAGTGGGTGGGGTTCTGGAAAGGGCCCCATTTACGGACTCCATAGTCTTAGGCTATAGGCTAGGACGGGTGCCAGCAGTAATGCGGTCAATGTACTTGACTGTAGTGGAGTTGAACCATAAGGCAATGCTCTCCATTTACCGGTTGGGCTACACCTATCCACACCTGTGGCCATGAGCTTTGGGTAATGACTGAAAGAATGAGGTCACGGATACACAGGCAGCTGCAGTGAGCTTTCTTCGCAGGGTGTTAGGCTATACCCTACTTGATGGGGTGAGGAACTCAAAGTAGAGCTGTTACTCCTCCATATGTTGAAAGGAGCCAGCTGAGGTAGTCGGGGCACCTAATTAGGCTGCACTCTGGCTGCAGCATCCTGCTGGCGGTGTACCGGCATGGCCAACAGGGACAAGACTAAGTGGTTGTCTCAGGACCTGTTGGACGGATTATATGGCTCTGGAGAACTGTAAGAGCCCACCTGTAACTGATCAGTGTCTCTAGGTGTTCAGGTTCTGCGTTTGTGTCGGTTCTGTTTGATTCTCTACACTACTGGAACCATGTCTCCCAAACTCCAGATCAGATATTGTATTAGATCTGTTTATTTAGAAAATCACTAATGACCTCCAGAAGCCTGTTTTTAGAACCATGCTCGCTGTGCAGTTCACCCCAGCCACCGCTCGCCAGTCTCTCTGTAGGTCACTCGAGGTCATCTTACGGTGGTTAAGAGACATTGGGATGAGGTGGCGCTCATAGAGAGTGGGTTTGGCCCTCTGCCAGTCTGTAGATGTGTTGTCCTGTGTGTTTGCTACTTGACCTTCTTACGAACCAGACCTCTTATTTATTTCCAGAGCTGCATCTTTGGCCTGGGAACAACTTGGAATTCCCCAGAATGAGCTGCATAAAGTTTCTGGGAACGAGGGCGTTCTCTGCTTTACCTATTGCAACTGCGAAGCTAGCTGGACTAGTGCTACAAGATGACAATGGTTTTTACTGATGGTTTTGGAAGTTCTATTATTCTACTGTTAGGAAAACCAATTCTTACTTTTAAGAAGAGACTGTCATCCGAGTTCATATAATCCTCAATTAGTTTGATTCTTTTGGAGAGAGAATCCAGGGTCTCTTCCATCTGTTCCATTTGCTCCTTCATGTTCTGACTCTTGCCCTCCATTTCTTTCTTCAGTGCAGAGATCCGGGCCTCCTCTTCCTCGTGGAGGAACTGGTGAAGCTTCTCGAACTCCTTCTTTATCTGGATTTGGGTGTGCAGGAACTGAGACTGGGAAAACAATGCAACAGTCTGCCGTTCAGATATACAGTTCCCCAGAATGGGAAGGAATACAGTATCTTGGTGTACTTGGCAATGATGGGGAGTTTAAGTCAGTGTGTGGACCTGCTGAGTAATGCAACCCCAATTCCATAAACAGAAGCATCCATAAAGCAGTGATTAGTACATTCTGTTTGGCTCGTGTCACATGGCAAATGTCAGAGAAGTACGGTATGTGATAATAAATCATCAAAATCCTCAATAATAATATGAATTAGAAGCATGTTGACCATCATGTACTCTTAATGATGTTCTAACTGACTGCTCATCACTGTAAGCTTAGTGGTTATTGCTGTTCATGGTTATTCCCTGTGATATTCCTAACTGTGGTTACTTGTCTTCAGGTAACAGTGGCCGAGTTTTGGTCATACTTCCGGGTTTCCCACTGCCTTGGAACTCCCGAACTCCATCTCCCAGAATCCACCGCCTGATGATGTAAGATACCATTGTATCTCTGGTAATTGTGATTTTTCATACAGAGGAATTGGTCCTCCGCATTTAACCCATCTGTGAAGTGCAACACCCACATACACACTCATTAGTGAACACACACACACTAGGGGGCAGTGAGCACACTTACCTGGAGTGGTGGGCAGCTCTATCAACGCACCCAGGGAGCAGTTGGGGGTTAGGTGCCTTGCTCAAGGGCACCTCAGTCGTTACTGTCAGTTCAGGGAATCAAACCGGCAACCCTCCGGTCACAAGGCTGGTTCCCTAACCTCCAGCCCACGACTGCCCTTTGTTACTGTCGCATGTCCACCATCACCCAATCACGTCCTGTTTTCCCATTTGTCATCTTTGGAGTTCTGACTGCACACCCCTGTTCATCATTTAGTCTGTTTTCTTAAACAGTTGTGGTTCACACACCCTCTTTGTGAAGTTTTGCCACTCCTGTGTCTCACCGAGCTGTCTATCCTTGTGATTCCTGGTTGCTATTTCTGGTTCTGATGGTACTTTGAATTATGGCTTTGCCCTTTTGTTTTGTTTGCTGGTTGGTTGTCGACTCTTGCTTGTACTTCTGGTTCTTGACTCTGTCTATTCCCTGCGTTATGTTTGCCTGGACTCTGTGTCACATCCAGTTTGTTAATTATTACATCTACAATCTGCTTCTCATTGTTAGTGTGATACGCTTCATTGTTCACTGTGATCAGTTATCACTGCTTAATCTGATCACTTCTGTACAATCACATGACGCTTCCTTTCATTTTTGCGATATTCAATGCTGTATATAATTGCAAAACCTGATCGTTTTTATATTGCTTTTGTGCTTGTCTTACTGTCAAGAGCAGAGGAGGATGGGCTTCCCTTTTTGGGTCTTGGTTCTTGGGCTTATTTAACAGTGTTGTGTTCTTGTTCCATGCCATGCGTGTGTGAGGGGGTTAGAACGCTGGAGGGCCAGTATCCAGCACAGGTTCCCCCTGCGCAAACACACACACTAAAATGCTGACAATTAACAGATGAATGTAATCAGGTGTGTTTCAGCAGGTAAACTGTGCTGGACACCACCCCTCCAATTCATTTGGCTCCCTGGGTCTACTGGTTGATGATGAAGACTATAGGTGGTGAGGTCATGTGGACACCCAAGTGTGGAAATTGTTTGCATGTCTCATGTTTCCTATTAGCTGATTCCTTCTAGGTGCAGCTATTTGTGCAGCTATTCTTTTTTGACAGTGACTGTATCTTTAGTTAGTGTGGACAAATTAAAGCATAAGACCCACACCTGGATCTCCTGAGAGATGGACAGGCAGGTGAGCTTCTCTGAAGAAAACACTGCATGGTTTGTCTGTAGCTCCTGAAGAGGACCTCTGAGCTCCTCCTGCACATCCAGCAGAAAACAAGGCTGATGATCACATGATCAAAGACTATAAATCATTTACAGGTGCAATAAGGAAATTTTCGTTATTACAACAGGTATTTGCACAACATGGAGACTCCCATTAATCAATGGGAGGTTTTGACTGTGAGGTCAAATTGAGAGATTCCTGGTAATCATTAACTGAACATAAAGTGGAATATATATATATATATATATATATATATATATATATATATATATATATATATATATATATATATATATATATATATATATTTACACTATTATACTTTCCCATCCCCCATAATCACAAATGCGCCTCTTACCCTGCGCTCACTGGCGGCTTTGCTGATGGAGCAGAAGTTGTGGTTGTTGTGCTGCTGGGTCACACACTCGGAGCACACCAGCTGCTCGTCGTGCAGGCAGAACAGCTGCATGTTTAGAGAGTGCTGAGGACACAGCAGACCTCGCTCTTCACCCAAAACCCTGCGACTCTTCTCCTGAATAAAGGAGTCACAGGCGCTCTTCAGGGCTCGGTTGACTGGAGGCTTCTCGATGGTCGATCTCTTCTTGCAGACGGGGCACTCCTTAGTCCCACGCTCAGCCCAGCTGGTCTCCAGGCAGGACTTGCAGAAACTATGAGTACAAAGGAGCATTAAAGGAGTTTTATAAATGTTCTGGCACAAAACGCACTTCAGATCCTCCTCCAGTGAAGACAGAGACGACGCCATCGCTACGTTGCGACTTAGCGGCTTTGTAACTGTTACTTTCACTTCCTCAGATACAGCCTTGTTCCTGTTCAAAGTCTGATGTAGGAGTCAGCTGATGTTGAAAAGTCACATGTTAGATGCTGGATGTAGGACAGTGCACAGACGTGGTTTGTAAGCCCTGCTGCCGATACAAGGATTCAGGACAAAAATAGTCCAAACAGTTAAGCCCTTTATTTATGTATGTGTAGCCCTAGTGCACAGAGGAGGGAGAGGGTATGGGTTCGTTGTTATTGTTGTGAGTGTTAGGGCCCACAAGAATGAAGTATCCAACAACATTTGCAGTGTATGTGAAATAAAATAACGTGAATCAGACACAAAGAGTGAAGTTAAATTAATCACCTTTACTTTTTAGATTAATTGAGGTGTATTTAAAGTCCTTACACACCCAAGCTTATAGTCTACCTGCACCAGTTCTGTATACCAAAACCCAGCACTTCACGCTAACCAATGAACAGGTGTTCAGCAAGATAAAGGGATGAAACAGTTCAGCCTCTTGGTGTTCAAACAAAATTACATGAACAAAGTATACTGTTAAACACGTGAAGTAAACCTTCTCTTTCTTGCAAATAAGCAGAGAGCAAAACACCCTACCCTTCTAACACAGTAAAGTTACACAGACATGACCATGCAACTCACTCACTTAACATATAATAACACTTATATAGGGGCCCCACACTCACACACTTGTGTGCGCGCGCATTCACTTAAACAACCCAGAGCAGACCGGCTGGTGGAGGATGCTAGCGGGCGGTGTGGCTAACGACCTAGCCCCTTCTTGGCCACGGAGGGAAAAAGAACTTACAGTTCAGAGAGTAGCAGGAGGGCGGAGCTGACGAAGCCTGGTGGACGAAACTCGCCTTCCACTTCTTGGATCCGCAATCCACACAATGAAAAGTGGGCTATTCCGTGCACGTGAACGACATATATACTTTTTTTATATATATATATATATATATATATATATATATATATATATATATATATATATAGAGAGAGAGAGAGAGAGAGAGAGAGAGAGAGAGTGTGTGACAGTGTGATGTTGTTTATGATTATTCACAGGGATTTTATTTTGAAATCAACAAGGGCTTTTGACTGTTGGAGCAATTCATTGAGGAGAAAAGGGGGGGGCTATTAATTGTAAGTTTTAATTATTTTATTGTTTCTTTTGTCTACTGCAAATTATTTAGCTTGAGGAATATTTATTAGAGAAGTCTGATTTACTGAAGCAGGTTCAATAGGGGCAGCTTGAGTTTTAGCAGCTTGAGTGGCTTACTTGAGTGGAGTATGAGGTAAGCTGTAGTACCACCTTTCGTCCTCTTTGGAAAACACCACTGTGAGAGACGGTGTATGCTGGCGCAGCTCCGTAATTGTGAGTTAAAACACATACTGTACTTTTCAACTTTCGACGCAAAATGAGTTAGTTCTGTCACGAAAACTATATGTCCCACGCTGTTTCTGCTGTTGTGCAGTTAAACCGCGGTTTTATGAGGTTTAATTTGTTTTTATTTGCTGTTGGCCCCGAGTTATGTTAAGGCGGAATGCTAATCGTGCCGTTAGAGTGTGGATGCTAATCGCTCACAGGGTATTCTTATTTCTTTTGCTCAGTATTACCAGATTAAGCCGACAGTGCATGCATTTGGTTGTTTGTAAAGAAACTTTTATTAACATGTTGCGTCATATTGTCGAATATATGTTTATTTTTTTTCTTGGTCAGTACATTTGGAGCTTGTACAGCTTACAGTTTCCTTTATGTGTATTTATTTTTATCATTATTGTCATTTTCTTTTAATGTGTGATTGGTAAAACGGCTCTCTTTGGAAAACGCCACTGTGAGTGATGGTGTATGCTGGTGCAGCTCCGTAATTGCGTTGCTGAGAGCACGAGAGAGAGAAAAGCTAATGAAGCCTGTTTATTCGCCTTTTGCATACTCTGTGCAGGTGGAGAAAATAAACGCTCCCTCATGTTAAGCTGGTGTGCTGATGTTATCACTTCATTGATCATTCAACCCTACACAACGCAGAAGTAAACCAGTTACATGTGCATGACAAACATCTAGCCAACCTGTAGGGTTGTGGGGGTTGAAATTCTGGCATTATGGTTTGCAAGAGAGAGAAAATGGCTCTTTGCACGATATAATATAATATATAATATAATATGTTCATTGTTCATTTATTACATGGTCCAACTGCTTCAACTACATTGGTCCAGGTAGGATTCAAGAAGGTAAGGGACAGCATAAAGACCTTCAGTTCTTTCTTCAGGAGTATAAGCAATCTTATGGGCATCTGGGCATTGATCAATTAGACCACTGGTGGCAGAGCCAAGAACACAAAAGCCACAAAACAGAAATGCAACAGGACACTAATATAACAGCCCATCACCCAAGTACTGGTGCTAATGCTAAGGCTTAGAAGATTGCAACCCATTACCAGTCAGTCTGCATGGCAGATTGGGAGATTTACTAAAGCAGCTGAGTGCATGAGAAGACAGAGAGTGCAGAGATGTGGGAGTAGGGGGCGAGACAGTAGTTCAAGCTTGATAAGAGGTCGAAGAAAGAGCCGCAGCCAGCAGTAGGTAGTGACAATCCACTGACAAAGCAGGAAGCAAACAGTCCTCGAGTGTCAGCAGTCCACAGCAGGTGCAGCAAACATAACCTGCCAAGTCCAGCAAAATGATGAAATAGATAATTCAATAAGTCAGCAGCACACAGCGTTCTCTCTTTAGAACCCAGTGTCACTGCTTACTGTTTACTGACAGTAAGACCTTGGTTGGTAGGAGTTTCAGGGGGAGTTCACTCAGTGTAGAAAAGTAGGGGTATATTTTCTCTCGTGAGTGTGAATAGCTCTGTAACTGAGTGTTGGTCTCCATGTTGGTGAATATCACCTGCCCTCCATCACAGTGCACCTGCACCCTGATTCTCTGCACCCTCTCAGCACCATAATAGCCGGTGTTGAACGAGAATCTTCCATCTTTCCGACTTACGGTCCAGAATCCGTCCTGCGGGGTCACTGAGGTCTCTTCTTTTCGTTGGACAGACTCCTTCACCACCCCTATGGTCCAGTTGTCGCTTTCCCCAACATCCACTACCCAGCTGTGGGTTCCAGAGCTGAAGCCCTCAGAGCCCAGGATGACAGGGTGCATCATGAACCTCTCTGGGTTGTTGGGAAGGTTCTGCTTCGTGTCCCAGCAGTTCACTTTGACCAAGTCCACAGACATGTGAAGACCACTGTGGGCAGTGTTTGGCTCCAGAATCACCGGGTCTTAAAAAAGAGACAAGAGAAACAGAACCACTTAACGCAGAACCAAGAGAAACAGAACCATGTAAAGATTTACAGCACCATGTCACGCACCATGGCTCTTCAGCAGCTATAAGAAGAAACTAGCTCAGTATTCCTAGCATGGACATTATAGCAGAGACCGGGAAGAGACAGAAGGAATGCTGTACACACAGAAACAACACTGGTACACAGCACCCTCTAGTGGCAGTCATATGGATGCTACATGTCTCAGTGGGAAAAAACTTCGGGACAGGACTCTTCTGGATTACAGTAATCATCAGAGTCCATCTACTCACAGTAGGGACAGATGTCTTTCATCCTCTCCCAAACTTTGTATCTCAGGTTTCCCAGGTGTTTGGCCACATCAATCAGAGCTCCTGAATCCAGTTCTAGATCCGGCACTGTGTACTCAGCACTGAAACACAAACCAACCCTTTTAAAATACATACATTTTAAACCAAAATAAAGTTGTTTAACATGTTATTCTGGGTTACTGGTTCTTCACAATTAATTCACGATTATTCTGATAAGGACTCTTATTGTGAAGGCTGGGTTGGTTCACTGGAGGGATGTGAATGATGTGTCTTCTTTAGACGTCCTTCTACTCCAGAACTACCTTCTCCTCCACACGTCCTTCTACTCCAGAACTACCTTCTCCTCCAGATGTCCTTCTACTCCAGAACTACCTTCTCCTCCAGATGTCCTTCTACTCCAGAACTACCTTCTCCTCCAGATGCCCTTATACTCCAGAACTACCTTCTCCTCCAGATGTCCTTCTACTCCAGAACTACCTTCTCCTTTAGATGTCCTTCTACTCAAGAACTACCTTCTCATCCAGACTCCTCCAGCCTCATCCAGACATATGAAGATATTTTTCTGCCTTTTTTGGTTGTTCTTTCTTATGAACAACATTTGGTGCTTGATAAAAGCTTCTTGTGGTTTCTCAAAAAAAGAAATTTTGAGTAGCTGTAAATGATGCAGGCTTTCCGATGGATGGTGATGGAGCCCCCATGATAAGAACAACCTCTGCATGCCTTCCATCTGCAGTTCACTTCCTAGCAATGCAATAACCTGACATCATCTGCAAACAACCTGCAAACAACCTGCAAGCAATCTGTGCAAAGGTTCTCATATTTCATATTTTATGTTTCAATTTTTTTGCAAACTCAGGGAAATCATCATATTTAAGACCAAGACTGCATGTAAAAAAAGTTTTACCTTTCTTCAGCATCTTTCAGGTTCTGAAAAGTAGAAGAATTAAGACTGTTAATTGTTTTAAAAGTGGTATAAAATTGCTGATGTAAAAATGTAGAGGTTTTGATACAGAAGCAATGAACTCGCAATTACCTTTAGGAAAAGACTGTCATCTGAGTTCATATAGTCCTCAATTAGTTTGATTCTTTTGGAAAGAGAGGTCAAGGTCTCATCCATCTGCTCCATTTGCTCCTTTATCTTCTGACTCTTCTTCTCTACTTCTTTTTTAAGTGCTGAGATCCGGGCCTCCTCCTCCTCTCGCAGGAACTGGTGAAGCTTCTAAAACTCCTTCTTGATCTGCGTTTGACTGTTTTGGAACTGAGACTGGGACATACACACACCACAGAGTTTAAACAGTGACTGGACATAATAAAACATGCTCTGATTGTCTCTCTAGCTCACAATTATAAACAAACACAATCTAACAACACTAATAACACACACACACACATCTGTACTGTTCATGTCTTTCATTGAGCACACTGAGAAACATCCACAGTTCAGGCTAGAACCAGTAAGAGAACCTTGAGTTTAAAAACTTGTAGGTCCTCCTTTAGCAGCTTCACCTCCACCAACCACTTCCTGTAGCTGCTAATGAGATCTGCACAACGTTCAGAAGATATCCTGGATCACTCCTGCTTGTAAATGTGTTCTAGTTCATCTGAAAGGTGCTGTTTGCACAGCCCTCTTCAGGCCATTATCTCCATAGGGTTAGGGTCAGAATCAGATAGACTTCTTTTCCAGACATCCTTTAGCTCTTTTATTTGTGTGCTTCGAGTCATTGTCTTCATGCACCACCCAACATCTACCCAGCTTGAGGTCATGGACTGCTGTCCTCACCTTCTCCTGTCAGATGTTCTGATAGAGCTTTGAACTCATTGTTCCCTACAGTGGGGCCTTGTAGGCTTTTCCAGCTTTATGTACCTATATGTGGCAGTCATAGGCTGGAGGGTAGAGAACCACCCTCTTACCAGACGGTTGCCAGTTCGATTCCCTGAACTGACAGTACGGCTGAACAAGGCACCTAACCTCCAACTGCTCCCTGGGCTCTGTGGATAAGGCTGACCACTGCTATGGGCAAATGTGCTCTTTGCCCCCTAGTGTGTGCAATGGATGAGTTAAATGCAGAAGACAAATTCCTCTGTTTTAAACACAAATGACTAAATATGTCTCTAAACTCTCATAGATAGAATCAGAGAAAGACTGACCGTACCTAAATTATATAAATGTAAAATTTAAAAACGTGTTTTCTGAGCTCCTCTGAAAGCTGTTTATGGTCCATGCTGAACTTTCTGGAGAAGACAGTCAGGGTTTGTGTGCTGCCTGTATTTAATGGGTGAAGCACAGGTAAAGGCTCACTTGTCCAATCTCCCCTCCTTAAGTCAAACGCTGTTTGCCAGTTAGCCCCTGCAGTGTCATTAACACAGAAGCTCACTTACTGGTTCTAGTCTGCGCTGTGGATGCTCCTCAGTGTGCTCAGGAAAAGACAGTACAGCTTTTTAGTTAGAGTGTGCATGTCTATAACTGTCTTAGATAACTGACTAGACCACGCGCTAGTAATCAATATTGAAATACTTTTCATTCCTATCATTTCAATCATACTGATCATTTCAATCACTCTTTATTATTATATATAAGAAACTATACAGTACACTAAGGTGCTCTTAATTTAAGTATACTTTACGTACTTCCTAGTATTTATGATAATACAGTATACATGACTCATGATATTCAATTACTGAAAGTGTGCAATTTTCATATGCTAACTATGTACTTAGTGTGCTACATATAGACAATTAGCGTTATTAAATACATACTTAAATAGAACTAACTGTACTTAACTGTACTAAATACTGTACACTATTAAGATTGACTTAAATACACTTTAGTAAATATTAAAGTACATTTTAGTACATTAAAATATGCAAATAAGTATACTCATATACTTAGAATACTTTATTAAGTGTACTACTGTATATTACATACACTAAAGTACTACTGAGGTACTTTATAATTTTTCATTTTTACAAAATAACATCTTTTTTTTACATGAGAATTAATAGATTCATTAAATAAATAAACCTGGATCTCCTGAGAGATGGACAGGCAGGTGAGCTTCTCTGAGGAAAACACTGCATGGTTCGCCTGTAGCTCCTGAAGAGGACCTCTGAGCCCCTCCTACACGTTCAGCAGAAAACAAGGCTGATGGTCACATGATCAAAGACTGTAACTCATTTACAGCTCCAATAAGGATCTAAGTGAAACATCAGAGCAGCAGTTCTACACGAGGAGTCTAATTCTCTCAGAGCATGCTAAGAGCTCCCAGGAGGTAAAGTAGTGATGGAGTTACGTCCCTACCTTGCGTTCACTGGCGGCTTTGCTGATGGAGCAGAAGTTGTGGTTGTTGTGCTGCTGGGTCACACACTCGGAGCACACCAGCTGCTCGTCATGCAGGCAGAACAGCTGCATGTTCAGAGAGTGCTGAGGACACAGCAGACCTCGCTCTTCACCCGAAACCCTGCGACTCTTCTCCTGAATGAAGGAGTCACAGGCGCTCTTCAGGGCTCGGTTGACTGGAGGCTTCTCGATGGTCGATCTCTTCTTGCAGACGGGGCACTCCTTAGTCCCATGCTCAGCCCAGCTGGTCTCCAGGCAGGACTTGCAGAAACTGTGGGTGCAAAGAAGAATTAAAGGAGTTTTATAAATGTTCTGGCACAAAACACACTTCAGATCCTCCTCCAGTGAGGAGAGAGACGACGCCATCGCTGCGTTGCTGGTGTTTCTTCCAGACGATGTTTGACTTCCTCAGATAAAAAAGTTGTTCCTGTTCCTGTTCAAAGTTCAGAAGGGGGCGTGGTGAAAAGTCCTGTGCACTACTTTGCTGAATGAATGATCAGACTAGTTATGTTAGCTGCTCCTTCATTACATTACACCTCTATACATGATATAAACAACTAGAAACATGATTGTACTAGGAGAAAGTGAAAGTGAAAGTGTGTGTGTACAGAAAGCATACACACACATACTCTGTGGAGATACTGACCTGTGCAAGCAGGACATCCCAGATATACTGATGAACTAGAACACATTTGCAAGCAGGAATGATGCAGGATATATATTTATCTATATACTCAGTCAGAGTTATATACTCAATGTAGTTATATTCTCAATATATATACTCAATGTACTGCTCTTTGCACTGCTCTTACTCTTTGCACATCTCGTACTGTACTGTTTGCACACCTTGTTTTTGTCTATTTCACTTTGCACCACACTATATATATGTTTTTATAACATTATTATGTGATTTTAAATTTAAATTATTATTTCTTAGTCTATAGTCTGGGCTTATACTCAAATATCTTCCTAGTTTAAACCTCCTGATGTCCAGGCAGAAGACGTGGTGACTAGTTAATGGTGGGTAGTAGCCTGTCCTGGATTTCCTGGATGTGAGAAAATTCCTTAATACGTTCTTTCCTGCTTGCTGAAATGTTGTCAAAGACAGGGAACATGCAAGATATAGTCAGATGGTTTTCCTGTTTATTCCATGGCTTGTTGTATATTTACAGAAAGCTGTAAAGCATGTCAAATGACTAAGTAGTCAAGTAATCAGCCCAGGACAATTTTCATGGTACAAGGAAATTAATGTAATGCCTTCTCTGGACTTTCCTGGAAGTGAGATTAAGCTGCGTAATTGAAAAAAAAGCAATGACTTGGACCATATAAAAATATATACTAAGCTGACAAATATAAAAACAAGCCCTATTTGATATTTGATTGCTGGTTCCAGATAAAGCCACTGCACCGGCATTTACTGTGGTCTTTATTCCCTCTATTCAGGGTGGTAACACATGGCTCTGGAAGCAGCGACAGCAAGGGAACTGTGTGTCATGAAATGGGTCTTCACGGCCGAGCAGCTGCACACCAGCCTAAGATCACTATGTGCAATGCTGAGCGTTTGTTGGACTGGTGTAAAGCACAGTCGCTGGACTCTGGAGCAGTGGAACCATATTCTCTGGGGTGATGGATCACGCTTTGCTATCTGGCAGTCTGATGGAAGAATCTGGGTTTGGAGGATGAATCCAGGAAAGCACTACCTAAGGGTTTGGGGTGTTCAGGGTTTGTGCTCGGACCCTTAGTTCCAGCGAAGGGTGATGTTAATGCTACAGCACACAATAGACATTCTACACAGTTCTATGCATCCAGCTTTGTGTAGCTATTGGGGGAAGAACACTTTCCTGTTCCTGCATGACTGTGTCTCAGACATAGTGGGAAGGAATTCCAGTGGCCTGGACAAGGACCTGAACCCCTAAATACCTGTGGGATGAGCTGAGATTCCGAGTGTGAGCTAGGCCTTCTTGTCCAAATCAGTAGCACATTCGCAAGTCCTGTGGAACACTCGGGCAGGAGGGTGTTCAACAAGGTCATTAAGGTGTGATGGTCAGGTGTGGTGGGAACAGACATTCCCATTCTACCATTTACAATCCAGAGTTACACTCTAGTTTGGGATAAGACTGATACTGGTCCCAATAACACTTTCTATTCTGGATTCTGAACTGTGACCTTGGATGGGAGAATCCTTACTGGTTTGGCATCTTTGCAGTGAAAGAAAGGATAGATCTTCTCTGTGAATCTATGTTTGTGAGTTTGCAAGGCCCAAGGACAGTCATCACTGAAAAACGTCACTTCTCCTGCGTCCCAGTTTAGTTGAATTCGGAATGTCTGGTAGATCGTGGTAGCTGCGTCACAGGCCCACGAGTATTTATTGTTGCGGAGACTTATCATCCATAACCCTTCTTCAGAAGTTGCTTTACATTTCTCCTTTCTTTTCACAGACTCTGTTGCTACACCTATGATCCAGTCTGTAATCTCTTTAACCTCCACTACCCAGCTGTGCGTTCCAGAGTTGAACCCCTCAGAGCCCAGGATGATGGGATGGAAAGTAAACCTCTCTGGGTTATTCGGAAGGTCCTCCACAAAGAAAGGTACTAGTTGTCCTCCATTGAAACTCGTCAGATCTTCAGAGACTCTTAGGGAGCTCCGTGCAGTGTTTGGGTCCAGAATCACTGGAACTGAAATGAAACATGAAAAGTATAAGAAAACACAACCAGAAATTCTGCTTCAAATTATGGTTTTTTTTTCCACGCCCACATGCAGTCACTTCTTTTAGCCAATCATTAACATCTGCTCTGGAGACATTCCCTGCACTGTACCACCTCTTCCCAATCTATGGATCCCCTCACTCACACCCCACAGGTATTTATAGCCCCATCGTCCTCGTGCAGCGCCATCTGCAGGAGCCTCAAGTTACTGCCACCTTAAATCCCACTGAATCACACTAATCCATACTAATCCCCAATTTTAGCCCACTAAACCCACCACCCCAACCTACACCACCCATCTCCACACCCTCCAAACTCCCCTCACCCACAACACCAAAACAGGAGAATCCCATCTTTTCAGATCTACTCACAGTAAGGACAGGTGTCTTTCATCTTCTCCCACACCTTGTATCTCAGGTTTCCCAGGTGTTTTGCTACATCAATCAGAGCTCCTGAATCCAGATGTGGAGCTGCTGTTGTGTATTGAGCTCTGAAAAACATGGATCAGTATTCTCCAGTATTCAAAATTCATTCATGATGACCTAAAATGTCCCGGTAGATATCTGAAACAGTTCCTCACGTCAGTTCTCACCTTCTGCTGATATCCTGAATGTTCTAGATACGGGGAGAACAGGAAATGAAGCGTGTTAGTGCATGTTTATTCCAAACTTTTTTGTTTCGTTCTCTGTTCAGATCTGCTCATGCACCTGTAAGAAGCGGTCCTCCTCAGCCTCCATTATGTCTTTTATTTCCTGGATCAGCTGGACCACCATACTGTGCTCTCCATCAGCTTCTGCAATCTTCTCCATCGTTCTTCTTGTCTTCTCCTCCTCCTCCTGCCTCAGTGCAATTATCCTGGTCTCCTCCTCCTCTCTGAGGAACCGATAAAGCTTCTTAAACTCCTCTTTTATCTGCTTCTCCGTCTCCTGGGCCTGAAACTGGGAGAAAAGAAATATTAATGATGACCATGAAATTAAAATTTTCATTTTTTCCCAGTTCTGCTCACACACAGAGGAATTTAAGCTCCATATTTAACCCATCTGTGCAGTGAAACACCCACACACTAGGAGCACACATGCCCGGAGCAGTGGACAGCCCTATCCATGGAACCCGGGAAGCTGTTGGGTGTTAGGTGCCTTTTCTTTAAGGACACTTGAGCAATTTGTGTCCTTTGGTTCAGGGAACCAAACCGGCAACCTTATCCTTATCCTCCAGCCCATGATTGCCCACGGGTTAATCCAGGGCCAGACAAATCTGTGGCCAGATTAATATTTGAGGATATTACAGGTAGTTCTTACATAATCGCGCCCCACACTTATGTTCCCGTATCTATGATAAAGGCCTTCACAGGCTGGAACAGGTGAATGAGAACGTCTTTAGGTTTGACTCACCTTGATGTGTTTGGTTACTTTCTCATAGGTGACTTTAAAACCATTGACCGTATTCAACAATGCTTCCAAAGCCTCCTGGGAGGTCTTCAGCTCCTCCTAAATAGCAGTGAGAAATTAGTTCAACTTTAGTTGTACATAAACCTTTCCCTGCACCAAATCCATCTGCTACCTTCTAACGCTCTCCTCTTACCCCACCAGATGTAATCCATCCGTCTCCTCTTACCCCACCAGATGTAGCCCATCAGTCAAAACATGATGCATTTGGCATCCAAAAGCTAACTTTGCTAACTAACACTACATGCCAGTAGACACCCAAATGTGTTCTGTAAGGAAACCTCATCAAAATTTGCCTCAACCTGTTTATACGTTATCTAGAACTTCAGTATGGTTTAGGACACTGTAAATACCGGGTGTAGGCCCTAAGAAGTTGGTCCAGATTTGGTGGATGCTTTCCCTGGCACATTTCCAAAGAGAATTTCCTGTAGACTCGCACAGCGAGCATGGTTCTAAAAACAGGCTTCTGGAGGTCATTAGTGATTTTCTAAATAAACAGATCTAATACAATATCTGATCTGGAGTTTGATAGACATGTTTCGAATAGTGTAGAGAATTAAACAGAACCAACACAAACCCAGAACCTGTACACCTAGAGAACCTGATCAGTTACAGGTGGGCTCTTACATTTTTCTGGATGTGTATATGTACATATATATATAATTTATATATGTAAATTATTGCAAGATAATTTAGTTAATAGAGTAAATTAGAGGCACCTGACGCACTGATAAGACAAGAGTCTGATCTGTGATCTGATTACAGACCTAGTTAATGAAATGGGAGAATAAACTCAAAAATCGACCAGGAGCCTGGGACATGTTGCTTGGCCCTTGGTCCTCAGACTAATTGCTTGGTCCTTACCTTGAAACTACTGGCAGCTTTCCTGATGGAGCAGAAGTTGTGGTCTTGATGGTCCTGAGCCACGCACTGCATACACACCAGCTGTTGGTCATCCACACAGAACAGCTGCTGCTTCTCATTGTGGACCACACATGTCACTCCTCGAGTTTCTACGGAAACCCTGCGCCTCTTTTCCTCTATCAGTGATTCACAGGCGTCCTTTAGGACTAGGTTGTTAAACGAGTGCCTGGCTTTTTTCCTACAGAGTGGACATTCCTTCACCTCCCTGTTATACCATGCCCTGTCCAGACAAGCCTTGCAGAAACTGTGACTACAACGGAGAACCACAGGGTCCCTGAAGATCTCAAAACAGATAGAGCACTTGAGGTTTTCTTCCAGCGAAGTGTGAGGCGACGCCATTGTCCCTGCGCTCGATCTTCACAGACACCTGAACGTGTTTCCTGGGTAAACCATACCAGCTTTCACTTTCACAGAAATGAAACCAAACACGTGCCCTCAGGGTCTGATCAACCTGAACTAGGACTGTCTGTTATCAACTCTAACCTCACCTCACTCCACTGTATATCCAGTACCACACAAGGAACATCCACTGCCCTTCAAATACCATTAACGTGGTCCAAGGCTGCCCAGACTTCCGGGAGTGGGGGAGTGTCACTGACACTACTCAGAGTTCCTGTTTCACTGAAAGTGAAAGTATCTACTTTGTGCCGTGTGTTTCAGGTGAACGCTTACTCTGCTGCAAGAACTCTAAAGATGGCATCGTGCCTCTCCTCCCTGGAAGAAGATCTTACGTGTCCCGTGTGCTGCGAGATCTTCTCCGAGCCTGTGCTCCTCTCGTGCAGCCACAGCTTCTGTAGAAAGTGCCTGGAGCAAAGCTGGAAGGACAAAGAGGAGAGAGAATGTCCTGTCTGCAGACGGCAGGCTTCCAGTGACCAGCCTCCGCTCAACCTAGCTCTGAAAAATGCTTGTGAGTTTCTAGTGAAGGAACGAAGCGCGGGAGAGTCCAGAGCAACACAAGGGGAGTGTCCGGCTCACCAGGCCGGGAAACTACAGCTCTTCTGCCTGGATGATCAGCAGCTGGTGTGCGTGGAATGCGTGGCTGGGGATCATCGGCGTCACAACTTCTGCTCCATCAGCAAAGTGGCCGAGGAACGCAGGGTAGGTCTGAAATCGAATGAAAATGAGAGTAAGGAGCCCTGATTTAGTCCGGTGTTGTGATTGGAAGCATCTGGCAGGACAGTCTTCCAGAAGGACCATGTGTCTCCCAAAACAGACGCAACAGTAACTCAGAAAGAGCTTGCTAGTTAGCTGGTTAGGTGAATCAGGTGTATTGAGAGCAGGGAGAACATTAAAGGAGGTCCTCCAGGACCAGGGTTGGGAACTACTGTTCTAGACAAGAACATAGACTACATTACAGTTAAGCATGTAGCTGGTACTTTATCATTTATATGCCTTTATATTTCTGCGGTGTTAAGCTCCATAGACAAGTCCCCTTGTGTGTTTAAGGTGGTAGTGCCATCAGGCTCCTGCAGATGGCGCTGCATGAGGGTGATGGGTATATAAATACCTGTGGGTTGTGAGTGACAGGATTCATAGATTGGGAAGAGGTGATACAGTGCAGGGAATGTCTCGTTCCATGTGTGGAAAATGGCTCCAGAGCAGATGTTAATGATTGGCTAAAAGGAGGGACTGCATGTGGGCATGGCCAAAGACCATAGTGTGAAGGAAGTAGCTGAATCTGCAGGTGTATGGAAGCGTACGGTCATACGGGTCTACCAGCAGTGGCTAAAATCCCAGTCTACAGGGAATTTTCCTCGGAATTCTGCCAGGGAAGGCATCCACCAAATCTGGACCAACTGACCAATTCTCTGATGTAAGAGTGTCTGAACACTGATGTGGCCTACAAGTTTCAATCATAGGGGGCTTGTTGTTTGTCTGGGGAGCTTATAAGAAGCAGCATCCCGCATTGGCCACCAGGGGAAGTCCAGGTTTAGTAGTTCATCGTGTACACTGATTTTTAGTTGTTCTCCCGAACTGTGAAGTTAGGAATTACATCTGCTCTCCTTTTAGAACTTGAGTACAGATTTCACATCAACAAGTATAGCAGCTCTTCATTAAACCCAAAGCTGTTGATTACGTCTTCAACTGCCCTTGTTAGCTAGCTAATTTGACTAGCTAGTTGAAGTTAAGCTAAAGTGGTTATGGAAAACTGCAAGCCATTTAGCATACAGTGCTGTGCAAAGTGTCCAACCCTTTGATTTGTTCCATGTTTAGTTGCATCATATTGGATTAACACAACATGCCTACCACTTAATTAACAAGTCATGTGACTTTTGTAGTTAATTGGTTGCACCAAAACAGTGTCGATACATCCAGTGACACCTTTAGCTTCAGAATATTCATGTGATCTACCACCACACCATCAAACATAGACATGTAACAGTTCAAATAACTTTTATTTCGCATTTTTGCCAATAGAGAGATGGTGTATATATGGATAAGTACGGATATGTATTGTGGAACACCAGCTGGTTTAGGTAAAACTAACAGTGTTCAGTGTTTAATGTTTGTGGAGTTGTATGCTTAAAGATTAGCTAGAACACCTGGCCAGTAGACGTTCTAGCTAAATGGATCATACTACAGTGAAAGGAACTCACCTGTAATCATTTCTCCCGAGATAGGCTTACTTCATGTCTTCCTTCAGGGGGGACAGTAGTGTTGCTTGTTTGTTTGGTTGGTTTTTATCGCCATTTGTCTGTGTGAAAAACAGAAGTGACATCACAGCACTTCCTGTCTGAGCCTCCTCTTGAAGAGATGTGAACCAGTTTGCCATAAACAGTGGTTGAGAATGGTTGAACCCTAAAGAGTTGAGATTTAGGAGTATGGCTGAAATGATACCTGTGTAAATACTGATTTTTGGACTGTTTGGTATTCTTTGTACATTTGGATATTTTTTTGCATGTCCACGTGAAGTACACCCACGTTTTTTCCAAACCAGACCATCACAATCCAGCTCATTTGTTCTAAACCGAGATACTGTCTTTGTTAAGACTCAAATGGATTTCCCATACCGGAGTGGTACCTCTTCAAAGTCTTGCATATTTCCTCTATTCATGGCTTGTTTAATTGAACTCTGCATTAAACGGCTGATGTTACTGAGTACTCAGTCTCCTGACAGTGCTGTGTTCTCCAGGAAGAGCTCAAGACTAAAAAGAGTGCTCTACAGGAGAAACTAGACCTAGTTCAGAAGGTTAAACACACCTGTGGGCAGCAAATTCAGGTAAGTCCTTTACTGAAGTCTGGTATCTGGGTATTATTCATACATATCCACATCACCTCAGGCCATTAGACATGTCCCACTTGACTGCACATTCCCTTGCTTCCAAATTGTGCTCTTGTCATGGAGTATGTCTGGGTACTGCACTGAACATCACACCACACAATAAAAATGTGTTGGTCTACCCTGCTCTCAGAAGGAAGAGTGGGATTGCAGTGCTACTGGGAAGGAAGACAAAGGGTAGATAAAGTGTGTCAACTTACATACTGGTGGAAACAGTAGATGGTCTCACAATAATACGCTCTTTATCCAGTCTCAGGTCCAACAGACGGAGAGGCAGATAAAGGAGGAGTTTGAGAAGCTCTATCAGTTTCTTAGAAAGGAGGAGGAGGCCAGGATTGCTGCCCTGAGGGCAGAGGAGAAGAAAAAGAAGAAAATGATGGAAAAGAAGGCTGTAGAGATGAATAAAGTGATTGAGTCTATCACAGGGAAAATTGAAATGCTGGAGGATGGATTGGCTTCTGAGGACGTCCCTTTCCTGAATGTAAGCCTCCAAAAAAAGCTTCTGTTACTTTGTTTATTCGTTTACACTACACAGTTCACTGTATTTCTCTTCATCTCTTCACAGAAATATACCCAAATCAAAGAAAGGTGAGGTCCTCACCTTTTTTCTATAACTCATTTCATCACTCTGTGTACATCAGGGGCCCAAACTTATCCATGAACAGCCACAGGTTTTCATTGGAAACAAGCAAAATTGGTCTTTGTTACACTGTTAGCCTCTTTTAACCAAAAGAACCCTCATTCTAGAACTGGTTCCATTCAGGCTTTGTAAAACCTTGGTGCTATCCTGGGAACCAGCCTGCATTTGCACCAGCTTTTACTGGAACCCACCAGCATAGATCATCTACTGGAGATAAGACGTAGTAGAGGTTCTCCAGCAGACCACTGGGGGGCAGCACTGTTGACTTCTCCTTTCTCAACAACTGACATGCCCACAGTTCATGATTAAAAAAAAGACCTACCATTCTTTGGTTCCAGCTGGAAACAAATGTTTCGGCTTCTGAACCTGTTTGATTTTGGTGGAAATGTGAAAAACAATTCAAAATTAGGTGCCTGAACCAGAATGGAATGCTTTCTACGTTGGTGGAAAAGGCCTAAGGTCTTCAGGTTGGAGCTGTTATTTGTCTTTTCCTTTCTTGTACAGATCCTCCTTTATATTTGAGAGCTATAGATTATTTTCTTTTCTGGCTTATGTTACCATACTGGTTACCCCAGAGGTGCCTCTGAGAACTGCTGGTGGCCAATAGCACAGTCTGATCACTTACACCACTGATTCGCTTAATCAGTTTATAGCCTTGACTGTGGTGGCCTCTCCAGGATGTTTCCTGCCTTCTGTCCAGTGAGCACTGAGATAGTCTCCAGCACCCCCCATGATTCAGGGAGTCTACATATATAGAAGAGAGAGAAGAGGTCCACCGCCAGCTCTTTGGTTTTGCCCATTTTGATGTGGAGGAAGTTCTGCTGGCACCAGTTCACAAAATTCCCTCTTACCTCTCTGTACACTGTACCTCGTCGCCATCTGAGATGTAACCAACAATGGCGGAGTCGTCAGAGAACTTCTGTAGATGGCAGGCTGTGGTGTAGTGGGTGAAAAGGCATGGGGCCAGGACCGTTCCCTGTGGTGCCCCTGTGCTGTAGAGTAATGTTTCTGTCATAATGTGAAAGCCTCAAAAGTGAATATGCCAACATTAAAAATGGATACCTATCCAATCAAGGAATATCCCAATACTCGGGTTCAGCCCTGTATATAGTTTACAATGCCATGCAGCCAAGGAATTCATCACCAGTTGAGCAGGAGGGTTTATATATATTATATTAGAGTGTGTGTAGGGCATGTGTGGATCGTCTTTGTGTTTATTAGCGGTGCTCTGTGTGGGTTCTAGTGCTGAATACAAAGTGCCGAATATTAAGCTGGACTCAGGAGCTCTAATCGATGTGGCCAAACACCTGGGGAACCTGGGATACAAAGTGTGGGAGAAGATGAAGGACATCTGTCCTCACTGTAAGCTTTATTTTCTGTAATTAACATCTGATTATCATTAAAGTTTCAATGTACATTGATGGCATGTATACTGTACGACAGTGTTTATAGAGCTACATAACCCCTACGTTAGTCCTGCGTGACATAGACTTACATAAGCCTTTATAAATACTTATTCCAAATGGTGTCAATGATTCGTCATGGCTGCCAGTTCATCAAAATATCTACGTAAGGTGACTCTGCATATAGATCAACTGAATCTAATTTAGCCTAATCTAATATAGATCAGTGAATGTCACAGTGACGTGACGCTCAAAGGCCTGATTGACAATTAGTTATTTCATTTATGGTGTTCAACTGACGCTCTTATCCAGAACTACCTACAAGGTTAATCATATTACAGATAGGCCAGCGTAGTGTTAGGAGTCTTGCCCAAGGACTCTTATATAGCATAGGTAACCCCCGAACCCCCGTCTCCTATATGGGGTAGTAGCTTCCTGGTGAGTTATCCACCGAGCCACACCAGCCACCAAATCGTGAGCCTTTCCTATGGACCTTCTGTGAAGTGCTATTCATTTGTTCATCAATCATAATTATTCATTATGATATAATCTCATTTCACCCAAAAAAGTTTCATTACAGCTCAATGGCAACTTATGCCAAATAATGTCAACTCTAATAAAGGGAGCCTGTATCTCATATGACACCTGTTGGAATAAGCCATTAAACTAGCCCAGTCCCATTTCACCCCTTGGCCCTACCGTTTAACCTTAGTCCTCAATTTTATACATTAATGCGTAGGGTAGGTTATCCCGACTCCCGAGTGGTAGGGGGAAGTGTTGGGGCTACATTGGCGTCCTAACTCTAAATGACCAAGTCTAACATTTTTGTCTCATTTTTTTGGTTTGATTTGGTCCTACTTATCTCCTTTTAGCACCAGAAATCTGACTGCAGACAGACAGAGTGGCTTACAGAGCACAGCTAGCACCCCGATACCTAATACAACAGTGTTCTTTTTTGTTCTTCTGATGTCGTATCAAGTTCTTAAAGGGTTCTCCAATTTTATAATGGAGTATTTCAACCACTACCTCTAACAGAGTTCCAAGGGTCAATGTGACACTCCAAAACTAGGGGTAGCAAGTAAAAATAAGAATTGGGATTGGGCCATGATGGGTGACTATATGAACGCTACCCTACAGTAAAGTGTTACGTGGTCATTCACAGCCTTCTCTGGGTTCATTTAAACCTCTCTTTGTCAAGTTCCAGTGATTTTGGACCCAAATACTGCCAGCAAGAACCTCACCCCATCGGACGACCTGAGCAGGCTGATCCCTGGACGCCCAGTGCAGGCTCTACCCAACAACCCTGAGAGGTTTACTGGGAAGACGGCAGTCTTGGGTTCTGAGGGCTTTGTCTCTGGAGTCCACAGCTGGGTGGTGGAGCTGGGACAGAGTGAGTGCTGGAAAATAGGAGTGGCCAAGATGTCAGTCAAACGGAAGGCGTTCTTAGTTTTAGGGCGTGAAATCTGGGCTATAAGTTCCCGAGAAATACAGAACTCCATGCCGCGGTTAAAGAAAATTAGAGTCCAGCTGGACTTTGATGAGGAAAAGGTGTCATTTTTTAGCAAATATAACAGACAGTTGGGTGTCGAATACTTCAGTGTCAAAGAAAAGATATATCCTTTTTTCTGCACTACAGACAAATACCCTCTCAGGATCCTACCATCCAAGGTTACTGTAGAGACAGTAGAAACAGGGAGCCATTTTTTTTTCTTCTGAGGAAATTAATTTGTGTTAGCTTTCTTGTTTGCTTAGCCATTATAATTTAGAAAACTGTTAGATAAGAGTGTCTGCAAAATACAGCTGCTGTTGGGAAAGAGGATAAAGGTGACCAGGATCAATAAATGATGATGAATTTAAACTGATATGATCAATATTTATTGAGCTACACATACAGAAGTCTGTCTCTCAGTATGGCGTCGGGCTGCCGTGTTCGCTAACCCAACATGCCAGGCGTTGATAATCCATCCCATGTAGCTTAAACATCCTCACACAGTTCCTGCAGATGGTGCACTGGAGTAACAGTACTAAAGTATGTACCTTCAGATGTACTTAAGTATGGAGAGTAACAGTACTAAAGTATTTACCTTCAGATGTACTTATTTATGGAGAGTAACAGTACTAAAGTGTGTACCTTCAGATGTACTTAAGTATGGAGAGTACCAGTACTAAAGTATGTACCTTCAGATGTACTTAAGTATGGAGAGTAGCAGTACTAAAGTATGTACCTTCAGATGTACTGAAGTATGGAGAGTAACAGGAGCATGGTTTGATTATGTACGGCTCTAATGTTCTATTATCATTTCTGGAACAGGACTCTTCATCAGCTCAGTGTAGGTGAAGAGACTCTAGTGTCTCTCAGTCCACCAGTCTTTAATAGAAGCTCATTCATTAGTCTGACACTGACGTCTTTTCACATCATCAGCACAGAACACTGAAGGAGAACAGGTTCTGTTAGCTAGAACTATAAAATAACGGAACAGTAATGAGTTTACTGTACTGCATCTGTAGGTCTCAGTTCATAAACACATGTCCTATAAAGGAGACAAAGTTCATACACATCCAGAATAAAGTCCATGTGGACATATTTCTATAGCATGTCTATTTACCTACAAAGTCAGGAACGGTCTGTTTGATCTGGTCACTGGTGCTTTGATGTGTGATGGTCAGTCAGTGTTTACGTTAACCCCCCCATCCTGCTTTACCTGCCTTCCTCCAGGTGCTCCTGGATGTAGTACAGGCCTGAAATGGACTTTCCATGGATGCTAAGAATCCAGGAGTAAGCTGGTTTAGTTTCTATACAAACAGGAGCCGAAAGGAAGGACAGATTTCCCAGAATGCAGTGGAGTAAACAGTCAGACATTAGACTCTGAAATGTGGAGTTAAAGTGAACAGTCATCCAGAATAGAAACACTTCAGTACAGATACACAGTAAAACTACTTATGTACAGAGACCAGTTACATTTACTCAGCTACTGTCCAACACTGGTACTGGTAGACCTGTTAAAATCATCCTCATGCTAAGTTAGGAGCTAATACGGAACTTTGGTGCAGTTCCTGTGTCCTCAAATTCAAAACATTTCTGGTGATGGGGTAAGAAAAAGAATGAAAGTGAAATATGTCAAGGTACCTCCCACAAAGCAGAGTACGATTTCAGTCCACTTCACTAAATGGACGTTTAGACATTTTTGTTGTTTGTTCTGACCCTTTAAAGTGGACTACTGAACTGTGTCATTCTGATCCAGGCTATCTGAGGAAATCTGGAGGAATTACGTAGATGCTTTATTCTGTACACATCTGTGTGAGCCACATCTGGCAAAGCTAAGGCGCTACAGGCCTTCTTTCAGGACTGGCAGTCTGCAGTGAGCCAAGATGGTCCACATATGTTAAACATTTTAAACATTTGATCCACATGTTCCAAAACAGATCTGGACACTTCACATTTAGGCCTTTAGCTCAGCACTTGCTGCCTAGACTGGGATTTAAACCCCCGTCTCCGACATGCGGTGGTAGCTCTCTGGTGGGTAGTGGTTTTAGCTGCTGTGCCAGAAGTGGTTGCTGTGGCTCAGCGGCTAAAACCACTACCCACCAGAGAGCTACCACCCCATGTCGGAGAGCCATATATGATTCACATGTTCCAAAATAGTTCTGGTCCACAGATTCAGCAAATTTGCCTACTCTTGGCTGAGGTGTGGCCCTAATCTGGCCAAAACGGTCAATCCATCTTGCAAGTGGGCCAGATTTGGGCCAGAACAGCTTTGCTATCTGTGTAACCATTCATTTTTGCTCAAATTACATTTCCAGACCTCCTCTGGTAAAACGAATCTACCTCCAGTAGGACCAGTGACCAATCATGAATGTGACATTAGGCTAACATCTAGCTCAAGCAAGCCATTTCCTTCCCCAATAACAGAGAAGAGAATCTCTGGCTACTTCCACATTCCATGTTGACCGGAGCATCGACTGAACAGTTCTTCCTGTACAGGCCAATAAACAGAAAATGGGTTAACCCCGCCCCTCAGTAGGAGTCCTAGAGGATAGGACAATAGGAGTCCCAGAAAAACAAACTCGGAGAAGGACTGCAGTAGACCTAACAACCAGAATAAACATGTTATAAAAATGATAACATATCATACTTTAAGTATCACAAGTGAGTTTTTAATTCAATGAATTAATTACATTATACACTCCTCATTGATTAATGAACCTATTACATCAGTGTTTTAATGCTAAGACATTAGACAAACTAATGCACTGGTCAAGGCCAGTTTCTTCCAGCTTAGAACCATTACCAAATTAAAATCATTTTAGGAAAAAGTCCTTCATGGTCTTGTCCCATCTACACTGGATTATTGTAAAGCATTGTATCTAGCAATTAATGAAGCATTTCTAGCTCTCTTATAGTTAGTTCAAGATGGCGAACCCACATTATTGACTGGTACAAAGAACAGGGAGGACACTACTCTAGTCTCGGCACCCCTGCAGTGGCTCCCATAATCCAGTATAAAATATCGCTGATGATTTAAAAAGCTTTGAATGGACATGAATCTGCATATCATCGCTGTCCAAGGAAAAACAAGTATCTCCAAAATGGCAACTCTACAGGAGAGTCCAAACCCCTCATTTCACTTAATGGAAGTCAATGGAAACAGACTTGTTTCCAAGCGGCTTTGGGTCATTTCTGTCGGTCCATTCATCATGAAATGTCCACACAGTGTAAACGGCAGCTGCTGTGTTCAAATGATGCATAAAAGTAAAAATCAACAAAAATGAAGATACATGTATTTATTATATTGTATTATATTGTTGTGAAAATGCTTTGCTCGTTTATTTCCCCGTTAAGGTCATTAATTTGGTCACACCTTTTTTGTCTCCAGACTGGGACTCTGGAATAGTCCCCCGAGTGACATTTGACACGTCCCATCTGTGACTGGTTCTAAATTAAAGCTGAAAAAGTACATATTACTAGACATAATCATGATCTTACTAAAAGTACTTTAACCTATAGATCTAAATTAGAAGTGAAAGACCATAGCGCACTGTCAAGTCACATAATTACGACCACCGCATAGCCAGAGTATCTGCCATGTGCAGCATGGACAGCAGCTAGACGGGCTGGGAGTGAATCAGCAAGGTCATTGTAGGTCGTACCAGGTATCTGGAGCCATGCTGACTGCATTGCATTTAACAGCTACTGGAAGGAACATGGGGGAGGAGCCATGGAGCGAACACAGCAATCAAGGTGGTCCCACAGATGCTCAACTGATTTGAACTCTGGGAAATTAGGGTTCCAGAGTAGTATCTGGAAGTTTTGGTCATGGTCCTCCAACCAATGTGGGACATTTCATGTGGCATCATGTAGCATCGTCTTGCTTAATGATCCCATCCGGCCCAGAGTGGACAATCAGGGTGTATTGCCCCTTCTACCCATGAGTGGCAGCAATGTGTTGTGTGTGTGCAGACAGGCTACCACACACTGTATATACCCACCAAGCCAGCTCATGAGACAGACGTATTTTATGGGCTGTGCGCTCCCGCCATTAAAATTAGGAAGTGGTCATAATAATAAGACTCAGCAGGGTACTAATCAGCGAAGCTGACTCAAGACTGTAAAATGATTTTATAGGGTCAGGGCTATTAACAATTAATAAACCGTGACAGTGTTACGCCAGACTCTGAACTGTGACCTTAGCAGGCAGAATCCTCATTGGTTTGGCATCACTGCAATAAAAGAAAGGATAGATCTTCTCTGTGAATCTATGTTTGTGAGAATGAGAATCCCAAAGACAGTCATCACTGAAAAACTTTACTTCTCCTGCGTCCCAGTTTAGTTGAACTCTGAATTTCTGGTAGATCGTGGTAGCCGCCCTATTGGACCAGGAGTACTTATTGTTGCGGAACCGTATCGTCCAAAGGCCTTCCGCAGGAATTGGTTTACATACTTCCTTTCTTTTCACAGACTCTGTTGCTACACCTATGATCCAGTCTGCACTCTCCTTAACCTCTACTACCCAGCTGTGCGTTCCAGAGTTGAACCCCTCAGAGCCCAGGATGACTGGATGACAAGTAAACCTCTCCAGGTTTTCTGGAAGGTCCTCCACGAGGTGGCCTCCACTGAAACTCGTCAGATCTTCAGAGACTCTTAGGGTTCTTCGTGCAGTGTTGGGGTCCAGAATCACTGGAACTTCAAGAATAAAAACACTAGTTCATGCAAACGTGGTGTTAACTTCTACTCACTTAAGACTCTAAGTCTGAATTAAGAATTTCAGTCTTAAACTGAATGTGTAATTTGGCCAAGTATGTTGAAACTTTGCTCACAGTAAGGACAGGTGTCCTTCATCTTCTCCCACACTCTGTATTTTAGGTTCCCCAGGTGTTTGGCTACATCAATCAGAGCTCCTGGATCCAGCTGTGGCTCTGCTGTTTTATGTTGAGCTCTGGAAAACACACATACACTCATGCAGGCGACCCTTAAATATTATACACCCAACATGAGATATCCAATATGCACTAGGAGATGAACTACACTGGCATGCCAAGGTCATGGCATAGCTATATATGAACTGATTACCTCGGGGGACGGCTTGGGAACAACCACACCTGTATAAGCTGTGAGGTGTTACTTGTGAGTGAGGCTGAACACTGGTCAGTGTGCTCATAGCAGTCAGAATACTGGAACGCCTTGATTGGGCTCATGTCAGTAGAACGTGCAGTCCACAACTCTCCAGGATGCTCCTCAAACCAGTTCTGGACAACTTGGGCCTGATGGCATGGAGGATTCTTCTTCTGGAATATCCCATCACTGTAGGGGTCCATGAAGTCCATGAAAGGCCGCACCCTATAGAACACAGCCCACACCAATATGGAACCACCACCAGCCTGCACAGTGCCTTGTTGATCTTGTCCTTGGCTCCATAAAGTCTGTGCCACACACAAACCCTACCATTAGACCCAAACAACTGGTACTGACTCATCGGACCATGCCACATGTTGCCAGTCCTCTAGGTGTCCAGTTAGCAACCTCACAACCCCAGGAGAGCCGCTGTGTCCAGTGTGGTGGTGTTAACTGAGGCAGTCTGGTGGGTCTTCTGCTCGTGTATCTCATGGAAGTTAGAGAACGCTGCTCTGTCCTACGGGACCTGCTGTGAATGTGGATATGATTTCCGCCAGAGCCGCTCGTCTGGTCATGGTGGTCACTGCGCTGTCCACTGTGGGTGGTAACGCTTTCTATGACGTAATCCTCAAGGAATCAAGGAATGTTAAATAGCCACACAACTTCAGAAACAGAATGTCCCTCTGGCATTCACTATCATCCCTCGTTCATACTCCGGTAATTCACGTCTCCATGCCGTGAGCACGCTGGCCAGTATTCAGCCTCACACACAGGATAACACCTCACAGCTTATACAGGTGGGGTGTTCCTAAGCTGTCCCCTGAGGTAACACCCCTTCATAAACATCTACACACTGATTTCACATGACGTTTGGTATGTCAGTGTATATGAATGCAGGTCCCCATGTTTAATCTTACCTTGTATTGACACTGTGATAGTTCTAGGGAGAAAAAGAAGAACGTTATATTATCTTTCTTTCTTATAAAGGAAGTAGATCTTTTCATTCCTGTTCGGATTTGTTCACGTACCTGTAAGAAGTCGTCCTCCTCAGCCTCCATTAAGTCTTCTATTTCCTGGATCAGCTGGACCACTCTATGGTGCTCTCTATCAGCTTCTGCAATGTTCTCCGTCATCCTCTTCGTCTTCTGCTCCTCTTCCTCCCTCAGTGCAGTGATCCTGGCCTCCTCCTCATCTCTGAGGAACTTATGAAGCTTCTCGAACTCCTCCCTTATCTGCTTCTCTGTCTGCTCGGTCTGAGACTTTGTTTGAAGGGAAACAGTAAACTGTGTTGAAGCGTTACTCTGAACTGAGAACTCTGAAATAGCAGGTAGTGGAGTTGTAGTACTCAAGTCTGGGTTTAGGCTCCAGATGGCCAGTTAATGTCAATAATAAAGTTTATTTCTAATTAAGTAAAATATAGGTTCACAAATATAGAGGTAAAATGTGCTGGTAATTATTACTTTACTTTATTACTTTATTACTCATCATCAGAAGAACAGCTGAACTCAGAAGGAGGTGTGGGATTGCGGTGCTGTTGAGAAGGAGGATAAAGGGGACCAGGATCAATAACTGATGATAAATTTAGACTGATATGATCAATATTTATTGAGCCACACATACAGAAGTCTGTCTCTCAGTATGGAGTCGGGCCGCCGTGTTTGCTAACCCAACACGCCAGACGTCTCGGTATGGAGCTGTAGAGGTTCCTGATGGTGTCCTGTGATAATCCATCCCATGCAGCTTGAACATCCTCACACAGTCCTGCAGATGGTGCGGTAGGGGTCGGGGTGGAGGGACACCAGGCCTTCTGGACGTGTGACAACAAACCGTCCATATTGGTGCTGACCACGGTGCCTCCACACACGGATTGGTTGGGCGTCTCCACCAAGACTAAAGCGGGACTCGTCACTGAAGATGACCCGCTGCCATTCTGAGTCACTCCATGACAGTCTGGTACGACACCACTGCAGTGTTTGGTGACGGTGACGTGGTGTTAAGGACAGTCGTGGTAACGGTCTGTGTGCATGTAGTCCTGCGTGGTGCAGCCGTCTGCCGATGGTGCTGCCCTAACAGGATGACTCATGGAGGACACCACTGCTCGCTGGAGGTCTGTAATGGTGGCTGTTGGGTCAGTCAGGTACAGAGATAAGCTGCGTCCTCAGCAGAGCATTACACTCGAATCATTAGCATGTCTCACCACGTCAAACCTACCAGACAAGTTTCAGTCCTGATGGTTGACTCCCTCTGGGTGCAGCTATTTGAGTGTTCTTTTGATGATGAGTGTATATGGAAGGACGCTTCAGGACCTGCACACTAGTGCACCAATCACACAAAGGCCGCACAAAGCAGCTACAGATAGCTGTTCACGTCCGGACTCTGTCCAAAGATCAGTCGAATATCAATCTCTAAATGTCTAAAACGAAAGCGGCATGCAAACTTTCTGATGAGAAAGTCATTGCCCTTCTGATTCCCTATTTCGATAGATGAACTGAGAGCAGAGAAATATCTGCAACCTCATCATCTTTAACTTCCAAGGTCAGACAGCAGAGGGCGATAGGCCAGATCCTTTACTATTGATTATTTTTAACATCATGTAGACTTTTATTATTGATATCTATCATATATAATGAATGCTAAATCTAATGCAAACAAACTCAAATCATGTTCCTGCCGTATGTTGTCATTAATTAAACCCACCAGACAGAGCTCTAAACACAAGACTAAGAATAATCTAGAACCGAATGAGTAATGTTTTCATGGTGAACTTTCAATGTGAACTTGTAGTTGACTCACCTCGATGTGCTTGGTAATGTTCTCACAGGTGCTTTTAAAGTCATCAACTGTGACCAGCAGTGCTTGCAACACCTCCTGGGAAGACTTCAGCACCTCCTTAATTGAAGATGTATATGTCAATAATAGATCAGAAAGAGAGACCAGAACAACTCCATTAGCAGTGAAAGCAGACCAGCTATCAATCAATCAATCAATCAGTCAGTCAGTCAGTCAGTCAGTCAGTCAGTGAATCAATTTATTAATCTGTCAAAATGTCAATGAGTCAGTCAGTTGTTATTTAATCAATCAACCAATCAATCGATCAATCAATTAATCAATCAGTCGCTTCATCAATAATAACTTAATTAATCACAAAACCATCATTCAGTTGGATAATGTATCAATCAGTCAGTCAGTCAATCAATTAACCAGTCAAACTGTCAACAATCAACCAACCAGTTAAACAATCAATCAATGAATCAATTAGTTAATTAATCAATCAACCAATCAATCACCAATCAATCAGTCAGTGAATCAATTCATCATTCTATCAAAATGTCAATGTCAGTCAATTGTTGTACTTGTTGTAATTGTAATCAATCAGTCAAGCAACTAATCGACCATTTAGTCAGTCACTTAATCAATAATTACTCAATTAATCACAAAATCATCATCCAATTGTATAATGACTGGATACTGGATAATGAATCAATCAGTCAGTCAGTCAATCAATTAACCAGTCAAACTGTCAAAAATCAACCAACCAGTTAAACAATCAATCAATCTGTTAATCAATCATTCAACCAACCAATCAGTCAAATACTTAATTAATTAATGGATCAATTAATTACTCAATTAATTAGTTACAAAATAATCAATCAATTAGTTACAAAATTGCCAATTCATTGGTTAATCAATTAATCAACCAATCGGTCAAAAAGGTGAATAAATCAATCAATGAAAGTAGTAGTAAAAAGTAATACCAGCAGTAAATAGTAAATAAAGAGTATTGAAGTATTAAGAGTAAATAAAGAGCTGTATACTGTAAATACACTGTATACGCAGGTTCAGCTTCTAGGATTTAACACGGATCCTGTAGATCCTGATGCTGTCTTACGTCTAGTCGCTGATCTTATTCTGATCTTAAAAGAACTGTAAACATATTTCACCATTTTTTAAATTTAAAATATTATGCGATTTTTGTTATTGTTGTATTAGCAGACTCCTTTGCTGGTTATTAAACATGATCTCTGTCTTATATCCTAGAAGTTATATCCTAGTGGCAATGGAATTGAACTAAATCAGTAATTCATCTTCTAAGCTGCTTTATTACATGTAATAAGATACTTTTATGATCAAATTTTATACATTGTGTATGTATCCTTAGACCAACAGGTAACTCATCTGTACAGACAGACAGGAGTCACTGATCTGGTGAGCTAGCACCACTTCCTGACCCCTGATTGACATGAAAGACATTTAGAAGGTGAGGAAGGTTCTAGCCCCTGTATTAGTCCTTACCTTGCAGTCATGGGCAGCTTTCCTGATGGAGCAGAAGTTGTGATCTCGATGGTCCAGAGCCACACACAGCATACACACCAGCTGTTGGTCATCCACACAGAACAGCTGCTGCATCTCATTGTGGACCACACATGTCACTCCTCGAGTTTCTACGGAAACCCTGCACCTCTGTTCCTCCACCAGTGATTCACAGGCGTCTTTTAGGACTATGTTGTTAAGAGGAGTAGACTCCGAGGTTTTCCTACAGAGTGGACATTCCTTCACCTCCCTGTTATACCATGCCCTGTCCAGACAAGCCTTGCAGAAACTGTGACTACAGCGGAGAACCACAGGGTCCCTGAAGATCTTGAAACAGATAGAGCACTTGAGGTTTTCTTCCAGCGAAGTGTGAGGCGACGCCATCGTCCCTGCGCTCGATCTTCACAGGTGCCTGGACGTGTTTCCTGGCTAAAACCTTACCAGCTTTCGCTTTCACAGAAATGAAACCAAACACGTGCCCTCAGGGTCTGATCAACCTGAACTACAGCCTGAGACCGAGACTAGGATTGTCTGTTTTCAACTCTAACCTCACCTCACTCCACCGTATATCCAGTATCACCACACACAGGGAACATCCACTGCCCTTCAAAAACCATTACCGTGGTCTGAGGCTGCCCAGGCTTCCGAGAGTGGGCGAGTGTCACGGACACTACTCAGAGTTCCTGTTTCACTGAAAGTGAAAGTATCTACTTTGTGTTGTGTGTTTCAGGGTGAGTTATTGGTGTGGAGCTGGACTCTGTGGTGGAGGTGGAGGAGAGGAGGACACTGCACAAACTGCTGTCTATTATGGATGATGATTTTCACCCACTGCACACCATCATCATGGACAGAAGGAGCAAGTTCAGTGGCAGGCTGCTGTCACAGAGCTGCTCCACAGACAGACTCCAGAGATCCTCTGTCCCGAGAGACATCATGGTCTTTAACTCTTCCTGCTAAGGACAGATGAGGACTGAACTCGACGCTTTAGTGTATATCCTGTACATTTGCACTCCTGGACACCTGACGCATTATTGTATATCCTGTACATCTGCACTCCTGGACACTCTAGACACTTTACTGTGTATCCTGTACATCTGCACTCCTGGACACCTGACGCATTACTGTATATCCTGTACATCTGCACTCCTGGACACTCTAGACACTTTACTGTGTATCCTGTACATCTGCACTCCTGGACACTCTAGACACTTTACTGTGTATCCTGTACATCTGCACTCCTGGACACTCTAGACATTTTACTGTATATATTGTACATCTGCACTCCTGGACATCCAATGCTTTACTGTATATCCTGTACATCTGCACTCCTGGACACTTGACGCATTACTGTATATCCTGTACATCTGCACTCCTGGACACTTTAGACACTTTACTACTATATCCTGTATATCTACACTCCTGGACACTCTAGATGTTTTACTGTATATCCTGTACATCTGCACTCCTGGACACTCTAGACACTTTACTGTATATCCTGTACATCTGCACTCCTGGACAGTCTAGACACTTTACTGTAGATCCTGTACATCTGCACTCCTGGACACTCTAGACACTTTACTGTATATCCTGTACATCTGCACTCCTGGACACTCTAGACACTTTACTGTAGATCCTGTACATCTGCACTCCTGGACACTCTAGACACTTTACTGTATATCCTGTACATCTGCACTCCTGGACACTCTAGACACTTTACTCTAGATCCTGTACATGCTTTTTATGTATATCCAGTATTGTCATTATCTGCTGATTACTGCACTGCCCTTTTATCACCAGGTTTTTTACAAATGTTCTTCAGGCCTATAGTATTGTTGTGTTGACTTTCTTTTATATATTTCTTGCCTCATTGTAATAAGTGAGATATATTTGTCTATAGTAGACTGTCCTATATATAGTTTATAGTTTAGTAGTTAATAATATTGCTGAGATGGTACTTACCGTCTTAGGTTCATAATGTATAATCCTTTTTCATTTTACTGTACTGTGAAACTGCTACTGGCTGCTTAAAGTTTCATTCGGGATCAATAAAATATCTATCCTTCGTTTGACTTCCTGTGAAGACATTTGTAGGCTTATTTGAGATGTCCTTTTAGTCTTTTAATTTATTGTAGTCTTTTATTTTATCCTTCTTTTTTTTATTGTGTGTCACGACTGCGAGTCTGCCTGCTCCTGCTACCCCATCCGGACTCCAGTTCCCAGAATGCATCGCCCGTAAATGTCACACCCACATGCTTACGCTCCACCAATGTTATTTATTATCTTATATTGTTTGAACTGTTCATGTGGGCTTTTTCATTTTAGTTTAATCAGAATAAATTCTCTTTTGATTTGTTGTTTGAATCCCTTCAGGATGTAAATGCTCGGCTACAGTTTAAATGAGGGTCACTCTCAGTTTACATTTTTTAAGTGGAAATAAAGGTTGATTGACTGACTGATTGTCATGTTTAGGTTCCTCTGTCATCATCACTGTGTGTGTCTGTGTGGTTCTGCTGCTGATTGGAGAATCAGCTCTGATCTTCTACACACTAAGATGCAGGAGAACACAAGGTACAAACACACACTAACATTATCAGGTGATGTGAACACAGTGTGTTAATGATCCAGACCAGCTCTCTTAGAAACTGGTTCTAAAGTCCAGACAGTAGAACCAATTAAGCCTGTAATCATTTCTCACTCTTACACACTGCTAAACAGTCCCTCTAGTGGAGAGTGAATAGATCACCGGCATGACTTGTTCCCTCTCGTTATCCAGACTCCTCCTGCGGTAGAAGAGGATCTGGGAGAAATGAGACAGTGAACTGAGTTCACCTGTAGACCCTTGATGTCACAGTTACTTAGAAACTAAATTCCCTTCGCTTCCATTAAAAATTCATTTTCCACTTTCCTTTTCAGAGATAGAAGGATAGATGTTCCGACTGCAGAAAAGAGAGTCCAGCCTGTATGTTGTGTTATGATGATCTGATTGTTGTAATTCGGATTTGGATAATGGGAGTCAGTCTGGCACAAAATATGATAAACAGTCAGATGTGTGCGGAGTATAACTCTACGCTTCGCCAATCTGTACTCAGAGCTGATTTGATTTCAGGCTGGACTTAACCGACAAACTGGTTGTAAAATAATGACTAGTTTTGATACTGTAGGTCTGACTCATGGTTTGAGGTGAACTGGAGTTCTGTCACTGAAAGCTTCCTGCCGCTGTGATTACCACATTGCCCCAGCTAACTGTAGTGATCAAACCATGGTTATGACATTTCCGCAACAGAAGCCATGATGTGAATGAGGTAATGAGGATCTTTAGTAATGATTGCAGAGCTGATATTCACAGTTACTGAAAACAGCCAAACTGGTATTAGGATAAAGTCTGATCATCAGGCCAGTCACTCATCATCAAAGACAGAGCTGCACCCAGAAGAAGTCAACCTACAGGAAGGAAACTTGGTGGGCAGGTTTCATATGATGAGACATGTAAATGATTCAAGTTTCAAGCTTGGCCGCGCTTGTGAAGTGAGCGTGTCCCGCCAGATTGTCATCAACCAACCAATCAGATTTAGTCTACCAGAGTCTACTCCCAACACCAACCAATCAGATCCAGTCTACCAGAGTCTAAACCCCAACACCAACCAATCAGATTCAGTCTACCCGAGTGTAAACCCCAACACCAACCAATCAGATGCAGTCTACCAGAGCCTACACCCCAACACCAACCAATCAGATTCAGTCTACCAGAGTCTAAACCCCAACACCAGCCAATCAGATTCAGTCTACCAGAGTCTACTCCCAACACCAACCAATCAGATCCAGTCTACCAGAGTCTAAACCCCAACACCAACCAATCAGATTCAGTCTACCCGAGTGTAAACCCCAACACCAACCAATCAGATGCAGTCTACCAGAGCCTACACCCCAACACCAACCAATCAGATTCAGTCTACCAGAGTCTAAACCCCAACACCAGCCAATCAGATTCAGTCTACCAGAGTCTACTCCCAACACCAACCAATCAGATCCAGTCTACCAGAGTCTAAACCCCAACACCAACCAATCAGATTCAGTCTACCCGAGTGTAAACCACAAAAACAACCAATCAGATGCAGTCTACCAGAGCCTACACCCCAACACCAACCAATCAGATTCAGTCTACCAGAGTCTAAACCCCAACACCAGCCAATCAGATTCAGTCTACCAGAGTCTACTCCCAACACCAACAAATCAGATTCAGTCTACCAGATTTTGAACCCCAACACCAACCAATCTGATTCAGGCTACCACAGTCTAGATCCCAACACCAACCAATCAGATCCAGTCTACCAGAGTCTAAACCCCAACACCAACCAATCAGATTCAGTCTACCCGAGTCTAAACCCCAACACCAACCAATCAGATGTTATTATACTTTCATATTCAACCAATTATTTCCAATAATTTTACAATTTTACAGAATTTTATTAATCTACTAATATTGTTGAGCTGGTTAATGTCTATGTTTGTTGGTTTTGTAACAGCTGCTCTGAATTGAAGCAGCTACTAAAGCGTGTACAGTGTATGTTTCTCTTTGTGGTATTTACTGTTTAGCTGTTCTATGACTTTCCATAAAGCTTCTGCTATAATAAAGGAGTATAAATGGAAAGCTGAGTGAAATAGAGACGAGCAAGTGTTCTACATACACACTTCAACTTGCTGCACCACGTTCCACATTTCTATTCAGAAGGTTACTACATTATTTATTGTTATTACTGTATTTATTTGTGATGGATCTGAAAGTTTCACCTGTTTAGTGTTCAGTGTTCGATTAGAACGGTAGTGTATATGATTTCAGCCATATTAGAATCAAAGTTGGTCTCCTTATTGGAAGATACAGGTGCCTGGAAAACATGCCTGCGCATTTGTAGCTACAGGTATTTAATGTGAACTAACATGGGCCAAATTAGAAAATATGGACTTAGTATGATCTGGATCTAGAGTAGAGGGTATGGTCTGAGTAGCCTGGGCATGTGTGACTGTTGCATGGTAGCGGTTTTTAATTACACTATTACACCATAATGCCACAGGTATCTCAGGTAAGTCTGGAATACCGGCACTCCAAACATCTAAAGTCTCAGTGTTTAGGTACCGGGCAAGTAGTCTAGTATCTAGATGTTAATCTGGGGCAGTACAGTGACAGTGCACTGCAGTAGGCCGTGCTACCACCTCCCAGCAAGAAGGGTCAGGATTGATTCCCCGGGCGGTCAGCCCCTTCTGTGTGGAGTTTGTGTTTTCTCCCTGTCTACCCCTCCACAGTCCAAAGACATGCTGTCAGGTGAACTGGAAATGCTAAATCGCCCCCCAGATATACCAGTAGTAAGTCACTTTGGGCCCCTGGACAAACTGGACTTAAAATAATGACTAGTTTTGATACTGTAGGTCTGACTCGTGTTTTGAAGTGAACTGGAGTTCTGTCACTGAGAGCTTCCTGTTGCTGTGGTTACCACATTCCTTCTGCTCTCTGTAGTGATCAAATCATGGTTGTTACATTTCCGCAACAGCAGCTATGACGTGAATGAGGTAATGAGGATCTTTAGTAATGATTGCAGAGCTGATATTCACAATAACTAAAAACAGTCAAACTGTTATTAGGATAAAGTCTGCATTTCAGTCCAGCCACTCTACAGGTCAACCTACGGGAAATAAAACTTGGTAGGTGGGTTTGACATTGTGAGACACGCTAATGCCTTATCTCTGTACCTCACCCAACAGCCACGATTGAGAACATCCAGCGAGCAGTGATGTCCTCTATGAGTCATCCTGTTGCAACACTATTGGCAGACGGCTGCACCACACGGGACTACATGTACACAGACCGTTACCACGACTATCCTTAACACCACGTCACCGTCACCAAAGACTGCAGTGGTGTCGTACCAGACTGTCATGGAGTGACTCAGAATGGCAGCGGGTCATCTTCAGTGACGAGTCCCACTTTAGTCTTGGTGGAGACACCCAACGAATCCGTGTGTGGAGGCACCGTGGTCAGCAGCAAGATGAACTGTGTGTTGTCACACCTCTAGAAGGCCTGCTGTCACTCCACCTTCAACACTACTCCACCAAGCATATTTTTTGGGCCACACATACAGAAGTCTGTCTCTCAGTATGGCGTTGGGCCGCCATGTTTGCTAACCCAACACGCCAGACGTCTCGGTATGGAGCTGTAGAGGTTCCTAATGGTGTCCTGTGATAATCCATCCCATGCAGATTGAACATCCTCACACAGTTCCTGCAGATGGTGCAGTAGGGGTGGAGGTGGAGTGACACCAAGCCTTCTGGGCGTGTGATGTGTGACAGCAAATGATGCTGACCATGGTGCCTCCACACACGGATTCGTTGGTCGTCTCCACCAAGACTAAAGCGGGACTCGTCACTGAAGATGACGCGCTGCCATTCTGAGTCACTCCATGACAGTCTGGTACGACACCACTGCAGGCTTTGGTGACGGTGATGTGGTGTTAAGGGCAGTTGTCGTAACGGTCTGTGTGCAAGCCGACCTGGGTCGTGCAGCCATCTGCACGGTGGTGGTGGCACTAACAAGGTGACTCATAGAGGGCATCACTGCTTACTGAATGTCCACACTCATGGTTGTTGGGTGACTTTCTGTGGTTAATGTAGGTCTCTTTGACCATGTTGCTGGTGCATGGTTTATTCTATCCATTCCTGCCAAGCCAAACAGTGTGCTATGGTAGTATCCAGACGACCGGTATGGCACGCAATACCTTGATAACACCATCCTGGAGTCCTACAATGTGACCTCTGTCCAACTCTTCCAACTTCTTGAACTGCTTTCGAAGTCTTCTCTGTATGCTTCACCTGTTAAGGATGCTACCAACACAACAGCGTGACAGGATGACCTTATATGGTCAGTCAGGTACAGCGATAAGGCCTGTCCTTGCTTACACCTCATCTGGGGCTGAGCATAAAATCATTTGCATGTCCCACAATGTCAAACCTACACATCAAGTTCTACTCCTGTAGGTTGATTCCTTCTGTGTGCAGCCATTGTTTTTGGTGATGTGTGTATTTAGCTCTACAAGCGTGTCGGTATGTGGTCAGTGATGCTGTTGGGAAGAGCTGCTGTGAGGTTGAGCAACTCTGACACTGTGACTCTTCCCGGAGAAAGAGGAACCAACCAAACCAGAGAGGAGAGGAGACGGAGACACACGGAGAGAACCGCACTGTACAGAGAGAGTAGAGTTTAACTCTGAGGAGAACAGAAGAAACGTTGGCAGTGAAGCTGGAGTTCAGTTCAGGATGAAGGTCCTCCTCATCTTCACCCTCTACCTGATCTCAGGTCAGTTCCTCTACTGCAGGTTGTAGAAGTTACAGCTGCTTCTATAAGAACGTCAGACTGAGATTGTACATTGTTGGTAGAAGCTTTTGTGGTGGAATTTAATGAGATCAGAGAGAAGAGTGAGACCCTTTAATCTGATTGGCAGGTCCAGTCAGCTGCTCTGATGTGATTGGCTACTTAGGAGGTGCTGTCATAATCTATTGCAATCCTCAAAAGAATGGAGTAAATAACACATACTACTTCTGTAAGACGACAACAAAGGAGTGTATCGAGGTACAAACATCAAACACATTGATCCATAAAGACAGAATTTCTCTACTTCACTTACCTGGATATTCACACACACCCAGTCCTGTAGATCTGGAAACTCTTGTAGTGATCTACAGAAGGCTGAGTGTTCAGGATTCAGGATTGTATCAGTGTGGAGACACTGGAGGGTGGAGCCATGATCTGAAGCTGACAGTGGAAAGAGGTGAGAGATACTAATCTCCTAGAAAGACTAACACTGTATATGAACTTTAACTGATCATTAATAGCTGTGAACAAATCATGAGCTCATCAGAAGGTGGAGATGTGCAAGTGTCTTTGAAGATGGTTCATGTAGTTGATGATGTGTATATTCATAAGCTCACCGGACAAATGATGAGTCTCCTGTGACTGAAACAACCCTAATAGCATGTAATCCCTCCACCAGCGCAATAACAATCACAGCTGCGACTGGATTGAGTCAGGTTCTGGATGTAGCCACATCAATGTTCAGACACACTTACATCAAAGAACTGGTCAGGTGGTCCAGATTTGGTGGATGCCTTCCCTGGCACAATTCCGAGGAGAATTCCCTGTAGACTGGGATTTTATCCACTGCTGGTAGACCTGTATGACCGTACGCTTCCATACACCTGCAGATTCAGCTACTTCCTTCACTCTATGGTCTTTGGCCACGCCTACATGCAGTCCCTCCTTTTAGCCAATCATTAACATCTGCTCTGAAGCCATTTTCCACACATGGAACGAGACATTCCCTGCACTGTAGCACCTCTTCCCAATCTATGGATCCTGTCACACACACGCCACCAGGTGTTTATAGCCACATCTTCCTCTGTAGTATCCTTAAGGTACTACCACCTTAAAGGTGACTCATTTATTGTTGGGTGAGCTTATCTATACTATCTTTTAGATAGATAGATAGATAGATAGATAGATAGATAGATACATAGATAGATAGTAATCTGGCTTATTGAACTTCATTAATGTCTGGGTACACATTTCTTTCTAGCAAATGATTTATTATTATGATGATATTATAATGTATTTCTGTTAACATGTGTTATATGTCATTAACAGATTCATGCTGTTTGGGACCAAGGATTGTGGCTGGTCATCCGGGAGAGACCGTCACCATCTACTGTTCATACCCAGAGCAGTATAAAGAAGACATCAAGTACTTCTACAAACAAGTCGACTCAAATTATATTGACATGATTGAAACCACAGAGACAGAGAGGCAGGTTCTCCATCTCTGACAACGAATACTCTAAAGTTTTCACTGTGAGGATCAGTGATGTGAGGGAAGATGATGGAGGAGTGTATTACTGTGGAGTGAGTGTTGGAGAAGAGTCAATCGGTTATATCTCCATCCACTCAGAGATTCAGCTACGGGTCACAGGTGAGACACATTAACTCTTGATTCTGTTGGTGTTTACAGTGTTAATACACTGATACAGTGTATTAGTGGGTATGAAACACTGAGCGTCAGAAAGAGAGGATCGTCTCATCATCATTACACCACAGAGAACACAGGAAGTTGCAGAGTCAGGCTTGCGTACCTCCTCCCGGTTTCGGTCGACTGTCTCAACACGACCACAGTGTTCACACATATATGGTGAAAGATGCATTTAGGGCCGATGTCAGTGGAAGCACAGAGAGAGAGAGAAAGAGAGAGAGAGAAGGGGGGGGGGGGGGTGAGCGTCAGACAGACAGAAGTATTGTCATGACATCACATCCTGAGACCTGAGCACTACATGGCTTCTTTATGGCATGAGAGTTTAAATCTGTTCTGTTTGCTGTTGTATATTTCCAAACAACACCAGCAAGAACAAGCCCAACTAAGAAACCTACACCAGCAAGAACAAGCCCACCTAAGAAACCCACACCAGCAAGAACAAGCCCACCTAAGAAACCTACACCAGCAAGAACAAGCCCACCTAAGAAACCCACACCAGCAAGAACAAGCCCACCTAAGAAACCTACACCAGCAAGAACAAGCCCAACTAAGAAACCCACACCAGCAAGAACAAGCCCACCTGAGAAACCAGGAAACGAATCCTACAGCACCACACCATCCTATGGGCCCACATTTGACAGGCCCACAGCACCAAGATCAGTCCCATCTGATAAACATTCCAGTAAGAACTCAGAACTCCCTCTTTTATTCTGTATCCTTATTAAATGTTCAGTCCGGACTTCTGTGGTTTGATCTCCACACCTGGAACTGGACCTTATTTGAACTGGTATGATTGAGAAGGTACTTGTGGTCCTGTGATGTAATATAGTTGGGCTGTCTCTTACCTCCAGGTTCCTCCATCATCATCATCACTGTGTGTGTCTGTGTGGTTCTGCTGCTGATTGGAGGATCAGCGCTGGTCTTCTACAGACTGAGATGCAGGAGAACACAAGGTAGTGTTAATCACACTGAATGTGTCGATGTCCTAACTATATATCAATGATTCAAACTCTTTCTGTGTCTAAGAGCAGATCGGAGCCCTGTAAAGATCTCTAGACTCCTGGTGTCTTGTAGATACAGCATTTCTTTGAGTGACGGTTTCTCTTAAGCAGAATCTGCCTTCAGTCTACCAGAGACTAAACATCCAACTTTAACCAATCAGATTCAGTCTTCTAGAGTCTAAACCTCAACACCAACCAATAAGATTCAGTCTACCAGAGACTAAACATCCAACTTTAACCAATCAGATTCAGTCTTCTAGAGTCTAAACCTCAACACCAACCAATAAGATTCAGTCGACCAGAGTCTATACCCCAATATCAACCAATCAGATTCAGTCTACCAAAGAATAAACCCCCAACATTAACCAATCAGATTTAGTCTACTAGAGCCAAACCCCAACACCAACCAATCAGATTTTAGTCTACCAGAGAATAAACCGCTTACACCAACCAATTAGATTCAGACTTCCAGAGTCTAAACATCTTCTCTGTTTTGCAGTATCTGCCCTCAGCAGGAAAAGACCAGGAAGGAGTAAGACGGTATGTGTTCAGGTTTCAATGAAACAAAACACCTGACTAACGTTGAATAATGGGTCATAAACACACTCCTCCTGGAGGTCTACCATCCTGCAGGACTATCTGAAATGATATTCTAGAATCAGAACCTGCAGGAAGGTGGGTCTTCAGGATTAGTGCTGGTGCTTTAATTAACGGAACAATGAACATTTATTCAATAGTCAGGTTTAAAGAAGGAGCATGTTTAACATTAATGGACCATGTAGAAGCCTTGCAGGTCATTATGAAACATGTAGCCTATGAAATGCTTCTTTATGATGAATTGATTTGTAGTCACTGTGTTGCTCTAATTTCAGGATGATGGTGATTATGAAATTGACCCACTTGGGAACCAGAACCACATTAGTATGAGTCCAGTCTACCAGAACATAAAAACCAAACCCACCCAACCAGTCTACGAGAGTCTAACCCCCAACACCAACCAATCAGATTCAGTTTACCAGAGTCTAACCCCCACCACCAACCAATCAGATTCAGTTTACCAGAGTCTAACCCCCACCACCAACCAATCAGATTCAGTCTACCAGAGTCTAACCCCCAACACCAAACAATCAGATTCAGTCTACCAGAGTCTAAACCGCAACACCAACTAATCAGATTCGTTCTACCAGAGTCTAAACTCCAATACGAACCAATAAGATTGAGTCTACCAGAGTTTAAACCCAAACACCAACCAATCAGATTCATTCTTCAGAGGCTGAACCTCAACACCAATCAGATTCAGTCTACAAGAGCCTTTATTATTAATTTGAACTCCAAATTACTTGATTCATGTGAGCTGTGCTTTATGATTCCTTTGTAGTGCTTTCTGATTCCTTTGAAATTTGTTTTGTGATTCATTTGAACTGTGCTTTGTGATTCCTTTGAACTTTGTTTTGTGATTCATTTAAACTTTGTTTTGTGATTCATTTGAACTGTGCTTTGTGATTCCTTTGAACTTTGTTATGTGATTCATTTAAACTTTGTTTTGTGATTCATTTGAACTGTGCTGTGTGATTAATTTGAACTCTATTTTGTGATTCAAGTAAACTGTTCTTTGTAATTAATTTCAGCTGTGCTCTGCATGTAATACTTTAATAGTGATAATAATTAATGACATTATATAATTAACGTATCTAACAATGCAATTTCTTACCACTGTATATTCAGATAAGAATTGTGATTCATTGAAGTGATCTACATAACAAAAGGCAGATTTGATATTTATTATTAAAATAGTTAAATGTTTCTGCATGGTGAATTTCTGAACATCTTTTATGATTATAATATCTCGAAACAGATCTTATGACAGCCAAATCTGGCAAATCGGTCACAGTCATTTACTCAGGTCTTTAGGACAGGTTGAACTGCTAAGGGTGTGGACGCCATTTCCTCTACTCTTATTGTACAGTGTTACCGCAAAGAAAGGTGTGAAAAAAGAAGCTACTTAGAACATGATGTATGAAAGTGACTTCCCTCAGAAGAATTCACAAGCAAAAGTCCTCAATACCAACCAATCAGATTTAGTCTACCATAGGATAAACCCCAACACAACCAATCGGATTTAGTCTACCATAGGATAAACCCCAACACCAACCCCAAATCAGATCACACACAAACAAAAGTACAATACACTCATTATTAATATAATATCTGGACCTTGAAGGAAGTGTGGGATTGCAGGTCTGTTGGGAAGAAAGATAAATTTTACCAGGATCAATAACTGATGATAAATTTAGACTGATATGATCAATATTTATTAAGCTACACATGCGGAAGTAGTGTCCCTCAGCATGGCGTTGGGCTGCCATGTTTGCTAATGCAACATGCCAGACGTCTCGGCACATAGAGGTTGTAGAGGTTCGTAATGGTGTCCTGAAACTTTGTCTCCACCAAGACAAAAGCGGGACTCGTCACTGAAGATGATCCACTACCATTCTGAGACACTCCATAACAGTCTGACACAACACTATTGCAGTCTTTGGTGATGTTGACGTGGTGTAGTCATTGTGATGGCCTACGTGTGCATAGTCCTGCGTGGTGAAGCCGTCTAGCGATGGTGCTGGCTAACAGGGTGACTCATGAAGGACAGTCAATCAATCAATCAATCAATCAATGTTTGTTTGTATAGCGCTTTTTACAAACAACGTTGTCTCAAAGCAGCTTCACAGAAAATCAGTTTGTTATATATAAGAAAAGGAAAGAAAAAAACCCCACAAAGTTAAGGTACAGACATTTGATGGTGGGGAGGTGGGGAAAAACCAGGTCCAAGCCCGCCTTGAGCAAGCCAGAGGCAACAGTGGCGAGGAAAAACTCCCGTGAGAAGGAAGAAACCTCCAGAGGAACCAGGCTCAAGGGCGCAACCCAACCTCCTCAGGTCAAACCCGGATGAGACGAGAAAAACAGAACTAACAGGAGAAGAATATCTATTAGATCAGTCTGATTAGTCCAGGAGGGAGTAACTGCAAGATGGAGCCGACCCAGTATGGCTCGCTGAATGTGAAGGCACAGTGATAAGGTCTGTCCTTGCGTGGACGAGTGTGAAACTTGAATCATTTGCATGTTTTACAATGTCAAAACTTCCCGCAAGTTTCATTCCTGTGGATTGATTCCTTGAGGGTGCAGCTATTAGTGCTAGAACAATAGAATTTTACTAAGTGATGTTATTAAAACAAAAGCAAAGAAAGAGATAAATAAGGTTAAAGTTTATTTAATATTAATATCAGCCTTATTTCTGTGGTATTAGGTGATATTGTAGTCCCTCCCACTGGAGTAAGGAGGAGGCTGGGTGACAGAACGAAGATGGAGGTAGAGAGCATGTTATGTTAAGAACGAGTTCAGGAATAAAAATATTGGCTTGTAACCTTGTTGTCTTGCATATAATTACCCACGCACATATTAAGAAGCAAGAACAGGACAATTTCTACCAAAATGACCAACTCTCTAGTTTTGGAACCAGGTTATTAGCCTTGGTATCAGGAATACCAATGATATTGCCTGTAACGCCCAAGCTTATCCTACAGCGCACGCGCAGGTTTTCGCGCGTTTTTACCTCAGAGAGACAAATGAGCATTATAGCTAGTCGCTGTCAGATTCCCAGGAGAAAGAACAATATGAGCTTACTCCTAAAGATGTCTGAACTGCCTTTGACCGGCGAAGTGAACCTCCTCACACCACACGAGTATATAGGGATGGGAAAATTCCGTAGAGTCTAAATCAGCTTGTGCTATGTTAGCTAAGGCGTGTAGCTAACAGTGCTGGCTACACTGGCGAGGAGTGTTAATATCTAGGTATGGTATTTTTCACATATCATCCCATTTTTAAATGCAGGATGGAAGGAAAAGCACTGGTGCTTTTATGGTGCTCAAAACCTATAAAACCCCTGTACTTGAGCTCAGTTAATCAAATATATAGCTAACGTTAGCATATACCGGGGTGGTTATGCTAGCTGGATTAGCCTCGAAAACCGGAAGTAAATATACGCGGTTTTAAATGCTAAAAGCTCCACTGTGATTTAAGAACAGTAAGTGTGGAGTGGCAGTGCGGTTTATTAAACGAGATTTTACTTTGTGTTGGTTGTTTTTGTTAAACAGTCAAGAGTTGCAGCGCTACGACTATTGATTCCAAGATGGCGGCCTAGCCAAAGACTACACGTCCCAACGGGCACAGCGAGTGACATCACCGGAGGCCGTGCAGTGGACAGGGGCCAGGCAGGTTTTACCATCATGGTAGATGGTCTACAGGCAGAACCTCCCGCCTCACAGGTACTTTGTTTGTAGTAATGGTGACAGCTAGTGATAAAGCAGATCACAGTTCTATTAGAATGGGCTGGATTGTGTCTTACAGGTGCTGGCGGCTTAGATTTCACTCTGTGATGGACAGAGGGTCCTGAGGGGGCTTGGTCTGAAGGTTTTAGTGAGTGAGGATGGTCGGTGTCGGTAATTTTTTTTGTCCTAATTTCAGTGCATCCCTTTTTTAATTTGGCTACTCAAAAATAGATTAACTACGTTTAGGAGGGTTTGATTTCTGCTGCATCCCATAATCCCCGGCTTTGGGACTGCCTTGTTTAAAATGAAGTGCGAGTTGGTTCCAGTGGCAGGGTCCGGAGTCGGAGTCGATTTGTAGAGTTGTGCGTCACTAAGGGAGTAGTTGTGTTTATCCAGTTTGTAGTGTAAAAAAATTTCTGAGGACTGTGTTTAAATAATAATCCTAGCAAAGCTACACTCATCAACTTATGGGAGGAGTGAATTAAGTGGGTTGCGATTGCAGTAGGCACTTACTAACATTTACTATATTTTACGATCATTGTTGTTATCAGCTCAGAGACTTGAACGTTAATGTAACATTTTGTGTTCATTTTTATTAGATGGCTGTGTTTACATTATATACTTATTGATATCGCACCTAGTTTAATCTTATAACCTTCATACCTTCCTTAATATCCCTCTATTTTATAGCTATAATAACTTCTTCCCTTTCTTTCTTACCCTATTATTACATTAAATTCTATATTCTTTTATTTTCTTATTTACCACAACTCTATAATATAATAAACAAATTCTTTTCATCCTATTATATTCCACCTCCATCTACTTTAATTACCCTACTTCTATTCTCTTCCCCATCATACTTCCCCATTACTCTTTCCTTCCTTTCATTCTACTATTCTCCTCTCCCTTCTCCTTTCATATCCTCCTTCTTTTTCTTCCTCTTATCCTCCCATTTTTCCTTGAGCTCCCCTCAACCCTTTCCCCCATTTCCCCTTCACCACTTCTCCCCTTTTCCCCCCTCTTCCCTCCCCTCCTTTTTCTCTTTCTTCTCTTCTCTCCTCCTTCCCCTCTCTTCTTCCCTCTTTCCCTTCTCTCTTTCATCTTCTTTCTTCCCTTCTTCCCCCTTTTTCTTCCCCTTTTCCTTTCTTCCTTTTCCTCCTTTTTTTCTCTCTCTTTTTTTTTTTCCTCTTCCCCTACTTTTCTTTTCCTTTTTTTTTTTTTTCTTTCTTCTTTTTTCTCTCCCTCTTTCTTTTTTTTTTCTTTTTCCTTTTTTTCTTCCTCTTTTCCCTTTTTTTTCCTCCCTTTTTTTTCTTTTTTCTCTTCTTCTCCCCCCTTCTCCCTTTTCTTCTTTTCCCCCCTTTCCTCTCCTCTCCTTTTTTCCCTCCTTCTCCCTCCCTTTCTTTTTTCTCCT
>JAMWET010006035.1:0-65000 GCA_024036415.1 Prochilodus magdalenae
TGTGTCTCGCGGTGAAGCTGGAGAAGTGTGGCGAGGTTCTCCACTGCCTCGTTGTAAGCCTCAGCTGCGTGTGGAGGTGCTCTCCGTTTTGTGAAGATGCCGGTGTGGCAGGGTTCTCCGCGGTTGAAGATACAGGTTGGAGGTTTCTCAGCCAGGTTGAAAGCTTGCCGGTGTGGAGGCTCCTCTTCACCGTGTGAAGCTGCTGGTGTTGAGGTTTCGCCGTGTGAAGCTGCTTGTGTGGAGGTTTTAAGCCGTGTGAGCTGCTGGTGTGCGAGGGTTGTCGGGTGAAGACTGGCCTGGTGCGGAGGTTTCGCAGTGTGAAGGCTGCTTGGGTGGAGTTTCTCCGTTTCTCTGTGAAGCTTGCCTGGTGTGGAGGGTTCGGCCGTGTGAAGGCCTGCCAGGTTGACGTGCGGAGGTTTCATCCGTAGTGAAGGCTGCTGGTGGCGTAGGTGTGTCCCCGTGTGAAGCTGCTGGTGTGGAGGTTTCACCGTGTGAAGCTGCTTGTGTGGAGGTTTCACCGTGTGAAGCTGCTGGTGTGGAGGTTTCACCGTGTGAAGCTGCTGGTGTGGAGGTTTCGCCGTGTGAAGCTGCTGGTGTGGAGGGTTGTCCGTGTGAAGCTGCCTGTGCGGAGGTTTCGCCGTGTGAAGCTGCCGGTGTGGAGGTTTCGCCGTGTGAAGCTGCCGGTGTGGAGGTTTCACCGTGTGAAGCTGCCGGTGTGGAGGTTTCACCGTGTGAAGCTGCCGGTGTGGAGGTTTCGCCGTGTGAAGCTGCCGGTGTGGAGGTTTCACCGTGTGAAGCCAGCCATAGACTTTTCCCCAGCACTGTAGAGCTGGTAAATCCATCTCACCTGCGGCAGCATTTTCGAACTCACTGGGGTGACGGCTGGCTAAACAGCGGGGCCTGGGTGTGTGATGTGCAGAGAGATAAGGTGAGGAGGGCGTGTGCGGTGTCTGAGGAAGCGATTGCATGCCTCTCCTGTGAAAGCGTCTCATCATATCGATCTGTGGGAGGGTCCAGGGGTTTTCTTCTCCCCTCTTTGCTTCCTTCATGAAGATGTTGGAGTCCACAGAGCCAGACCTGAAGAGGTACACTGCCAGAGTGTGTGAGAGAGAGAGAGAGAGAGAGAGAGAGAAAGTGTGTGTGTGCGTGTTTTGGGAGCTGAAGACTAGGCAGTAAATTGGTGAAGATTGCATTTCTCTCTCTCTCTCTCTCGTCTCTTCTCCCCCAGCTCTCTTCTTCTGAGCTCTCCCTGAAGATTTCTGTTCTCTCATCTCTCTCTCTCTCTCTCTGTCTCTCTCTCTCTGTCTCTCTCTCTCTCTCTGTGTCTCTCTCTCTCCCCCTTCTGTGCTCTTCCCTGCCCTATCTTCTGTTTTTGCCTCTCTCTCTCTCCTTCACCCCTCCTCTGCTCTCCCTCTCTCTCCCCTCCACTCTCCCCTCTCTACTCCACTCTCTCTCTTTCTCTCTCTCTCCCCTCCACTCTCCATCTTTTTCTTCTGTGCTCTTCCCTGCCCCATCTCTGTTTTTGTCTCTCTCTCTCTCTCTCTCTCTCTCTCTCTCTCTCTCTCTCTCTCTCTCTCTGCTCCTTTCTCCAGCCCTATCTCTGTTTCTGAAATTCTCTCTCGGAGTCTCTGTGCATGCTCTTCCCTGCCCTATCTCTGTTTTTCTCTCTCTCTCTCTCTCTCTCTCTCTCTCTCTCTCTCTCTCTCTCTCCTCTGTCCATCCCCTCTCTCTCTCTCTCTCTCTCTCCTCTCCCCCCTCTCTTCTGCTCGCTCTCTCTCTGCACTGACTCTCTGTCTCACCCTTTCTCTCTCCCTCCCTTTTTTTCTCTCTCCATCCCTTTTTATACTCTTGCACCCTGGGTAGGCAGCTGGCTTCCAGCCCAGCCCGCAGCTGGAAAAAAAATAGAGCATGAGGGGAGAGAGAGAGAGAGAGAGAGAAAGACAGAGAAAGACAGAAATACTGATAACAACACACAGCCAATCAATCTTATCAAAGTGGGTGTGGCTAGATAGCTAGAGAAGGAAACTGTACAATGAACATGGCGACGAGTTATAAATATCAGAAGTGAAAACAGAAACATCGTGTAACCGAATGTGTAGAAAAGAATAGAATCTGAATAAAGAAAAAAATAACTTTTATCATTTTGTGATCAAACGTTAAAATGTTAGACTCCGACTTTTATATACAGACTGAAAATCTAATATATCCTTCCATCCACCCATCTTCATATACTGCTTAATCCAGAACAAGGACACATGTTCTTTGAATGCTGGGATAGGCTCCAGCCCTCTCTGTGACCCAGAAAATCTAACATTAATGTTTTAAAGTTACAACTTTGTAATAATAATGCTATTAGATGAATATTTAGCTAATACTGCTCTTACAATCTATAGCAAATCGGCAACAATAACTAGACATCTATAATCTAGACAGTCAAGCACTATTACATGTAATAACTGCATTATATATGTGTAATTATATAGTAATTACATCAGACAGCTATATGGTTATGTTGCCAAAAATCTCCATAGAAAAAAAGCATGAATGAGCCTTAGCTAACCTTCCGAAGCAACTAAAGCAGTAAGGTCCAACAAAATCACCCTTTAAAGCAGACCCCTCCCCAAAAAATGTAGAGCAAACCACCAATAATAGCTAGATGTCTAAAATCTAGACGTTGAAGCACTATTACATGTAATAACTGCGTTATATATGTGTAATTATATAGTAATTACATCAAACAGCTACATGGTTATGTTGCCAAAAATCTCCATAGAAAATAAGCAGAGATGAGCCTTAGCTAACCTTCCAAAGTGACTAAAAGCAGTAAGGTCCAACAAAATCACCCTTCACAGCAGACACCGCCCCCCCCACCCCTCTAAAAAAAAATCACTGATGAGCCATGCCCTAAATGTTTATTGCACCAACATAAAAAAGGAAAATCAGGCAGAACTAATTCTAAAACGGATTAATAATCCAATTTCAGAAAGTGCTGTTACATAAGGGGCTCGGGAATGGCCCCAGGTTGGCGAGTCCGGCGTGTTTAACGCTGAGAGAGCACCACGACCCCTGTAAAAGAGGTTTTTTTGGTTCTCCTCATCGTTCCTGGGGAATTCTGCATTCCATCTGTCCGCCATCTGCCTTTGATCTGTAGCTGTGGATGAAGCACAACGCAAAAAACCCACTCCTCTGTTCTGATCAGAGACCAGCATGGAAGGGTGTGATAGCTTGGAAGCAGCAGTGCTGTAGATATGACCTTACGATGACTCCCTCCTGGCTCTTAAGGGAAATTATTCAGAGCATAATGAAATCTCTGTTTCCCCACAGCTCAACTGAATCAGAGTGCTCTGCAACCAAGACCACCTTTCTGTAGATGGATGGATAATGTTGGTGATGTTAAAGACTCTACAGTCTTCAGATTCCAACTGAAGAGAGTCTGAACCAGTACATATCAGTACATCCCTGATACACCATATATACTCCTGATGTACACAGTATGGTATTTCTCCATATCTCCACCTCTAATATATATTTAGTGGTGTAAAAACTTTGATCTCTTATTTGGCCCAGTGTAAAAGCTCCATCACTCCATCCACTATGCTGAACTCCACACTTCACCACCAACACTTCTGCTCATAGTACCTATAAGGTTTCAGCCCATTTAAGAGCTCGAATGTTCATATACCCATATTCTATATTACACATACCCGTATTCTATATTACACATACCCGTATTCTATATTACACATACCCGTATTCTATATTACACATACCCGTATTCTATATTACATATACCCATATTCTATATTACATATACCCCCTATAATTATAGACCATATTCTATATCCCGTATTTCTATATTTACACATACCCATATTCTATATTACATATACCCGTTTATTCTTATATATGACACATACCCGTATATTACCCATACCCGGTATTCTATATTACATATACCCATATTCTATATGTACATATACCCATATTCTATGATTACACATAACCCATTATTCTATATTAAACATAATACCCATATTTCGTTTATAATAACACATACCCCATATTCTATATTACACATACCCATATTCTATATCACATATACCCATATTCTATATTACACTCCATACCCCGTATTCTATATTTCTGAACATATACCCCATATTCTATATTACATAATACCCATATTCCTATATTACACATGACCCGTAATCTAATATTACATATACCCATATTCTATATTACATATACCCATATTTCTATAAACATACCCATATTCTATATCACATATACCATACCTATATTCAATGATTACCAAACCTATTCTAAATATACACATACCCATATTCTATATTAACACATACCCATATACGCATATTCTATATCACATATACCCATATTTCTATATTACATATATTATTCTATATTACACATAACCCATACATCTATATCACATATACCCTATATTCTATATCACCATATACCCATATCTATACCACTATACGCATATTACTATATCACATATACCCATAACAATCTATTCTAATTACACATACCCGGTATACTATATTACATACCCGTTATTCTATATTACCACATACACCCTATTCATATTACCTATACCCATTATTCTATATTCACATATACCCATATTCTATATTACACATACCCATATTCTATATTCATATATTTATATTACATATACTCCTATTCACCATTATCATACCACTTCTGTATATTACATATACCCATATTCTATATCACATATACTCATATTCTATATTACATATACCCATATTCTATATCACATATACCCATATTATATATTACATATACCCATATTCTATATTGCATATATCCATACTCTATATTACGTATACCCATATTCTATATTGCATATATCCATACTCTATATTACATATACCCATATTCTATATCACATATACCCATATTCTGTATTACATATACCCATATTCTATATCACATATACCCATATTCTATATTACATATCCCCATATTCTATATTACATATACCCATATTCTATATTACATAAACCCATTCTGATGCCATTTCTAGAACACCATGATGGAATACCAGTTATGAAGTTGTTGTTGTTGTTGTGACATATGCTACCAGTACTATGACTCTATAATCCTTACAGAAGACGTCATGTGACCTCTTTGTCACAATAAGACTGATCTTTTATGATCTTATAACTGACCCTTCATTATTTTATCTTAGGGGGAAATGGCTCTGGGCTCTTATGGTTTAAGGTGGACTGTATAACTCTGTGAGTGCTAGTTTATAGTTTGGTGTCTTCACTGTTATTCTACAGTAAAGCATTAAGATAAACATAAGGAGAACCTTCTATGACTAGCTGTGTCTAAATGTTTGGCTGATTGTGCGTTTGAAGAACAGATTAGATAACATCTGTTTAAGCCCCAAAACAATCCACAGCATATAAACAACACACTAAAAGTTTGATATTGCATTTTCTGCTAAATATATAAACTTGTGTTTGGTGCTGATACCGAAAACTAAATCATTTGTATTTAAAGGCTCTTTTACTTAGAAATGGCATAAATGAAGGGTGGTCTTTGACTTTTGTGAAGTTCTTTAGATCATTCTGATCAGTTGTTTTATCTGGAGGTTAATTATCAAAATTAATTAATAATTCAAAATGAATTTTTTGAATATAGGTTTAAGTAAATTCTTTTTACCATCTTTTTTTTCCCTATTAGGCAGAAAACTAAGCTGAATAACTGATGGCATCCCGTTGATCCAGCGGCTCACCCACATGCCATTTGGTTTTTGGGAACTCGCCTGTGATCTCTGTGTGATCCCTGGGATCAAATGGAGCATTGATTTTTACATTTCACCAAAACCAGGCTGTGAAAACCCCCCATCATCTACCCCGCAGCCTCAGCATGCTGCATCTGAAATGTTCATCGTGGATATCCTGCTGGAGAAGTGTACAGAAACGGAAACGTGGTCATGTGGAAGTACGGTTTTAATTTCTAGGAAATCTCCTAGAGGTCACTAAACGCAAAACAGAGCACACATGGTTAGAATCCAAATGAAGAACAAGCAAGCCAACAGGTCTGGAATAAACAGCTATGGAAAGTGACCTTTTCTCGTAAACGGCGGTCTTGGCTGGCTTTGTGGCACCTGCTGCAATGTATGCATGTTAAAATAAAAGTTGGTCTGAAGTTGTTCCCAGGTAGAATCATCTACATTCATGGAAACTACTGTGCTGTGATTCATCTATCTGGCCATTCTATGGACACCATCTGTCTTATGCGTTGACTATGTAAATGTAGAATTAAAATCCCAGAGAACACAGAATAAAATATTCTGATGTTTGCATGACACTAAACTATATATTTTATATTATATTATAATATATTATGTTATATTTTAAACTATATTAAACACCCAGTAAAGCTTGTATTAAAAACTCAATATAATAAAACACAACTTAATCAACAGTTCAGATCTTCACTGTACAATGAGCTCACTTGGCATGCTTAAGGTGGTAGTAACTTCAGGCTCCTGCAGATGGCACTGCACAAGGATGACATGGCTATAACTACCTGCGGGGTGTGAGTGACAGGATCCATAGATTGGGAAGAGGTGCTACAGTGCAGGGAATGTCTCGTCCCATGTGTTGAAAACATTCCAAAACAGATCTTAACGATTGGCTAAAAGAAGTGACTGAGCATGTGGGCGTGGCCAAAGACCATAGTGTGAAGGAAGTAGGTGAATCTGCAGGTGTATGGAAGCGTACACTCATACGGGTCTACCAGCAGTGGCTAAAATCCCAGTCTACTGGAAACTCTCCTCAGAATTGTGCCAGGGAAGGCATCCACCAAACTTGGCCCAGCTGTGCAATTCTTTGGTGCAGCAAGAGTCTGAACACTGATATGGCCTACATCCAGAACCTTCCAGTCCAGTCACAGCTGTTGTGCATGCTGTTATGTACCGTATCTCTCAGTCACAGGTGACTCATTCTTTGTCTGGTGAGATTAGGGTTGGCTGGTTCCACGAAGAGAATTCTTTCCTGGGATAACAAGCAGTTACGCTAGTTTTACTCAACTCAGAAAAGTACTGTGATTGAAAGAACAAGTGAAGTATAGAATGTGCTAAAAGGAAAGAGACAGCCACCGGTATCTCAGTGTCGTTTCCGTAAGAATGAAGCCGGTTTGGGCTTTTCATTCGTAACTTTTTTCCGCGCTCCTCACTCAGACAATGTTTCAAAGAAACCCTGCGAAAAAAAGTAGAGCTGAAAGAATAAGAGGGCCAGGTTAGAAACGTTCTTTCACGGTACCCTGAAAGTGGCTTTGACCTAGCATGAACTCCTTCCGTGATTCAGAAAACAGAATATTCCCGCTGTACTTTTTCTGTTAGTGAGGCTGTCCAAACTGGAAAGCTCCTGAAGGCTGACACATTCAGAGGCATAAGTCTATGGGTAGTGACCCGGTGTTATGGAACCACCACAACAATGGATTTGACATGAGGTAGTTAATTCCAAATTCAGTTGTAGATCTTCCGTTTTAATTGAAAAGGGTTCAACCAAAGTATTGTGTTAACTGTTCAGCAATTACACTCATGGACCTTTCAGTTTCACAGGCTTAAAAGTCATTGGACAGTGGGCTGATAAGCTGTATCAGGGCCAGGTGCCACCTGCTCCCTCAGTATTCCTTGGCTAATTATAGAGACAAAAGGACAGAAGTTGATTCCAAGTATTGAATATGGATATGGTAGCTGTTCACGGCAGCTCTCAGTTTATGATGCCCAACGAGATGTTGGTGTAAGTGAAGAGGTGTTGACGCATCATTAGGCTGAAACTACAGATCAAAGCAAGTATAGAGGGACCGATAACTTTAGTTACCAAATCTATATTTTTATATGCAACTCAAACACACCAAAAGGCCATGCGGGTGGATGCTCAGATAAATGAAAAGCCTTGTAGAACCTCCAGTCAAGCACATTCCAGAGGAGGTTGGCATATCCCTGTGAAAGGCTACCATGAAGGGAGGACTTCATGAATGTAGGATGCATTGACCTCAAGATGCAAACCACTCGGACCTGATTAGACTACTGCTAGAAAGCATCTATAAAAGCCTGACCAGTTCTGATCCGATTCTTTAGACACATGGAACAGAAGACTTGCATCACGATATCTTCCATGGCTGGGTTGCCGCTGTGTTGGGAATACTGGGAATGCTGTTCCGTCCTATGGTCAGAAACGATGAATGGGTTAAGACGCCAGTCATCAAGGATCTTCCTTTTCCTAGAATCTACTTCTAGACAGCATTCTGTACACCTGCTCCAGCCTTAGGAGGATAAGCAACTGTTGAAAAGACAAAGTGCCTGGTTTCGTAAATCCAAGCGTAGGGGGCATAAGGGGAGTCCTAGAGGGTACAAACTGGCAAATCATAATTTACATATACAGCATTTAGCTGACATTTGTATCCAGAGCTACTTCCAAGGCTAATCATATTACAGGTAGGCCAGTGTGGCATTAGGAGTCTTGCCCAAGGACTCTTATTAGTGTAGCACAGCATAGCACCCAGACTGGGATTCGGACCCCTATCTCCCACACGTGATGGTGGCTCCCTGGCAGGTAGTGGTGTTATCTGCTGAGCTACACCAATTTGAGAGTAAACCAAGAGAACTGAACCAAAGCTGGACGGAGTAGAGAAATGGGCTGATCCTGAAGATCTAAACTCACAAGACAGTCAGCTGTGACTGATCTAATAGTGTGTAATACCACCACAAGCACCAAGAACAGCTGGGATCGGATTTGCATGGACTGGACAAGTTTCTGGATGTGGGCCACATCAGTATTCAGACACTCTTGCATTAAGGAACTGTGCGGTTGGACCAGATTTGGGGCATGCCTTCCAAAATTCCGAGGAGGATTTCCTGTAGGCTGGGCTTTTGGCCACTGCTGGTAGACCTGTATGACCATCATGCATACATCTGCTGCAGATTCAGCTACTTCCTTCACACTATGGTCTTTGGTCACGCCCACATACTCAGTCACTCCTTTTAGCCAATCATTAACATCTGCTCTGGAGCCATTTTCCACACATGGAACGAGACATTCCCTGCACTGTAGCACCTCTTCCCAATCTATGGAACCTGGTGACTATTTGTTGTGGAGTGAGCTTACCTAGAATCAGGGTCAATAAAGAATCTATCTATCAATCTATCGATCTATCTATCTATCTACCTTTCTTCTTACCTTTCTTCCTACCTACCTACCTACCTTCCTTCCTTCCCTTGTTCCAATCAGTCTTCCACATCATTCTAGCTAATTAACATCTTCACAGATCTTGATGAGGTGGATCAGATTCATTTGCAATAGGTATGAAGCTTGAAACTAAACTCTCCCGGAATATGGATGCCCAGTAGAGGGGTTGGTGGCCTCTGGAGTAGAGAGTGGTTTAGAAATTGTGTATGGTGATAGAAGAGCTTGTCACGGCACACCTATGTAGTGGTCCTACATTAGGTGCCACAATGGTTCTATTGAGGCATAAAACAGAGGTTGCTGATTCCTTGAATAGAGCTCCAGTCCTGCATTTCTTAACCACTTGTATGGCAGTTTAGATACATGGGTTTCAATGTCCAGTCACTGAAGGGTCACTATTGATTCCCAAAGATCCTTTTAGTGGATAGTTATTTGGGAACCTTTTGAGTAAATGTGGTAGGCAAGTGTGAACTACAGTTTGAAGAACCTCCACGTAAAGTATCTTTCCTACAGTCATGTGTCCTAGCCAAGAACCTCTGTCTTAAGGAGTCAGTAAGGCCAGTAAGTGAGCACGCAAGTCTTCCCGAGGGCACTGGGGCAGTGAAGCACGCTGACAGTCACACGCTGACTCCAAGGGAGTAGATGGACTAGATCCATCCTCTTTAAAGAGAAATATGGAGGTGGACAGGCGTGCTCTTCTTCATCACCCCTGCTGTCCTCTCTGTCTTTGGACTACCACAGACATCTCCACAGTCATCTATTATTCAGGTCGTCAGGGGGCAAGCTTCAAAACATCACAGGTAGGCTAAATAATACATAACTCAAATTGGTGGCAAGATAGGACTCATAAAGAATTCAGCTCCCGGGCCTTGAGTGATGTTCCTTATGAAGGTTGAACGCAATGAAGAGTGAGAGTGTTTATCCCTGCTTTTCTGTATCAACCAGGAACAGCCAATCCAGGCCAGAGGGGTAAATGAGATGGATGGTGTCCATGCCATGGGACAGAGAAGGGAATGCCAGGAAATGTTGAGAATATGGGGTGGAGGTCTTTGTGGAAGACCATTCTTCATTTGTTACATATACGGTCAAAATAGCAACAAGGGGGCGGCATGGTGCCGCAGTGGTAGCCCATTTTGACCAAATGAATCCCAGTTCTAGAACTGGCTTCATTCAGGGTTCTTAGAACCTTGGTGCTACAGAGGTACAGTCTTAGAACCTGGTTGCATCTTTGGTTTCTTACAATCCAGGTAATCGCATTGACGTCTGGACTCTGAGACGCATTGTTCTCAAAACACCGGCTGCTTCTTTCTTACATTTGCAAATGTTCTTCTCAGATGCCCAGTTTCAGTGTCCTAGTCCAAATGTTGTCCTTGTTTTTGTCTATGCCCTTCTTCCAGCAACGACTTCTTGCCAGCTACCCATCTGCTCAGACTAGAGATGGTAATGACTAATGCCTTGGCCCACAGTACAGGAATCTGAAATCTCTAACCAATGTTGAAGAAGTGATAGACTTCACATGATGATGCTTTCCACCATTTATTTTGCTCTTGATTGTTTCCACACTGCCTTCCACAACTCCCTGTCTGAAACACAGATTCACATTATACTGGCAAACAAGAATCCCAACCAATTCTCAAAACCTTGTCCCAAACACGGGACACTGCAGTGCAATCTTGAGGCACGTTATAATGTACATACATACCATCTGCCCAAATTTTGGGCACAAAGTTAACATCACACCAGAGAATCGGCATCCACTCCACACTTGGAGGACACTGAACGATGAATACTGAACGTATATAGACACTCGTCCCCACAGGATAATCTGGGAAGCCCATCGGTTAGGAAAACCCAGATATCAGGAGATCTATTGCAATTTTGAAGATCAAATAAGCCTAAAGACTTGATTGGTCTATACTGTGGGTCAGGCTCAAGCGATTAGCCATTTAACCAACAAATGCACATGTTTTTCACTAACACTTTCAGTCAAAACGTTAATGCAATATCTGATAAATAAGATATATTTTATTATTACTGCTTTAATTCAACCTAATTTGACATATAAGACCCCAAAACTGGACCTTGTTCTGGTTCTTTTTAGAGATACACAAGTCCAGGTTTTCCTAGACTGGAGTCAAACTCAACTCCACCAAGCACCAGAGCCTTGGATAGATGGATAAAGATAGCATGGCACAGACGGAACCACCTTTAAAGGTTGTTTACAGTTCCATCACAGCTACAGGATGTTCAGCCATGAGTGTAGCCTTAAGCTATAGCCTACAAATGTGTTTGTTAGCTAATGGTTAGCCTTTGTCGTTTAGTTCCATGGCAGGAAAAAAGCATAAAAGCCGCATGCTACCAACATTATGCTGATTGTTGTTTAAACACTAATACATGCTACATGTGTTTGCAAGCTTGGGCTAATAATAAGCTCCCTAGACAAACAATTAGTCACCTAATTCTTGGGATTGTTGTTGGTGGTGGGTGGTTTAATTACATGGAAATGAGTTCTTTTGGTTGAGGTCACAGTAAATTTGAACCGCAGTGCCTACACTGAGCTGCTAGAACATCCAGGTAATAGAACATTCCTATCCTGGTATTCCAAGGTGACATTTCAGGCAATAACAGGGCTGCAAATGTGGCTGATTGGCATGATAAACTTTTAGAAGCTTTCAACATATCTAGACCAGCGAGAAAAAAAAAAACAGATTTGAATTCCCTTGAAAATCTTTGGGACAACCTGGAACCACCAGTACAACCAGACAGGAAGGCATTCACCAAATTTGGACCAACTTAGCAAATCTTTAATGCAAGAGTGTCTAAATACTGATTCTACCATATTCAGAATTCATGCCAAATCCAGTCACAGCTGTAATATGTATTTGTGGAGGTGTTGCAGGCTATAAGGTACGTTTCCATCATGTGTGACTGGATTGCAGTGCTGTTGGGAAGGAAGATAAAGGTTACCAGGGACAATCAATGATGATAAATTTAGACTCATATAGACAATATTTACTGAGCTACACATACAGATGTCTGTCTCTCAGTATGGCTTTGGGCCACCATGTTTACTATTGCAACATCCCAGAAGTCTCAGTATGGAGCTGTAGAGGTTCCTAACGGTGTCCTGTGACAATCCATCCCATGCATCTGGAATATTCTCACACAGTTCCTGCATATTTGGTGTAGGGGTGGAGGTGGAGTGACACCAGGCTTTGTGTCATGGAGTCAGTGGCATAACACCATTGCAGTCTTTGGTGACGGTGACGTGGTGTTAAGGGCAGTTGCCATAACAGTCTGTGTTCATATAGTCCTGTGTGGTGCAGCCATCTGCCAATGGTGCTGACACTAACAGGATGACTCATGGAGGGCATCACTGCTAACTGTGGCTGATGAGTCCGTCAGGTACATCAATAAGTCCATCTTTGGTTATGTCGCATGCACGGCCAAGCATGAAAATTGGTTCATTGGTATGTCCCACAATGTCAAACCTACCCACCAAGTTTCATTCCTGTTGGTTGATTCCTTCTGGGGGCAGCTATTATATTTCCCATCTGTTGCATTAGGCTATTTTATTTCATTCAGTAAAGCATAAAGTCGTGTTTATATGAAGTGTAGTGTTGATGTTTTCATGGTTTTAAGTTTTGGCCATTAACAATTAATCCCTCACTAATAACGCATGGTCTGAAGCCGTATTGGACTCTGATTTTTTTTGGAAGTTTATAGCTATTGTGAAAATGCATTACATTTAATTATTAAAGCTATATGTCCATCGCATATAATGCATTTGAGGGCTTCTGTGCTGCTTGGACAGTAGTATCAACCAACTACATGTATTTCCCATAGCAAAAGTGGCTTGAAAATCCAACGGCCTATGTCCTCAGATGTATTTTCCTTTGCAAATCATTTGTAACGGACCTTGCGCCGACGGAACATTCTACCTGAGGCACTGAGCGTCGGATCTTAGGGAATATCTAACCATGCAGAGCTCTTTCTTGTTCCATATATCAGAAAATGAGGCACATCAGCTTGCCACAGGTGTAGCGTATGTATATGAGAGATAAGTCTGACGTCCCACTTCAAAGCCTCCTGAAAGAACGGCTTCCCTTCAGCCCCTTCAGTGCTGTGACCTTTTGGGGTCACACCCAGGAGGAGAGCAGGTGCGGCCCATACATAAGAGGAGAGGAGATGGAAAGTGCTGTAGGAGGAAAAGATAAAAAAAGGAAAACACAGCTAACATGACAGCATTATCTTCTGTTGATATTCTTTGAAACGTCAATGGCTTGACCAAACCTGCTATAAATATTTCAGCCAGTTGGTCAGGATGGCCTGCAGGCATCCTGTGGGCTGTTTCAGATATGACTCATGTGTGTTAGGTCATTCCGGCTCTGGTAGTTATTTTTTAATAATCTGTACTGTGACAGTGTTATTTTGTGCACTGCCTGGCCAAAACAAGTTCCACACTCCAATGTTTGGTTGGACCAGTTTTAGCTTGGAATACGTCTCACATTTGCCATGGCCTTGTTTCGAGAACTCTTATGCAACATCAAAAAACAACACTTATTAACGTCCAGAGTTGGGTTCATTTCTGTCCGGGATCTTGTATTGGTGATGAGGGAGCTGAACCACTCTCTAGTGGGGTTAAGGTCAGGATTCTGTGGTGGCCAATTCATGTGGGGTTGCTTATGCTCCTGAACTACCCTTTCCCACTTCAAGCCTGATGGATCTCAGCATTGTTGTCCTGGGAATATGTCCGAGCCATCAGGAGAAAAAAAATCCATTGATGGGATAACTTGATCATTCAGTAGGTTTAGGTGGTCAGCTGACCTGACCAACTGAAGTACAATCCTAGATTGTCTCCAGAGGCTTGTACAGTGGGCCAAAAGCGAGTCACCTGTGACGGAAACGTACCTAATAGCGTTACACCTCCACAACCACAGATAATGGCTTTATGGCATTGAGGTGTCTTCTCACAGTGGCTAAAGGATGGACAGAACCATCTGTGTAGTGCAGCCTGATGTTGCAGCTCCTCCCTCTCTTTCAGTGACGAAAGCTAAAGCTACAGTGTTGGTGCCTCTACCGGGTTCTTCCAGGTGGTTGTTAGGATTCTTCATTGCTAGCTGCATGTTATACCCTGACAAGCACCAGTAACAACTGGGACTGGATTGGGCATGGACTGGACAAGTTTCTGGATGTAGGCTACATCAATGTTCAGACACTCTTGCATCAAAGAATTGAGCTGTTGGGCCAGATTTGGTGGATGCCTTCCCTGGCACAATTCCGAGGAGAATTCCCTGTAGACTGGGATTTTAGCCACTGCTGGTAGACCCGTATGACCGTACACTTCCATACACCTGCAGATTCAGCTACTTCCTTCACACTATGGTCTTTGGCCACGCCCAAATGCTCAGTCACTCCTTTTAGCCAATCAGTAACATCTACATTGGAGCCATTTTCCACACATGGAACGAGACATTCCCTGCACTGTACCACCTCTTCCCAATCTATGGATCCCAGCACTCGCACCCAGCAGGTACTTCTAGCCCCATCATCCTCGTGCAGCGCCATCTGCAGTAATATATAATGTATGCATGATCTTTCTCTCTCTGCAGACCTGTAGAGTTTACTTACCGTTCCTTGGAGCATGTTATTTTGAAGTATCTGGCAAGACCACTGCTCTGTTCGTGAAAACAGGAGTAGCATTCCTAATTGTAATGAGAACTAGCCATCATGGAGTGCTACAAGATGACATGTGACAGGCTCAACATGATAGCAGCCTTGTGCCAACTGGCACAGTGTCTGGCCAATTCATTATCTATTAGTTGACCCAGCTACTTCAAAGGGAACCTTCAGTTCAGTTCAATGCACTCATATGGCTCTATTGGCAATAGACCTTTATCCAAAATAGTTTATTGGCAAATCCAGGTGCAATGACCTAATACACATGAGCAAAGGAGGAACCAAAACTGAAACGGGGTATCCATCTTTCTCTGTGCTGTACCAAGTTTTCTGAAATTGTATGTTTAATTATGCAAATGCTGCATCATCTACTTAAATAAATGCACATTCACATACATTTCAGGAACTTAAATCTGAACAGTGGATAAAGTAAAAATTCTTGTTTCGTTTTGCTGAAATATTGAATTGATCAAAGGCTTTTATACAGGGAATTTTGAGCTTTCATTTTATCACTTTAAAAATTTGAAAATGTTGTCAACTGTCATAATGACATAAAATCGTATATAACTCCAAATGTTAAATTATTAATTCCCTCTGTGAAGACCTTCAGAATATAGATATGGATACAGTTGGAAAGGTTGCAGTATGTAAGAGCTACTGAAGTGGGCATTTCTGGTTTTAGAGTTTTGAGAAATTGAACTTATAGGACTTTCATACATTTGTATTGGACGCCATATACAACCATTTCTTTAGCAACAACAATTTAGAAGCTCTATACTAATGAAAATATAAATATGTTTGTTACATTTTGACCCAATAACAATGTGCAAGAGAAAGAGAGAGAAGAGAGGGAGAGAGAGAGAGAGAGAGAGATCAACGGTCGTATTGCATTAAAATGCTGACGTTCCATGACAGAAATCTACAGGTACAAACTAAAAAATGTGCCCAGACATGAACACCTAAATGTGTATATGATATGTTTTCTTTCATGTGGTCTGATAGAAGACAAATCATGGGACCACAATGGGCCAAAATATCAAAACTGACTGATGCTTGATGTTTTTGGCTGCTGTGTCTCATTATAAAGCGTTCATATCTGAGGAGAAATTCAAACACCGCTGTTATCTTGTTCCTATCAACACAGTGCTGGTGCTGGTGCTGGTGCTGGTTCCCAGGCTCTACTGAACCCATTAAGAACAGGCCGCCTTTTCCACCAGTTTGAGAACTGAGCGATTTCATATTTTGAGGTGGGCGGTCCTTAGTCTGTAAGGCGTAGTCGGCAGGCTACGCATAAAAACTTCAAGTGCAAACTGTACGTCCTGCTTTGAGGCCATATCTTACTGTCTAGAACCAACTCTTTCAGCATCTGTGTGCAGCCCAGAGGGATCGTCATTGACAGGGATTGTGAAAGACGTGTCTGTGTCTGTTATGAAGGTGTACTATTACAAAGCAGCACATTTTGTAGGTAGCCCTGCGGCTAACTAGAAGACGGGTGCCTCCTGTTGGAGAATGGGCTCATCCATGAGCACCTCACTGGTGGGATACGAATGTTCCCGAGCTCAGCTTTGTGTTATTGGATTCTTTTGATTACATATGTGAACGTCTGAAGCCTGAACTGGAAAAGAAGAAATTAGCGGGGTCAACAACTGTACATGGTGATGGCGGTGCCACGCCCCTTTGGCTTTTGTGTTACCGGTTCCACAGTTCCAGACCATTACATTTATGGCATTTAGCTAACGATCTTATCCAGAACGACTTACAAGGTTATTCGTTTACAGGTGGGCCAGTGCAGTGTTAGGAGTTTTGCCCAAGGACTCTTACTGGTGTAGCTCAGCATTTGCTAGCTAGACTGGGATTTAAACCCCCATCTCCTACGTGGGGTGGTAGCTCGCTGGTGGGTACAGATGCCAACCCTCTGAGCCACACCAACCACTACAGAGAATTTAAGGTGCAGAACTGGCACAGATGGTTTTGAGAACGGTTTGGGATTTTGGCACCGGCACCATATTGGTGGTAAAGGGCGATATGACTTGAGATATATGAACATGTATTCATGTAGAAACAATAGATGCATTTACATGCTTCACTTTTTCACCGAATATCTTCAGTTGTTCTTTGATCATCAGACTATTCTAGCTCCAACCTCCTGCCTTGTTGGTTTATGCAGTGAAGCAGAGTTATGGACCTTTCACACCGAGCTCATATCCAATAGAATGCCTACATTCCCCTCTCGCTCTGCTTTTTATAGAGTTGCTATTTTTGCCCAGTAATGTAGATTGCCTTATACTTGTGAAGAATGTGTTTTCTGTAACCTGTCTTCCATTTTCACAAAATAAGAGAACAGAATTACTTGCCTAACACTTGCTTGGACCCGTGTAAGGCAGAACACAAACTCACACACAGAAGTTGATAAAATACCCTGGAGGGCCAGTTTATTTTTAGCAGGAATAGGCCTGGAAAGGCGGGGGTTCTTAAGACTGATGCTGGACGGCAGGACTGCCTCTCAAGGGAAACAGCAATGGGTGGTGTCTTCAAAGAGACATGGGCATGCAACTAGATGAAATAATGGGCTCCTGGCATTTGGATCTAAATGATAATGCATTTGCATAACGAGTTTGAAAGGTACAGTACTATGAAAGAGTCCGAGTCTAGTAATTTTTCAGGGTCAGGGGGGAAAAACATATTGTGATGGTGGTGTAGAAGATGATGTAGGTCACATGGCACTTTTACTAAATATGGCAGCAGTGGAGAAACACTAACACCACTGGGAAGCAGCCAGGTAGGCATGAGCACTGCACTACTATTCCACAGCCCATTAGTAAAAGTAACTGAAGGTGTGTAATCCCAAGCCTAATCCTAATGTGTAATGCTCTCTCAAGAGGTTCCATATGTAGCTGCTGTCTTGGCCACACCACCCACAATTCATCTAATAAGCCATTAGCCAGTTGGTAGAGCAAGCTACACGTGTCAACCCAGTTCCTCTGGCAGCAGTGCACCCAGGAAGCAACCAGTGCCAACTCATTGCCTTGTTATACACTGGACATGCTGGAGATCCAGCTCCACCACCACCCGCTTTGCATTGTCACTGGAGAGTCAAGTTTAATATTCTTGTGTCATTGTGCTGACATAGTAGAATCAACATTTTTTAGAATGGGGGGATTTTTGATCTTTCTTTTTATCACCTTATAAATAAGAAAATACTATAAACAGACAAAAAAAAGTTTTTGCTATTTTTATAGACATAAAATCTTATATAACTCAGGCTGCCAATGATTCATCCCCTCTGTGGAAACCTTTAGAATATAGATATGAGCACAACTGGAATGTTTGGTGTATGTAAGATTTACTGAAGTGGAGATTTCTGTTTTGTTTTTGGAGTTTTGAGAAGATGTCCTTTAAAGAAATAGTAAAATTCATATACTTCCTACTAGAAAGCACCAATAAATCTAAAATATCAAACATCTGTAACAATAACAATATAAAACAACAGCAGTCTATTACATACGCATATTGGTGCTATCTATGCATTCATTGATACTCTTCGTTCATTCATTCATTCATCCATGACCGAAACAGCCAGTAGCTTGTTAGCAGAGGAAGCTGCATGTGCCAACCCGGTTCCCCTGGCAGCAGTGCACCCAAGATGCAACCAGTGCCAACTCATTGCCTCGTTATACACTGAACATGTCTGCTGAACCGTCTCATCCAGCTCCACCACCAGCTTACATTGTCACTGGAGAGCTGTGGCTAATGCTAACAGGGAGCAATGACCAAACAGTCCCGCCGCTGCCTCTTTAACCGTCCTCTGCCAGGCTCTATTGTCTGGTCTTGCCGCACCTTTATCGCCCATCCCCAAAATGTCTCTTCCTTTGCAGTTTTCTGTTGACTTCATTCCTCCTGGCCAGTTGTCTTTGAGTTTGTGGTAGTGCCACTCCCTTGCAGACTACTATGGGCCAATCCTCTCTCTGAAACCAAATATCATGTCTTGGCACAGAAGAAATGAGGGCTCTTTTATAGAACATGGCAACGGTGGAGGAACCAATGCCCAGCACTAACTGACACAGTTGGGAAGCAGAAAGCCACACAGTTAAACCTGACCATTGGCATAAGCACTACTACCCCACAGGTGAGGCACTTTCTCAGGAGGCTGTCCACACTATTGGCCACGCCTCCCACAAACCACGAAGCCTGTAGCATGACACTACAACACATTTAACAGATGATTATACAGAAGCCTCAACAGCTACCTCCTGTTCGTCCTTTGCCTTCTGTACCGCTTCCATACTTTATAGGAGATTTCCTTTTCTCAGTAACGGCTTCCTGACAGCTACAGATCTTTCCAGACACATGGTCTTGAGTTGTCCTCTCACCGTGAAAGGATGAGCAGAGACATCTGTGGATAACATTGCATCACCATCTCATGAAACCCCCTGTAATGCTGTCATGAGCCCCCATATGGGAAACCCTGGTGTTTAAGAGCAGGCCGTATCTTTTTGAGAGCTGAGAGCCGAACACTGCCGAGGGTTCAGAACCATAGATAGGCTTTCTCTCTAATGTCACACTCTAAAGGGCTAGCTGCGGGACAGATATACATGCCATGTTTGTCCTGGGTGGTAAAACTGGTGTTGTGGTTATAACAGAGCTCTGGTAGCATGGCCACGCCACACTGTCCCTCATATGACATGTACGGCGTTTAGCTGATGCTCTTATCAAGAGCGTCTTACAAGGTTAATCATATTACAGCTAGGCCTATGTAGTGTTAGGAGTCTTGCCCAAAGTCTCTTATTGATGTAGCACAGCATAGACACCCAGTTGGAATCGAACCCCAGTCTCCTACATGGAATGGTAGCTACCTGGTGGGTAGTAGTGTCACCCGCTGTGCCACACCAACCATATGACTGGTGACTACAATGCCACATTGAAAGATAGAGGATCTCTTCACCGTTGCTTCTCTAGTACAGCTCTACATCCTTGCCTGATCTAAGAGCTTCCTTCTCAATCTTTGTTCTTCAGATTTTGTCCTCTTTGGCTGCTTCTTGGCCAATCTTGACAATGTAAGGAGGACAGCATGTTGTCCTCTTCCCCTTCTTGTTGCTGATTGGCTGGAAGAGTGTTGTGTCTCGGCCTGAGCCTCTTTATTTGTTTCCTATTTAAACCAACCACCAGTAAATACAATTTGCTGCTGCTTCACCATGCAAATGAGAAACCAGACATCCACAGATCCTGTCACAGGTTTTAATGGCAAACAAAAGAGCTGGCAAACAAGGCAGACGAGGGATATCCAAAGGTCCAGAACACAAAAACAAGATCAAAGAGCCAGACAATAACAGGTAAAGTGGCTAAACACGAAACCGGTGCGTAGATCAGAACTGGGGTGAGTGCGACCTCCGGTGGTGGGGAGGTTCAATGCCAGGGCCATTGAATCCAGAAATGTCGCCGCGTTCTTTGGGCCTGAGCTCAATCAAAACGAAATGAGATGATGTGGAGAAGTGTCCTGTGGTCCAACCAATGAATTCTGAATGCAAATTTCAAACACCAGCATTTGTGATGGTATTCTGGTTGGATGGTGGGTAGAGGTAGGGTGTTAGTGTACATCTCATGGCGGACCGGCGTATCTGTGAAGCCCCATTATTGCAGAACTGTATATGCGGGTTTTGGAGCCACATATGCTGAATCCTGATGGTGTCTTTTTCATGAAGGTCTTTCTTACTTCAGCAGGACAAGGAACCACATTCTGCACACATTACAGCAGCAGAACACATTTGGAGACAGTAGTCCACTAAAGGCTTTGTCCCAGAATGTCATAGGCTTTAAACGCTGACCCTCAGAAGCGTAGCAGAGCTAGTAGGTGTTCATATCTGCAGACGTGGTAATTACCTCCAGTTTTACTGAACTACTACTCCCTAAACAATGGGCTTAAGGGCAAAATGTGAATAAGAACTGAATGCTATTATGTGCAAATAATGTGAACCCCATATTTAATCTGAAATGGTACAAAGACAAGCTAATAAATATTCAAACTCAGACATTTTATTGCTATTGTGAAGATCTTAGCCCGTTTTAAATTTGATGCCCATAGCAGTTTTCAGGATACGAGCCGCAAAAAATGGACATAAGCATTTGGAACACATGGAAGATCTCACAGCTAGTAAGGTTAACTAGCAACAGGCCATTAACAAGATGGGGTAACCAGAGAGCATCCCAGAAAGGTGGAGTCTTTTAGAAGTTAGGATGAGGAGAGGTTCACCACTCAAAACCAACACAGCTCATAGCTGCTCCACCAGGCAAAGAAGAAACCAGACATACACAGATCCAGAAATGCAAGGTCAGAGTTCCAGAGATTGTTGTGTATAGAGAAATATTTAAGCGTATGCTCATAAATTAGCAGCTCATTAGCAGTCGGCTTCCACTGATGTCCTACATTTCTGCTCGGTTAAATCATTGTGCAGTGGTTTGATTCCACACAGATCCAGAAATGCTGCCGCTTTCTTTGGGCCTGAGCTCAATTAAGATAGAACGAGGTCAAGTGGAGAAGTGTCCTGTGGACCTATCAAGCAATAATGAATGCAAACTTCAAACCCCAGCATTTGTGATGGTATTTGGGATCTGTGGTTTGTTGGGTCATTAGTGTTACCCTGGCATTAAAAAAGTAAACGTGGCATTGCCCAGTCTGTACAGTAGTCTTCCCATTTAGACACTGTACTCTCTATTACTTCTGGATCTTCTGTAGCTGTTAGTCATTCTAGCTGTCGCACAAAAAGTTCCATGCCTACAGCAGGCTGCTGCCGAGGCAGTTGGCTGTTGCCACTTGTTGCTAGGGCATTGGCTGGGTGATTACTGCTACTGTACTTGATGACTATAAAAAGCCTTTGTGATTCATGGTATAGGCAACCGTGTGCTGCCCAAGTTGTACAATGCTAAAACGACACTTGGAATATTTTTCTAGTAAGGTTAACTAGCAACAGATCAGTAACATGATGGGGTAACCAAAGCGCATCCCAGAGAGGTGGAGTCAGTCTTTTAGATATTAGGATGAGGAGAGGTTCACCACTTCCCAAAACCAACACTCATAGCTCATAGCTGCTCCACCAGGCAAAGAAACCAGACATACACAGATCCAGAAATGCTGCCGCCTTCTTTGGGCGTGAGCTCAATTAAGATCGAACAAGTTCAAGTGGTGAAGTGACCTGTGGTCCTATCAGGCAATAATGAATGCACACTTCCAACCCCAGCATTTGTGATGATGTTTGGGGTCATGGCTGGGGTCATGGTATTTGGGTTTGGTTGGGGCATTAGTGTTACTCTGGTATTAGAAAAGTAAATGTGGCATTGCCCAGTCTGTACAGTAGTCTTCACATTCAGACACTGTACTCTCTATTACTTCTGGATCTTCTGTAGCTGTTAGTCATTCTAGCTGTCGCACAAAAAGTTCCATGCCTACAGCAGGCTGCTGCCGAGGCTGTTGGCTGTTGCCACTTGTTGCTGAGGTATTGGCTGGGTGATTACTGCTACTGTACTTGATGACTATAAAAAGCCTTTGTGATTCATGGTATGGGCAACCGTGTGCTGCCCAAGTTGTACAATGCTAAAACGACACTTGGAATATTTTTCTAGTAAGGTTAACTAGCAACAGATCAGTAACATGATGATGGGGTAACCAAAGCGCATCCCAGAGAGGTGGAGTCTTTTAGAAGTTAGGATGAGGAGAGGTTCACCACTTCCCAACACCAACACTCATAGCTCATAGCTGCTCCACCAGGCAAAGAAACCAGACATACACAGATCCAGAAATGCTGCTGCCTTCTTTGGGCGTGAGCTCAATTAATATCGAACAAGGTCAAGTGGTGAAGTGACCTGTGGTCCTATCAGGCAATAATGATTGCAAACTTCCAACCCCAGCATTTGTGATGGTGTTTGGGGTCATGGTATTTGGGGTGGTTGGGGCATTAGTGTTACTCTGGCATTAGAAAAGTAAACGTGGCATTGCCCAGCCTGTACAGTGGTCTTCACATTCAGACACTGTACTCTCTATTACTTCTGGATCTTCTGTAGCTGTTAGTCATTGTAGCTGTGGCACAAAAAGTTCCATGCCTACAGCAGGCTGCCGCCGAGGCTGTTGGCTGTTGCCACTTGTTGCTGAGGTATTGGCTGGGTGATTACTGCTACTGTACTTGATGACTATAAAAAGCCTTTGTGATTCATGGTATGGGCAACCGTGTGCTGCGTGGCTGATGTTAATTTATCTCCAAGCTGCGTGGAGTCGTGACTGCAGGAATCTGCTTTTATGAAGCGATGGGGGCTGGACGGCGCACTCGGACCAAACCGTGGCAATATTCCTAATCAAATTAGCAGCACGATCTAAAACAGAGTGACCTTCCCGTCCCAAGGTCATGCCATATTAAAAGAGAACGTATGTGAATGCGTCTTCGTCACGTGCATTGCACCCATACCGAAAGAGAAGGAGAAGCGGAGGCTGGAGGAGTTAATTAGTGGTGCTTTTGTTGTGTGTGTGAGCGCATGTGTGCCCGCTTCATTAGTTGCGTGCTGTGTGCGAGTGTATGTGTGCCTGCCTGTTCTAATGAGCAGGATTGCAGGTGACATTGCCTTGCAACCTGAGCGCGGCGCACAGCAGGGTGACTAGCAGTGAGAAAAGCGGGGGAGTTTCCTCATTATTTACTTGAGCACGGTGTCCAGTCTGCAGATCAAAGCCCGGCTTAATATGTTTCCATTCGTTCTCATTTCATGCAAGCCTGACAACGTGGGCTGGGCCGGTATTCTTATGTCCTTGTAAGAAAACAACTTCTCCAGAGAACGAGGAGCTAGACGCTCAGAAAAGCCATGGGATTTGCAAGGTCAGAGTCCCGGAGATTGTGGTGTATGGAGAAATATTTAAGCGCACGCCTATAAATTAGCAGCTTCAAAGGGAAGAGATGAACCTACGCTCCCTTCCCTAAAGCTGGTGTTACCTTTAACAGGTGGTACCTTGGTTAATTTCCATACTCACAATTGGCTGGATAACCTCACGTAGGGGTTCCACTGATGTCCTACGTTTCTGGTCGGGTTAATTTATTGTACAGTGGTTTGATTCCAGAAGTTGTAGATTAAGATTAGAACCAATTGTGTTGCCAATTCAGCCTTCGCTTAACTCATCCATACAGTCAAACACTGATTCACTAGAGGGCTGTGAGCCCATGTGCCCAGAGCAGTTGGCATCCCTATCCACGGTGCCCTGGGAACAGGGGTCAGGGGTTGGGTGCCTTGCTCAAGGGCATTGCTCAGTCATGCTCAGCCATCTCCACCAGGCTGGTTCCCTAACCTCGAGCCCATGACTGAAGTTTAAGTAATCGGATCCAATGCCACTGTAAACTTTGTCCCAGAAGGTTATAGGCTTTAAACCTTGCCCCTCACAGTGTGGCACAGCCAGTAGGTGGTACAATCTGCAGTTTCGGTAATTAGCTCCACTGTTGCTGAACTACTAGCCCCTAAAAAAAAGTTCAGCTGAAGGGTAAAACAAAATGCAGTGATGCCCACAACACGTTTCAAAAAAGTCAGGACAGGAGCAACAAAAAAATGGCCAAGTTGTCTAATGCTAAAATAGCACTTATTGGAAGATCTCACGACTAATAAGGTTACTTAGCAACAAGCTTGTCACATGATGGGATATACAAAGAACATTCCAGAGAGTCTTTCAGAAGTAAAAATGAAGAGGGGTTCACCACTCAAAGGCTCAGGAACACTTATCAAAAACAACACAGTTCATTGCTGCTCCACCAGGCAAAGGAGAAATATCCAGAAGCGCCGCCGCCTTCTTTGGGCCTCAGCTCCATTAAGATAAACTGAGGTGAACTAGAAAAGTGTCCTGGCCATCAATTATGAATGAAACTTTAGACGCCAGCATTTGTGATGGTATTTTGGTTTGGGGTGGGGCGGCATTCGTGCCCATCTCATGGGTGACCTGCATATCTGTGAAGCTCCATTAATGCTGAACTGTGTAGAAGAGTTTTGGAACCACATTTGCTGCATCCAGAGGCATCTTGCTTATTTCAAGATCACAATTACCCACATTAGGCACCTTAAAAGAAGAGCTGATCAACACATCCCAGTTTATCAACTCTCATAGCGTGACTGGCCACTTTATTAAATATATGTATATACCTTGTATATACACTAATGTGTATATTGTCATCGGCTCCACAGTCCATATAGGAGCACTCTGTAGTTCTACAGATACAGACTGTAGTCCATCTGTTTCTCTGTATACTGTATTACCCTGTTCTTCAATGGTCAGGACCCCCACAGGACCCCCACAGGACCACCAGAGAGCAGGAATTATGTGGGTGGTGGATCATTCTCAGCACTGCAGTGAAACTGACGTGGTGTGTGTTAGCGTGTGTTGTGCTGGTGTGAGTGGATCAGACACAGCAGTGCTGCTGGACACCTCCTGCTGGACTGAGAATCGTCCAACAACCAAAACTATCCAGGCAACAGCTGTCTGTGGGCATCATCCTGGGGGCAGCGTCCTTTGGGCAGGGTCCTGTGGGCAGCGTCTTGTGGGGCAGTGTCCAGTGACCACTGACGAAGGACTAGAGGATGACCAACACTGCACTGTGCAGCAGCAGGTGAGCTATCGTCTCTGACTGTCAATCTACAAGGTGGACCAGCATGGTGGGAGTGTCTAATAGAGTGAACAGTGAAATCCTTGGCAACACTAATTTGTCTGATCCACATGTGAGGCACTTCCTTGCCTCTTCTCCCCAAACCCCTTTCTAAACGTTATGTAAAGTATGGAAGAATGAACTTGGCATGTTCATTTCCATCCCAGTGACATGTCTGCAGACACGTGGAAGCACATTTGTGGATCCTTTAGTGAGCAGAAACCCACTTTTTTGGTCCAGGACCGGCCCACCGTGCCTGTTGTGCTGTGTGATGCATGGCTGACTCTCCATGCAAAAACTCCACTCAGGCGAAACCATCACAGGGAACAGGTTGCCTTCCCCGGCACCTTGGTGGCCGACTCGTGAATGGAAGCTGTGAACAGATTAAACCTTGCCCTCCTGCAGATAAGCAAAGCAGATCAATGCGGGGTAAATGGAAATGAAGAAACTAGAGTCAAGAAAATGAATTCTTTCTTTTTTTTTCAGATTCAATATGTGTGCAGGTAAATAGGGAATCCATTGATTGTGAGGAGACAGTAGTATTCAGGAGAGATGAAATGGTTATGCTCAAGGGAAGCAGACAAAGGAAGGCAAGCTGGTGCAAGCAGACCTGGTAAAATAAAAGAAATTATGAGCAAATATGAAAAACAGAGTATAAACACTTATCCTCCAAAGCAAACCTGCCCCCAGAAGGAGGTGTGGAAGTGCAGTGGTGTTGGGAAGGAAGATAAAGGTTACCAGGATCAATAACTGATTATACATTTAGACTGATATGATCAATATTTATTGAGCTACACATACAGAAGTCTGCCTCTTGGTATGGCATGGCCCCCACCATGTTTGCTGACGCCACAGGCCAGACGTCTCGGTATGGAGCTGTAGAGGTTCCTAATGGTGTCCTGTGATAATCCATCCCATGCAGCTTAAATATCCTCACAGATGGTGCGGTAGGGGTGGAGGTAACACCAGGCCTTCTGGACGTGTGACATGTGACACCAAACTGTTCATCTTGGTGCTGACCACAGTGCCTCCACACATTTGTCGGTCGTCTCCATCAAGACAAAGGTGGGACTCGTCACTGAAGATGACCCGCTGCCATTCTGACTCATGACACCATTGCAGTCTTTGGTGATACTGATGTGGGGTTCAGGGCTGTTTTCATAACAGCATCGTGAAGCTGCCTAACTATGGTGCTGGCACTAACAAAATGATTCCTCACTGCACATGTCCACCATCGTGGCTGTTGGGACAGTCAGGTACAGCAATAAGCCCCATCCTTGCTTATGTCCCATACCCAACAATTTCATTCCTGTCAGTTCATTCTTTTTTGAGTAAGACTATTGGTGCAACATTGTGATATTTTGTTTTTGTCCCATATTTAATCTTTCAGGACTTTAATCTTTAAGTGCCTCACCATTTTGTGCCAAACTTCATGACAGAATTTTAGAAAAGTTCAACAGAACATTTGTCAATGAAAGACTGCGCACAAATGAGCTCTTTCATCATCCACCGTACAGTCATTCAGTCCTTCTTAATTTATCTTCTATAAAACTCATCCTGGGTCATAGGGGGGATGCGGAACTCTATCCTAGCATTCATTGGACAGTAGGCAGAATACTCACCGGAAAGGTACAGGGGTTGGACAATGAAACTGAAACACCTGGTTTTAGACCACAATCATTTATTAGTATGGTGTAGGGCCTCCTTTTGCGGCCAATACAGCATCAGTTCGTCTTGGGAATGACATATACTGCGTCCTGCACAGTGGTCAGAGGGAGTTTAAGCCATTCTTCTTGCAGGATAGTGGCCAGGTCACTACGTGATTCTGGTGGAGGTTCGTCCTTCTTGGTGGTATGCTGACATTACCCTGGATACCGTGGCTCTTGATACATCACAAAGACTTGCTGTCTTGGTCACAGATGCGCCAGCAAGACGTGCACCAACAGTTTGTCCTCTTTTGAACTCTGGTATGTCACCCATAATGTTGTGTGCATTGCAGTATTTTGAGCAGAACTGTGCTCTTACCTGCTAACTGAACCTTCACACTCTGCTCTTACTGGTGCAATGTGCAGTTAATGAAGATTGGCCACCAGGCTGGTCCAATTTAGCCATGAGACCTCCCACACTAAAATGACAGGTGTTTCAGTTTCATTGTCCAACCCCTGTATCAACCCATACATAATACTGTGAGCAGATTCAGAGAGTCTGGAGAAATCTCTGTCTATGTAGTTCAAGGCCGGAAGCTCCTGTTTAAGATACATCACCTTGTAACGGTCCCCTTAAGGCTGGTGCAGTGCGCATGTGCATGGTGGTGAACCAGAGTGAATAATGGAGAGTGTGGAGGAAAACGCGTGCGGTGAACTGCACTAGGTTGTAGCCTGGGTTCTCCAACTGGTGTTATCTGGGAACTCTCATTGTTTATTAAACTGACTCCGTAACCCCTTCACAACGTGTTCCCTGCGTGTCCCTTCATGGAAGCTAGGTATCCACCTCTCCATGAGAGCACCCACATAACACCCCACTTCCATTCGCTACAACCTTCAAGCCCTTGGATAGCATTCCAGGAGAAACCATCATGCCACTGTGTTAAATATAGCCTCATGAGCTCTGGAGCACTTCGGAAAACTGTCGTCCCTTTACACATTCCGTCGCTGTATCAGGAAATGGAACTTGAAACTCTACTATGCACAGAGGAAGTCAAACATCAGTTCTGTGCGGAAATCCGAGCTTATCTCAGATGGTTCGGAAAGACTGGGAATGTGTGCTGTGGTCATGTTTCAGGCATTGGGTTCTCCTTCCAAAGGACACCATGCATAAGATGCTGAAGCCAGCATCTGGTATGGTGGGCACTGGTGCCCCAGCATGGGCGGCTTACATGTATGTGAAGGTACCACTGATTTGAAGGTGTATGTTGGGATTTTCGAGTGACATATGCAGCCGTCCAAATGATGTCCTGACCTGGGAAGTGCATAATTATATCAGCAATGCAAGGCCATGCCACATTATGCACACGCTACAACTGTGTGGCTGTGTAGACTCAAAATATGTGTGTTTGGCTGGTCTGCTTTGAATCCAGATCTGTCTCCTATTAAAGATCTATGGTGCATTATGAAGAAGGGAATCAGCCAGTGATGATCATGGACTGCTTAAACGCGGAAGTCTTGTAATAATCAATAAATAAGAAATTCTTATTATTCTCACTTTTAAAAAAAATAATAATGGAAAAAAAAACTTAAATGGAAGCTGATATAATACACTGGTAAACATGCCTCTGTTTCAGCATTTTTAGAGTGTGTTTCTGGCATCAAATTGTAAAATTGTAAAAAGTTGATTACTAGAAAATTATAAGCAAACAAAAGGGTTAAAAAAGAAATTAGAAATAATCAAAAGGTTCATTGGTCATTAGAAAATTAGCAGTAATAAAAATTTGGCAATAAGAAATTGCAAATAATCAACATTTTAGCCATTAGAAAAGTATAATTAACCAAAATGTTGGAAATTTAAAATAGCCAAAAAAAATGGTTATTAGAAATAATCAAAATGTTGGTCCTTAGAAAATTAGAATAAACTAAACAGTTGTAAATTAGAAATGAGAAAAAATTATAAAGTTGGTCATTAGAAAATTAGAATGAACCAAAAAGTTGGAAATTAGAAATACCCAAAAATTGGTTATTAGAAAATATCAAGATATTGGTCATTAGAAAATTGGAATGAACCAAAAAGTTGGAAATAAAAAATTAGAAATTTTCAAAATGTTGGTCCTTAGAAAATTATAATTAACCAAAGAGTTGGCAATTAGAACTTACAAATAATCAAAATGTTGGTCTTTAGAAAAGGAAAAAAATAACCAAAAAGTTTGTTAAGAATAAAGACAGGTGAGGACGCAAGTGTCTTGCAGTTTGTCTTTTACAGTATATCATTACCTGGATTAAAGATCCCCTTATTTCCAGTGCCACTGTGAATCGGAAGGAAGGCTGTGAAAATGAAGACCACATAGCCTTTGGGGATGAAGAGATGCACAGGAAAGAAAAGGGCTACAGAATAATATCCAAGTGTTTGGAAATCCCAGTGTGAACTGATTAACCAATTGTGAGGAACAGGCAGCTGCACCACAATCATCCTGCCTCGACAAGGCCGTGCCTCAAAACTCAGCATCAGAGCAGGAAATGGATTCTTTGAGGGAAGACAAAGAGGGAGACCAATAATCAGAGTGTGAAGGAGCTGCAGACTTCAGTGGCAGACACTGGAGTGATGGTGCACCAGTCACAGACTGATCAAGAGCTTGGTATACCAATGGCTTGTATGGGAGAATGGAAGGAAGCCATTACTGAAGGACAACTGCCGCAAAGTACATTACGGATTGCACAAGGAAATGATGCCAGGCCCATGGCTAAAATCCACAGCAGGGCTACCCACCAAAACATATTCATAACTTCATACATAAACACTTTCTAATATATTAATGGATGTTTAAATTCAACATAATATTTATTATTTTGACAAACTATTTTATTTTTGGTGGAATGTTTCATTTCTGGACAGGTGAAATAAAAAATTTCCCTATGGACAGAAAGTACTTTGGCACTTTTTGTCTAGGCTTTTATATATCTAAGCTTTTTGATATTCATACTACTTTCTACCTTTTGTCATCTTTAAATTTCTGTTGTGTCAGAAGCATTAGAAATAATCATATAAGGGAAATAATCATATAAATAAATGCATGTATAAATGTAGAAAAATTACTAACCTTAATAATATTGAAATATGATTTCCTGTCCAAAGGAACTGTCCAGAGGAAATTATAAATATGTATAAAATAGTTTGTCAAAATAATAAATGGGGACTTTTACTTTGAAAAATGACATAGTACTTATTAGTACTACATAGTACTTCCATATTAATATCATATAAAATATCTACACTTTATAAATGCTGATTTAAACATTAATGAATCACTTAAAGGGTTTATGTAAGATGTTACGAATGTGTAGAAGCCAGTGTTCTACAAAGATCTGGAAGTTCCGGTCCAATATAACTGAAACTCTATGGCCCACAAACATCTTCCAACATCCTGGAGCAACTTGGCCCAAAAGAATGGGTGAAAAACGATCCCAACCAGTGTGCAGAGTTGATAGAAGCTGAAAACGAATTAATTATGTTGGTCATTAGAAAATTTCAATTAAGAAAAAAGTTGGTTATTATAAATTAGAAATGACTAACAAGTTGGAAAACAGAAATTAGAAATTACCAACAAAAAAAATGGTTATGAGTAATTACAAATAAATGAAAAGTTGGTCATTAGAAATTAGAAATGACTAACGAGTTGGTCAGAATTTTGAAATTACCAAAAAAATGGCCTTTGGAAACTAGAAATAAATAAAAAAGTTGATTATTAGAAATTAGAAATTACCAAAAAAAATGATCATTAGAAATTATGGAAAGTTGGTTATTAGAAATTAGAAATGACTTACGAGTTAGAAAACAGAATTTAGAAACTACCAAAAAAAATGACCTTTAGAAATTAGAAATAAATGAAAAGTTGTTTTTTAGAAATTAGAAATGACTAACGAGCTGGAAAACAGAATTTAGAAATTACCAAAAAAAATGGTCATTAGAAATTATGGAAAGTTGGTCATTAGAAATTAGAAAGGACCAACATGTCAGTAATTAGAAAAGTAGACAAAAAATGGGTAATTAGAAATTAAAAATGAATACCCATCTGCCCAGAACAATGGGTAAAAACAGTCCCATATATTTGCAGAGCTGTTTCCGTTCCTAGCCAAGCACCCTACACCATACCAATCAGGGTGCTAGGGCAAGACTCCTAACAATACCCCACGCCTGCCTGTGTAGAAACTGATCAAACTGTAAGTCGCTCTGGATACGAGCGTCTGCCAAATGCCCTAAAGGTAAAGTGTTTTTTTTACTGCTGCTGGTTCTACAAAGTGGTGGCTGGAAGAAATTAAACGATCACCAAATGAATTCTGACTTTAAAAAGAATGAAAAATACATGCTGGCTAAGAACCATCCAGATGAATCTGGTGACCTTTACGAGGGCTGAATACTCTGGAAAGACCCTGAACATGTTCCCTAATGCTGAAAAACGATTTCTCTGTTTTGTCTCTGACTTTTGCACAATGCTGTGCAATGGAAGGGTGAACAGGAAACAGCTAATGCACTGTAAATGAGGATTTGTCAAGGGTGCAGTGTTGGGATGTGCACGTAGCGGTGATGGTTCATTGTGTAGGAGGGAAAGTTAGCGATAAAATCAATGACTAGAGCTTTGAAAATCTGAGTTATGCTAAAAAATGCAGTCAAATGGCTGCGTAATCTGCAAACTGAAAATATGCCAGCATTGAATATAGCTGCGATAACAAAGTCCATAGATGCTGGCATGGAAATAAGTGCCATAAGTTCATACAACAATTCTAGGGTAGATGAATGCTGTCGAACTAGCTTCTGCCTCAGGAACATCCACCAAATATCTTCTTTAAAGGGCCGAGTTGAAATCTGTGTCTGATTTTTGAACTTCTGGTGGCCTTTTGCCTTATAGTGGTCAGTCACTGTAACATACAAGTTTCAAGTTTCAAGTTTCAGGTTTATTTGTCGTTTGCACAACATGTCAGGACATTTATGCATTGAAATGCTCGTGGTGAGGCTCAGGTTGATGCTCTACAGCAGGACAACATTACAGTATACACATAATAAACTTTAAAATAAAGAGATATAAAAGTTATGTTAAATAAATACGAAATACACAAAATACAGAATATACAGAGACAGGAGGCGTCTGTAGAAACTCTGATATGTACATTTATTAGACAAGGATAGTCTGAGAGAGATCGGGGCTATAATATAAATGTATATGTATATTTATGTCTGTTCCTGTTGTTTAAAGTGACTCAGAGATGTTGTCCATAGCGGTGATATATAAGAGTATTAATAATAATAAAGTGTCCAAATTGGTGGTATTGGTGGTGTTGGTGCTGGTGATGTTGGTGTTGGTGCTGGTGATGGTGGTGTTGGTAGTGTTGGTGGTATTGTGGTATTGGTGGTGTTGGTAGTGTTGGTGGTATTGGTGGTGTTGCTGGTGTTGGTAATGTTGGTAGTATTGGAGGTATTGGTGGTGTTGGTGGTATTGGCGGTGTTGGTGGTGTTGCTGGTGTTGGTAATGTTGGTAGTATTGGTGATAATGATGGTATTGGTGGTGTTGATGGTATTGGTGGTGTTGGTGAAAGGCTCACAGCTTGTTCAGCAACCTGATGGCTTGTGGGGAGACACTGTTCATTAGCCGGTTTGTTCTGCCCTGGAGGCAGTGTTACCTCCTGCCTGATGGCAGTAAGGTGAACAGGCCATATGCTGGGCGGCTACAGCCCGACCGGATCTTCTGGATTTCCCTCAGGCAGCGGAACCAGTAGATGTCCTGCAGGTCTGAAGTTAGCATCTCCTATGATGGACTCCACTGTCCTGATCACTCTCTTGAGGGCCTTGCAATCTTAGGCAGTACAGCTGCCATACCAGACAGTGACGCAGGCCGTGAGGATGCTGTGAGGATGCTCTCTATGGCCTTGTACATCATAGTGGAAGCCAAACTACTTCACCAGCACCACCTACCATATAACTGCTAACTGTAGGTTTACAATGATAGATTGTGTCGTCTTGCAATTACGGCTGGTCTTAAAGGCTTAATTATATAATTATTAAATATATATTTATGCATGAGTCATGATGATCCTATGTAGGCTACCTGTACTAATAAAGTCTACGCATAAATTTACAGGATTCAGCTAAAGCTCTTATGCAGAGCGACTTACAAGGTTAATCATATTACAGGTAGGCCAATGTAGTGTTTGGAGTCTTGCCCAAGGACTCTTATTGGTGTAGCACAGCACAGTCACCCAGACCGGGATTCAAACCCCAATCTCTCAAAGCGGTGTTATCCGCTGAGCTACACCAACCAAGACAAGCAATTTCCATGATCAATTTCTCCCCTCATTACACAACCCGTTGGCGTAGTGGTTAGGTGCTATTTCCCAGACTCTGCATTGCCTACCTGCAGTGGTGAGGTCATTTTAATGACAGTTAGGGGCGGTGCTAGATTAAACGCTTTGCCTTTACAAGTTGCCAGTCAGACTGCTGTTCTACTTCCTCCGCTGCCCTCAGAGGACTACCCATACCATGGCTTTCTGAGCTTTCCTTACCTGCGGGTGGAATGCTACTCTCGGCCCATCCACATTAGCATTCTGCTGTTAATGGGACAGCCTCTGTGGTCCACCTCCCTGTGGATGAGAATAGGTGTGCATGCATGAGGAGTTCTTTTTGCTTGTTGCTTGACTCAGTGCTGCCATCAGATTCAGCTGGAAAACCAGTGATGGTGTGAATACATCTAGAGCCTGTACAGCCTTATACATGTCAAGGAAACTGTACAAGTGAATTCCATGGAACTAGCAATAGCAGCTGACATTTTCTGATAATATTTGAAGTAAAAATATCTATATATGTATATAGCATATAATGTAAGCAAGGACGAGCTTTATCTCTGTACCTGACTGACCCAACTGCCACGATTGCGGACCTTCTTCGAACAGTGATGCCCTCCATTAGTCACCATACAAACCACTACAAGCTGCCCTTAACACCACGTCAACGTCACCAAAGACTGCAATGGTGTTGTGCCAGACTGTCATGGAGTGACTCCAAATGGCATTGGGTCATCTTCTGTGATGAGTCCTGCTTTTGTCTTGGTGGAGGTGACCAATGAATCCCTGGGAAGGCACCGCATCACACATGGCGAAGTTCTAGTGTCACTCCACCTCCACCCCTACCCCACCATCTGCAGGAACTGTGTGAGGATATTCAAGCTGTATGGGATGGATTATCACAGGACACCATTAGGAACCTCTACAACTCCATGATGCCAACACGTCTGGCCGCCTGATGCCATACTGAGAGACAGACTTCTGTATGTGTAGCTCAATAAATATTGATCATATCAGTCTAAATTTATCATCAGTTATTGATCCTGGTAACCTTTATCTTCCCTCTCAGGTACCCCACACCTCCTTCTGGGTGCAGCTATTGTATTGATGATGGTGTATATCTGTTGGTAACTTTTAAGGTGGAGAACAGTTTCTACTTTGCGTCTCCTTCCTTTTGCCAACACAATAAGTGGAGTGTTCTCCGGTAATGCTTGATAGGATAGAGGAAATGGAATCTCTGGCAACTCCTCAGATTGCTCCCGATCCTCCAGGGTCCTAGGTCCTCTCATTTGGACTTTCCTCTTCAGCCGGTTTTCCGTGAGGTTTAGGTTAGTGGACTGGGATGGTAATGCCTAAAGCTTGAGTCTATGATTGAACCATAGATGTGAATGTGTTGGATTATTGTCATTCTGGAAAACTGAATCACAATCAATCAATCAATCAATCAATCAATCAGTTAGTCAACATTTACTTGTATTGCACTTTTACAACCTATGTTTTCTCAAAGCCTCTTCACAGAAAAGCAGTTTATGTAAAGGAAAAGAAAGACAGGTAGTCCATGTACAGACATAGAAAAGGGAATCCGAGTCCAAGCCCATATGAGCAAGCCAGAGGGAACAATGTTATGAGTGGCGACAATGTTATAAACATTTCTGGCAGATTGTCAATCGAAATCCCCTGGCACTTCATGATGCCTCGAACATGAATAACGTCCAGGTGCTCATATTTGTGGTTAGATAAAGGAAGTGTGCTAAACACCCAAACCCTGCTTCGCCCAAAGAAGCTCCAGAACTTAAGAGGCATACATTTGAATTAAAGACTATAATTTAGAGAACATAGACAATAAAGCCACAGATGAAAGGAACCTGCCAGGAAGATAATAGCAGCATTTTCCAACACAATGCAAAGAAAACAGCATCAGTGCTGATAAGACTCTGACGCAGATATCCCATAGCAGTGTCTGCTCTATTGCCAATAAAAGCTCAGACTGAGCAGTAGTAACCCTTTCTCCAAAGCTCCATCACCGCCTTTAGTGTAGACAGGAGACCATGCTATTACAAGTCATGACTAGCTACTGAGCCAGAAGACTAAACTACCAGACTGAGGGATGGCTACTAACTTTAGCTGATGCTAGCGATAGCCAACTCTGTTGCAAAGCCACGCTGTGCCTGGGAGAAGCTAGCTGCATATCATTTTCACACTATTGAAACTAAAACCTTCAGAAACACATCCTTCATCGACCTTCAGCACTGATGCGCTGAGTGCTGTGGGCATCTGTACCTGCGGTTCCAAACCGATTTCATCCGTCACCTTTTCGAAGAACCGATGGAAAGCGTGTATGTGGCATTTTGAAGAATGCCTTCATTAAGCTCAGCGGACCCGTGACTGAAACGTACCCAATAACCTGTAACACCTCCACGAGCACCAATAACAACTGTGCTTGAATTTCGCATGGACTGGACAAGTGTCTGGATGTAGGCCAGATTTAGTGGATTCCTTCGCTGACACAATTCCGAAGAGAATTCCCTGTAGACTGGGATTTTAGCCACTGCTGGTAGACCCGTATGACCGTACGCTTCCATACACCTGCAGATTCAGCTACTTCCTTCACACTATGGTCTTTGGCCACGCCCAAAAGCTCAGCCACTCCTTTTTCATTCACTTGGATTAGTGATTGGACCCATTTCCCAGACACGGAATGGCACATTTCTTGCACGGTACCACTTCTTCTCAATCTATGGATCCCATCACTCACAGCCCACAGGTATTTATAGTCCCATCTTTAGCACCATCTGCAGGAGCCTGGAGTTACTACCACCCTAAACATACAAGATGACCTTGCCCTGACTTGGATCAGCATAATAGCCCTGCATATGAGTATGAAAACACAATAATCTATTATAAAATGAATTCAGTTAAACTTGGCAAAGTAGATAGGGTCAACAGGGTAGGAAACAGTGGGGTAAGGCTACAGCTAAAGGTGGGGGATGGTGGGGATAATAAAAGAATGACCCAGGGTTGGGTAACTTTTTGGAATTGGGACAGTGTTCATCAGACCCGAGTTCAAATACGTTCTAATATGCAAGAGGCCCAGAAGACACCCCTACTAAGCTCATAAAGGTTGAGACTTGGCAGTAAAGTCCGCAAAAGCCTTCCTGTTTGCTCATGACCAGCTTTCGCAATTCATACCCAGCTGGTCTCAGTAAAGCCCCTCGCGCTACAGGAGACGCTAGCATGAGACTTTGTCAGCATTAAAAATTTACGCTGCTTTTTTAGGGTCGGAGAGAGTAGCGGCTTACGGACAAGAACTAGGCCTCATTCACGAGTTTTCTAAGAAGCTTTCTTCCATTTTGGAAGCTGGAAATGGAGCCTTTTCTTTACCCCCAAACCCTCCGCCCACCCCAAACCCAACCAAACCTCTAAGATCAAAGCACAGTAACACAACACGTGACGAGCCGAGGACTTACTTTATCCATTCTGTGCCACTTGAAAGGCCTTTCTCAGAGATTAGACGGGCAGGGGCAGTTTAATGACATAGCGTGCAGGAAAGGAAGGTATGTTTTGTGAGTGGGAAAGAGGAAAAAGTGAAGGGGCATGAAAAAAAACCAGGAAGGAAGTGCAACCAGAGTTGGGAGAGGGGAGGAATCTATTTGTAGTCCTCCGCAATACATAATGCAGGAGTGATGTGGTGTGTGATGAGTCCATCAGGGCGGCCGCTCGCTAATAGCGGCTTCTCTTCCATCAGCGGGACTACAAACAGTCTATTTGTTTGTTGTGAGCAAGTGGGATTGGAAGCAGGAGAAGGAAACGACGCCTTCAGGAATACGCTGATGTGTCAGATATGGAAGATTGTTCTGGATGTGACAGGGCTGTGAAATCAGGCTGTGTGTGGGCTGGTTTAGATGAAGTGAAGTCGACAGTGAAGCGAGTCTAGCCATTGCTTGCTGTTCAGTTAATAAACTAATGGGTCAATTTGGGTTAGAGTGACACTGTGTAACATGTAAACATGAAATCTAATTGACCTCTGACTTCTAAAACCCATTGAACACACGGTAAGGTTGACAATCTGCATATAGCCATGTCCATCTCATAAGAAAGGAAGTTTTAATTAACCCTTTGAACACTGACCTCCCCAGCATTTCGGCACTATAACACTGGCTTCCCTGGCAATTTTCGTAAATTTTCAAAATGCAATAGTTTCATTTTAGGCCTATTGACCGAACGCCAGAACTGAACCTTTGAATGATACGCTTCTAAACAGTTATCATTATCAGAGGCAGTGCACAGAAACACTTCGCACGCTTTACACCGGTACACGGTTCCAGCGCACTTTGGCAGGCCCTGCTCCTTCGCTTCTGGATGTGCTCTCTTGGCTTGATTGCACTTTCGGGCACAAACACGCATCTGTTGTTCCGAAATGCACCTTCCGGTCGCTCAGGCAGGTGCAGTGGGATGTAGGGTTCGTTCTGCAGCCGGGCACCAGCGCTCGGCGGTGTGTCCCAATCAAGTCATGACACAGCTCGTCAACAAACATCCGGACAGTATGAGCCCGCTTGCCAGGTTGGTTGTGTGGTTTGTAACAGTTTCGGTATGATGTAAGCATCATACGCACACCACACACAATACCCACACAGTGCTATTTTTAGACCAGCAAATTCCAGCATCATGAGTGCCATGCGCAGTGTGACCAATATTATAGCAATGGCCAGTACTGCGGCCCGTCGGGTGTTGATGGTAGATAGGTGGGCCGCTATAGCGGCCTTCGGGGTATATATGCCTCTCCAGCTTGCCGTGTTCAAAGGGTTAAAGGATGCATTTTGCTGTTCCAGTTTTCTCCTGTCTTTGTTTGTGTTATGTAACTTGTGCATATACATGGTCTACAGGCCAATGGTGGTGTCACGGGATGGTCAGAGGCGGACCCAAGTGCAGAGAGGAAGACCCGTGGGGGACGTGTATACAGTGAACCCCAAGGACCAAAAGTGTGTGAGGTACACTGTTGTGGGGCACCGAGTGCTTTTGTGCACAGTTGAGGGAATGTCCCTGCAGGCTGGACTCGAACCGGCAACCCTACTCTCTCCAACCCGTGCTAGTGGCAGAAGTGCGAACTGCAATGGTGAGGGGGGAAAAGGGTGGGCACCATCAAACAAAAGTGCCTGAAAGGAGGAACAAGGAGCGACTAGCTAACCTTCTTTTGTTTTCTGCCAACACCAGTACCATACCGGCCACCCTAGATGAAAGTTGCTTGCCACACTCTTAAATCCTGTACTGCCAGGGGAGCCTGGTTGGCACTGATTACCCCTGAGAACTCTGGGATTTTGAGTTCCCTGGATATCAGTGCCTCACTGCCGTCGCCCTCTGCTGGTGGCCGCCAGCGCAGGCCGACCCCTTACAGGTGGTGATTATTACCTGAGCAGAGCTATAATTTGCTATACTTTGCTCGCCAGTCTTCCTCTGGCTAGGTGTACTGCTGTGGCTAGACAGACCTGAATCTGGGGGCAGAACATTTGGGAACACTTTACCTGAAGGTTGTCTTCATAACACATCAATAACATCTTACATAAACCCTTCATAAGTCATTTATGTGTACAGGTTTTACATAATATTAATATGGATTACTATATCATTTTACTGAGAGTCCTTATATATTATTTTGACAAACTTTATTTCCGGTCGGACAAAATAAAAAATTGCATGGATTTATGCCTTTGAACAGGAAAGCGTATTTTTTCCATTCATTTCAATTCAACTAAATTCAAAATTAGATTATTAGATTAGATTATTATTAAATTATTTTCTTTATTTTTTTATAAAATTAAAATTTTTTAATTAAACTATTATGTTAGACACAATTACAAATACACATACATACAAATGTATACATAAATGTATTTATATGATCATTTCTCCAGTACAACAAGTGAAGACATAAACATAAACATAAAACCTCCAAGGATGCGCATTTAACCCCAAACATTTAAACTCAGGATGACTGATGTTTTCCCAAACAGCACATGGCCCTGTTGAATGAACCTTCTGGCACAATGCAAATTTGAAGCTGACAAAGAGTAGAACATAAAACGAATAACAAACAGCGAAATATCTAAAAGTTTAGACAAAAATTGTCAAAGCTTTTTTTTCCAAAGGGCAGATTTACATTAAACATACATAAATACATAAATGTAAATTAAACATTTCACTGAAAACAAAATAGTTTGCCAAAATGATAAACAAAGACTTTTATTTTGAAAAATATATTTCTGTAAAATGACCCAGTACTCAGTACTTCTATATTAATATCATGTAAATCAAATACAATTTCTAAAAGTTGATTTCAACATTCATTAATATGCTATGAAGTGTTTATGTATGATGTTATGAATGTGTGAATTATGTAGACACCCTTCAAATAAAGTGTCACTGAAAATTTTACACATGGACAGATGTTAGAAACGATGCATGTTAATCCCGTATCGTATCTGGAGCACAATTATTTTTCAGTCTGGGAAAATACATAGAAAACAAAGTGAACTGAACACCGTTAGCATGTTTTCCTAACACTCAGGCTAAAGCATAGCATACTAAAAGTCACTCCTATTAAAAAGTAGTAGTAGTTTTAAACCCCGTATGGGAGAACAAATCTCTAGCTCAGTACTAACACAAGACTGTAGGTCTTAGCATCATCACTGCTGTGGTAATTTGGTGACCGAAATGAAAACAATAATTAAAGTAATCATTAATAATTAAAATATACAGAATAACGATGTGTTCCTTCAGTAGCCCAAAAGCATACGCTAAACCAGGGGTCTTCAAACTGCTCCTTAGGGCCCACCTAGATGGTCTGCTTTTGTTTTCCAACCTAATACAAAAGGATAAAGCAAAAATGTGGACCACCTGAGGGGGTCCTGAGACGAGATCAGTGCTCTACATGAATTTCATTGGATGGAGAAATTGTTTATGGTGAATATTATGCGTTTTAACTTAAATACTAATATTAATATGTGTCCACATCATCATATAGCATACTAAAAGTCCTATTAAACACTTAAGCACTATTGAACTCCGTATGGGAAAGCAAATCTTTAGCTCGGTACTAACACAAGACTGTAGGTCTTAGCATCATCACTGCTGTGGTCATTTGGTGACGAAAATGAAAACAATAATTAAAGTAATCATAAATAATTAAAATATACGGAGTAACTATGTGTTATTCTAAACTAGGGGTCTTCAAATTGCTCCTTTGGGCCCACCTAGATGGTCTGCTTTTGTTTTCCAACCTAATACAAAATGCATAAGTATAGCGCAAAAATGAGGACCACCTGAGGGGGTCCTGAGACGAGACCAGTGTTCTACATGAATTTCTTTGGTGGAGGATATTTTTTTTTGTGAATATTATGCGTTTTAACTTAAATACTAATATTAATATGTGTCTACATCATCATGTTTTTGTTATTGTGACCACCTCATAGCAGTGATTATCACCAGACTCTAAAGGAACAGCTAATTACTCTATAATCCAACATTTGAACAGTAGCATAAGCCATATGGAAATGCTAACATGTTTTCCTAACACCCAGGCTAAAGAATAGCATACTCAAAGTCACTCCTATTAAACACTTAAGCACTATTGAACCCCGTATGGGAAAGCAAATGTTTAGCTCAGTACTAACACAAGACTGTAGGCCTTAGCATCATCACTGCTGTGGTAATTTGGTGACCAAAATGAAAACAATAATTAAAGTAATCATAAATAATTAAAATATATAGAATAACGATGTGTTATTCTAAACCAGGGGTCTTCAAACTGCTCCTTTGAACCCACCTAGATGGTCTGCTTTTATTTTCCAACCTAATACAAAATGCATAAGTATAGCGCAAAAAAGTGGAGGGGGTCCCGAGACAAGACCAGTGCTCTACATGAATTTCTTTGGCGGAGGGAAATTAGGAACTTAAATACTAATATTAATATGTGTCCACATCGTCCATATTTTTGTTATTGTGACCACCTTATACCGGTGATTATCACCAGACTCTGAAAGAAGAGCTAATCACTCAAACATCTGAACAGTAGCACAAGCCATACCATGCTGCAAGTAACGTCAGGTACAGTGCCTTCCCATTGTAAACTTCTCAGGTCCTCATACCATATTCCACTTTTCATTTCCTCACCTCCGGCATACCTCAATGGAGGGAACCATGTTATGAGTCTCTAATCATTCGGAAAACGAGGAGAAAGTGGTTTAAGATCCTCTGCGTAATTGAAAAGTTGTGGAGGGTGCATTAGATTATTGCACGCTGTGCAGTTCTCGTCCTTCGCCTCTAAAATTTCACTTCATGCTTTCTAGGTAGTAATGACTCCAAGGTAAGGCTGCGTTGGATTTGCCACGCTCAATCACGTTCACACATTCCGGCGGTTAGAGATGATGGTTTTGATGGGGAAAGCATCATGTTTATGCTCTGTTTAAGTGTGTACGAAGAGTCGGCCTATGCTAATTCGTTCCCTTTTTATGCAAATGGTTGTGAAGTTGAGTTGAAGTAATGACAGATCAAGATGGCATGCCGAAAAAGGCATGAATGGATTTCAATTTCATTCCGGTCCCCAAGTGGGAAGTTGGCTGCTGAAATCGCTGATGAATTTCAATGCAGGCAACAGGCTTTCCCTCTTCTATGGACCCCGTAACGTGACAGTGCCATGAGCATGATGGAGAAATCACCAGTGTGTCGCCCTTACCAATAACTAGCATGAGACATGGCAGTGGTTTTGATTCCATGACCAAATATGACATCACAGTTAAGTGTTTTAAGTGTTAAGTGTTTTCTCTATGTGTTAAGTCATTATGGTTCTCACAGCTTGGTTCTAGATGTTACAGCCCTGGTGCACTTTGATTGGTACAGTCTTCTATGACTTATCTTCAGATGTTGTTTCTCAACATCTGTTTGAACCCATGGGATTAGAACCAGGGTTTGGATTAGGATTTAGAGGATAGGGTTGAGTAGGGTTAGTGGACAGTGATATTACAAAGGCCGTGGTCAGCCCTACATTGGTGTCATGCCAATAGCCATAACGCTAAAATGATGTAGGCCACCATATTAAGAGAAGCCATTTCGAATGTCGGCTGAGGTCAAACGTGCCATATGCTGGCTGGATAAACTGGTGGGATAAACTGCTCATTGTTAATGTGTAACATGGCTGGCAAACTTAAGAACCAATCCAAGAAGAATAGCTGGAGCACTGGTGACCCGAAGGAAGAAGAGCCATAGCAACGGCTCGAGTGTTTGCTTCCCCATGTCAGGAGGGATTCTGAGCTGGTCCCCACTCACTGATCAATACAGGCAATCAGCGAGGACCAATCCTAGCGCTCGGCTGATGTAAATTAAACTAGTGCTAGGGTAGGCCTCAGCTGCTCTCGCCAGTCCCAGCCATCGTGAACTACTGATGATATCAAGGTCTGGTTTCCCAGTGGAATTGTGTTGGGGAATTCTAATTGGATGCAGTCACCATGATCATTGGGATGAGGGAGTCGTTCCTGCCTTGGTATATGTCTTGAGATTTGTCAGAGGAAAATGTCTTGTAGTTGAGCTCCACCCTTCGTTCACCCATATCCTTCTTTTGTCTGTGTTTCTTCTCCTTGAGGTTAACGTTTATCGCTGCTGTGGTGTTATGTATCAGACCAGGCCACAATTCATTCCTACCTGGGTATTTTCCTACCTCCTTTGTCCCTGAGAAGGGAACAGGCTATTTGTGTTACTGTGCCTTTAAGACTGATCTAGCTCTGCTCTGATTGGCTGTCTTGTACTGAGCCTTATTCAGAAAAGAACTCGAGAGCCTGAACATTTTTTAGACTGTTAGAAAGGCAGGGCTAAGCTGGTGTAGGCTGAATAGGTGGATATGTAAATTAGCTCGATCCTATGACATGTGTGGAGATGCCTAGATATATATTGGACATAAATTGCCACAAATATATTAAATGTTCATATATAATGTAATCATGTATCATATATATACATATATATACATACATTAAATGATGATAAATAGACTGAAGTACACTGATATGATCAATATTTATTGAGCTACACATACAGAAGTCTGACTCTGACTTTGGCGTTGGCCCAACGTGTCTGCTCAGACGTCTCGGTATGGAGCTGTAGGGGTTCCTAATGGTGTCCTGTGATACTCCATCCCATGCAGTTTGAATATCCTCACTCAGTTCCTGCAGATGGTGCAGTAGGGGTGGAGGTGGAGTGACACCAGGCCTTCTGGACGTGTGACAACAAACTGTTCACCTTCGTTCTGACGACGGTGCCTCCACACACCTATTTGCACAGCTAGTGTTTGATGTTGAGAGTAGTATGCATTTTTTTCTAATATTCAAAGTTTAGAAAAATATAGGTTTCTAATATTTCTTTCTGTTGCCTAGGAAACTTGCCTTCAAAGAGGCATGCAGACTCCAAGCTCAATCTCAAGATGCAATTTCTTAGAAGCTGTTTTATGTGAAGATAAAAGTTGTGAGCTTGAGAAAACAACGTTCACTGTCTTGACATCCCAAAGCACTTAAATCATGATCTCAAGATAACAATTCCTAACTACCTCCTGGCTTTTCTTAACAAATAGTGTATACCTGTTATCCGTAAATTAACACTGTGTTTCTTCTTATAGCGGTTGGATGGATGCCGAGATGGATATGTTTTCAGATCTGGGCCAACAGTGGAGTTTGATCTTTTCCTCTCACAAAGATGAAAGCTTGAAATACTGTTTATTGACGATGATTTTTAATGATCTGTCGGCTGATGCATGTTACTAGGAGATCAGTTTTCTTTAAAAAGTCTGAATTTTTTTTTTTTGATGATGAACAATAATTAATGGTCAACTATTCCAGGAATTAAACGAATAAAGAGTGGTCTATCGGCCTTGTTGAACTACAGTGGTGGGAAATTTGTAAATGACTGTGAGGTCAGACGTTTACAGAGCACTACTGTGTCTACAAGCCTCTAAATTGCATGTGACATTAGCACCATGTTAAGCTGAGATAAGGTGATCAAACAGATGTAGGGTGAATGCAAGTAACGATTACCTATTGACTCGTGCCAATCTCACCCTCCTTAGCATTTCCACAGCTTATAAGCTTGTTAGAAGTAGGTAGAACGGAGAATTCACTGCTGCATTATTACGATCAGGTGTGTCTGATGAGATGAGATGTATTATGCTAATACTGTCTTTTAGTCATTTGTGCATTACAGAGCATTAGTTGCAATGGATGGCACTCTTGTCAGTTCATCAAGTCGGAATGAAATCGTCCTCATCTCTTCGTTTCATTCTGTTCGTTACTACAACTGAGGGAGACACAATGAAGTGGCAATGTAATGAAGTTTGTTGCATTGCAATCAGCTGCGAGAATCTGGCAACCTCCCCACCAACCTTTTAAAGCCTGCAGTGGAGCATTTAATAGAGTTTAGCAATTTTATAGAGATTAGCCTTATCAAAACGTTGGTTTTTGGCCATAACTTTATATGCAGCTCTGTAAGACAGCAGCCAATATTCAGTTTAATGAAAAACACAATTGTTTGAACCACTCTATCCATTTAGAAAGACAATAAACAAAGATATAAGCATTTAGGAGCATCTACTACTGTTTAGCGTTATTACATTTTCTGTCCTGGCATACAAACTGACTGCGGGGAATTTCCCCTAGGCCCTATAAGTCAGCTCACCAGACAATGAGTCACTTTGCATTCAGGGTCCTCCAGATGGCGCTGCACGGGGATGATAGGGCTATAAATACTTGAGGGGTGTGAGTGACGAGATCCATAGATTGGAAAGAGGTGCTACAGTGCAGGGAATGTCTTGTTCCATGTGTGGAAAATGGCTCCAGAGCAGATGTTAATGAATGGCTAAAAGGAGGGACTGGGTATTTGGGCGTGGCCAAAGACCATAGTGTGAAGGAAGTAGCTGAATCTGCAGGTGTATGGAAGCATACGGTCATACGGGTCTACAAGCAGTGGCTAAAATCCCAGTCTACAGGGAATTCTCCTCGGAACCGTGCCAGGGAAGGCATCAACCAAATCTGGCCCAACTACTATCAATGTTTGAACATTGGTGAGGCCTACATCCAGAAACCTGCCCAGTCCATGCCAAATTGAATTTCACCCAGTATTCATTCTCAAAGGTCCCAGCCTATAATTAGTCTATTAGGGCTAAGACTTGTACACAGTCATCAATCAACTCTTGGCTCTTCAAACCTTTTGGGCTTCCCCATTGCCCACTTTATAAGGACACTAATTAGTGTTTGAGTATGTAGTATGTAGTACGTAGTACAGTTACAAGTGTCAAAGTCGAGTACATTCAAAAATCCACAATACACACTTAGAACCAGTCGATTTTTGAGTGTGGTAAAGATGAACACTATTCTCCCACAATGCTTTGGGAAAAAGAAAAGGATGAGCTTCTCACATCTGGAATACTTTTGAAAAAATGTTGAACGATGATAAGGCAGCTACTGCAATGGTGGTGGGACCTCTGCTGAAGAAGCCTTCAGAGGGTCCAGCTTGGTATGACATTCTTTGACATCACTTCCTGTTAGTAACAAGCAATTAGCAGCCATGCGCTCCTCAGCTACCCAACACTCTGAACATTACATTAATTAATGGCCATTAAGCAGGACAAGCTGTAACAAGATAGCAAAATCTTTCAGGTAGCTGTTTCCTCAGTTCATAATGTACAAAATGACAGTTACCACGAATACTAAAGGTCAAGTTGAGGCCTGGAAGACCCTGACAGCTCTCACTGTTTGTAGGGTTGCTAGAAAGACCTCCAGGAAGGTTTAGCAGACTCTGGAGTCATGGTGCAGTGATCTACTGTAGAGAGATTCCTGCACACATATTACCTGCACGGGAGAATCATCAGTAGAGAAACCTTAACCTCATCCTCACCACTAAATTTAGTGTTGGAATTTTGCAAACAGCATCTCAACAAGCCTGATTCATTTGTAAGGCAAAAAAGAGCAAATGTACATTTAGTGAATAAAAAGTTTACACTATTTGATGAAAAGTGTTGCAGCCAGTGACATAGGGAACATTTCACTGGTAGAGGGAAAACCCATTCCATCAAGCTCTCTACGCTCTGCTCTTGAGCTGATCTGAAGGCCATGTGAAGTTTGGAGGTCTGTAGTTATTGTTGGTCTCTCAGTACTATGCGCCTCAGCATCCGCTGACCCCGGCCTGTCATTTTACTTTGCCTACCTCTTCTTGACGAAGTTGCTGCATATAGCACATAGTATGCCACTATATATATATATATATATATATATATATATATACACAGGGGTTGGACAATGAAACTGAAACACCTGTCATTTTAGTGTGGGAGGTCTCATGGCTAAATTGGACCAGCCTGGTGGCCAATCTTCATTAATTGCACATTGCACCAGTAAGAGCAGAGTGTGAAGGTTCAGTTAGCAGGTAAGAGCACAGTTCTGCTCAAAATACTGCAATGCACACAGCATTATTGGTGACCAAGACAGCAAGTCTTTGTGATGTATCAAGAGCCACGGTATCCAGGGTAATGTCAGCATACCACCAAGAAGGACCAACCTCCACCAGCATCACGTAGTGACCTGGCCACTATCCTGCAAGAAGAATGGCTTAAACTCCCTCTGACCACTGTGCAGGACGCAGTATATGTCATCCCCAAGACGAACTGACGCTGTATTGGCCGCAAAAGGAGGCCCTACACCATACTAATAAATGATTGTGGTCTAAAACCAGGTGTTTCAGTTTCATTGTCCCACCCCTGTATATATACATATGTGTGTATAGTATGACACTATGTATGTATGCATGTGTATATATATATATATATATATATATATATATATATATATATATATATATATATATATACACATACATGCATACATACATAGTGGCATACTATGTGCTATATGCAGCAACTTCGTCAAGAAGAGGTAGGCAAAGTAAAATGACAGGGCGGGGTCAGCGGATGTGGAGGCGCACAGTGCTTAATAACTACAGACGCACATATATATCACATATATATCAGTGTTCTACAATGGCAGCTTTAAAGGAGATGGTAAATTGATTTAACTTTAATATAAGTTAACGGAACTCGACTTTTTTTTCTCCTATGAAAGTTTGAAAGACATAAAAGACAAATAAGCATAACAGATGTACTGTACAGTATGAGCATAAGGGATGTACTTTATAATATGAGCATAACTAGGTAAATATACATCTACACTGAACATCACATTGTCTGTAAAAGAAAAGCTGATGATGTAAAGAGGATGGCCTCTACAGCAGGATAATGGTCCTAAACTTCACAAATTTACAAAGAGAGTACCACAAAATGGTTGTGCCATGACAATGCACTGACCACTGACCATGTAGGGTCGCTAAATGTGTTCTTTTTGAAAGTGCAGAAGATGTTAAATCAGTGTATCAGTTTTGACCTTATGAACATTTTAGCCATCAGGTCCTCACATAGCTGTTCACAGTAACGGAAACTCGGACCAGGGATGCCCAAACGTGCCACTATATGCCTCTAAATATGTATATATACGGTGTATATTACAAACACTGCACAGATTCGAAAAGCCTCAACAGATACATCTGTGATCTGTGAGTTCACAAAGTTTGTGTGACAGAGACAGGGAGACAGAAAGAGGTGTCTCTCAGCAGGAGTAGAGGAACCGTGAGTTAGTTTCTCAGCTGGTGTGAACTGTAGTGTTACAGACAGTAGGTCTGTGTAGACTGAGGTGACGCGTGCTCAGAGTCTGGAGTGTGATGAACAACACACAGTGAGTATGAATGATGTTAACCTCACTCAGTTCTGGAGGTAAGACATGCACTTGTTGGTACAGGATGATGTCATTTGGATGGTTCATATGCTTTAAATATGGCATTATTAAGTTTTGATATGTAATCAGTATCAATGTGTAATAATACTTAGACTGAACTTTGTTGATGAAATTTTGACCCGGTGTAAATGGCAGCTGGTACTTTCAGATTGTTTACCAAATGTATTAAAACATAATACAATCATTCATTATTACGTTTGTTCTATATTAGAAATTAATATTGATCTACATACATATCACATATTGGTAAATACATCATATATGCATGTATACATATAACTGTATAAGCAATAAACCATTTATATACCCCACAGTGTTAAAAACCTGATACACACACATACATACACACACACACACACACACACACACACTCATTTACACACTGAACTTGGGCATTATATAGACCTACATTTATTTGCTGGAGAGGTATTCTAACCCCAACCTAAACTACTACTACCCTAATCTTACCCTAATCTCAATCTCAACCCTAAACTTAACCCTAACTATTACTGGCCTAATCCTAACCCTAACCCCAACCCTAACCTTACCCTAACCATAACATTAACCAGAACTACTACTACTACCATAACCCTAAACTTACCCTAACCGTAACCTCAATCCTAATCTTAACCTTAACTATTACTGGCCTAATCCTAACCCTAACCCCAACCCTATCCTTCCCCTAACCATAACATTAACCACAACTACTACCATAACCCTAACCTTACCCTAACACTAACCCCAACCCTAACTACAGCTCTTAAAACTAGTCTAGCCCTAACTCTAACCCCAATCCTAACCAGAACTACTACTAACCCATACCTAACTTTAACCTAGCCGCCAAATCCTAACGCTAACATTACAACCAGAACTACAACTAATCTAGCACTAACCTTACCCTTACCCTAAACCTAAACTTTACCAAAACTACTACTACTAACCTAGCCCCAACCGTAACCCTGATCCTAATCTTAACCTTACCATAACCCTAACCTAGCATTAGCCTTACCCTAACCATAACCTTAACCATAACTACTACTACCATAACCCTAACCTTACCCTAACCCTAACCCCAACCCTAACTACAGCTCTTAAAACTAGCCTAGCCCTAGCCCTAACCCCAACCCTAACCAGAACTACTACTAACCCATACCTAACTTTAACCTAGCCGCCAAATCCTAACGCTAACATTACAACAAGAACTACAACTAATCTAGCACTAACCTTACCCTTACCCTAAACCTAAACTTTACCAAAACTACTACTACTAACCTAGCCCCAACCATAACCCTGATCGTAATCTTAACCTTACCGTAATCCTAACCTTACATTAGCCTTATCCTAACCACAACCTTAACCATAACAACTACTAGCCTAACTCCAACCTAACTCTACCACAACTCTAACCTAAACATTGCCCTAATCTCACCCAGACCTACTACTAGCCTAACTCCAACCTAACTCTACCCTAACTCTAACCTAAACATTGCCCTAATCTCACCCAGACCTACTACTAGCCTAACTCCAACCTTACTCCACCCCAACTCTAACCTAAACATTGCCCTAATCTCACCCAGACCTACTACTAGCCTAACTCCAACCTTACTCCACCCCAACTCTAACCTAAACATTGCCCTAATCTCACCCAGACCTACTACTAGCCTAACTCCAACCTTACTCCACCCCAACTCTAACCTAAACATTGCCCTAATCTTACCCAGACCTACTACTAGACTAACTCCAACCTTACTCTACCCCAACTCTAACCTAAACATTGCCCTTATCTTACCCAGACCTACTACTAGCCTAACACCAACCTTACTCCACCCCAACTCTAACCTAAACATTGCCCTAATCTTACCCAGACCTACTACTAGCCTAACTCCAACCTTACTCCACCCCAACTCTAACCTAAACATTGCCCTAATCTCACCCAGACCTACTACTAGCCTAACTCCAACCTTACTCCACCCCAACTCTAACCTAAACATTGCCCTAATCTCACCCAGACCTACTACTAGCCTAACTCCAACCTTACTCCACCCCAACTCTAACCTAAACATTGCCCTAATCTCACCCAGACCTACTACTAGCCTAACTCCAACCTTACTCCACCCCAACTCTAACCTAAACATTGCCCTAATCTTACCCAGACCTACTACTAGACTCCCCCTAACCCTAACCTTTACTCAAACCCTAACCTTACCCTCACCATACCTTAATCTGAAATACTACAAGACTACCCTAACCATAACCTTACCTAACCCACAATGTTAGTGTATGAAAAGGTTTGCGTCCCCACATTGTAGTATAAACTGGGTGCATGCCCACACACACACACACCCACATGCACATTCATTCATGAACAACCCAAATTCAAATGTAAAACACGTTGCATCCAATAATTAGATGCTGCAGAGTGTTTCTAATCATAGCACAATAGTAGCTCTTGGCGTTCCTGGTGTTAAAGGCTAATAAGATAAGACTGAAAAAGAGTGTTTAATGGAATTATGCATCGGAAAACCTGAAAAACAAATATCCAAATAGAGGGGAGACTAAATTAACACTGTACATATTTGCTTGGGAAAAACTCAGTAACGGAGCCCAAATGATTCTTAATTAACTTTAAAGTATTTAGATATAAATGTGGGCTTGTTCACTGTGCGCCCAAAAGCTTGTAGACACCTGCTTTTCCAGGGCTGCCTCTGAAATGCAGGGTATTAATACAGAGTTGGTCTTACCTTGCTATCAGTTTCTACTCCTCTGGGAAGGCTTTACACTAGATGTTGGACTGCTGTATGGATTTGATTGCGTTCAGCCTCAGGCCACATTCTGTCTACCAGAAATGGCTACTCTTAATGGCTACACATGTACGTATCACCTTTACCCACATGCCCAATCCATTATCTGGTATGATTCCAATGCAGGGCTTTACAGTTGGACTGTGGTCTCTGAACCATTCCACGTTGGAGCCAATAGCGCCAATGGCGTTGTCAGCTCACTAGACCAAACAAATAGTCACCTTGTGTGTTTGAAATGGTAGTAACCTCGGGCCCCTGCAGACGGCGCTGCAGCAGGATGATGGTGCTATAAATATCTGTGGGGTGTTAGGGATGATGTATATAGATTGGGAGGAGGTGCTACAGTGCATGGAATGACTCGATGTGTGGAAAACGGCTCCAGAGCAGATGTTAATGATTGGCTAAAAGGAGTGACTGAGCATTTGGGTGGCCTAAGACCGTAGTGTGAAGGAAGTAGCTGAATCTGCAGGTGTAGGGTCAGATACTGATGTTAGATGATTAGTTCTGGAACATTCCAACTCATCCCAAAGGTACCGGATGAAGCTCAATTACTACAAAGAACACAGTTCCACTATTCAATCACGGTGACCCTCGTTGACCCTCTGAGAGCACCCCAGCAAGGCTGCCTAGGGCGGTGTTTGTTAACCCTGGTCCTGAAGGCACCCTCCCCTGCACGGGTTGGTGGGTTCCCTGTATCTGCAAGGGTTTATTAGTGAACTGATGAGGTGTGTCAGGTGTGCTGGGAGCAAGGAAAGCACTGGAATGTGCAGGGTAGGGTCAATAAATACTGGTGTAGGTTGTCACCACAACTGGGAGTCCATGCTTCCAGTTCCCTGAAGGCTTGCCATGCAATCTAGGGATCGTTTGAACATGCTGGAAACCCCAAAGGGATCGGACAAGCTGTTTTCTCTAAAACTCCTTACATAACAGAAAACATTATAGGCAGATGGAAAGGAAAATATTTCGGTGGAGCGCTTCAAAATGATAGACACACATCCACTCATCCACACAACTCATCCAGAGTGAGGGAGGGATGAGGGAAATTGCAGCGTAATTTGAAAAGCAACGAAAAGCATAAAGAAGAACTCCAGCCTTATTCATGTAACAGCATGTTTCGGATGCTGAAGAGGGAAGGGAGGGATGGCGGATGTTGAGAACTCTCTGTGAATAATTCCAAATTAAGAGGTTCTTCTTGATCATGAAGCTGCTTGTGTACACTCAACGCCACTCAATGTAGCTGCACCCAGAAGGAATCAACTCACAGGAATGAAACTTGGTGGGTAGGCTGGACATCGTGAGACGTTCTAATGACTCAAGTTTCACGCTCAGCCGCATACGTGACGTAAGCAAGGCCAGGCCTTATCGCTGTACCTGACTGACCCAACAACCACGATTGCGGATATACGTTGAGCACTGATGTCCTGCACCATGCACGCCAACCATTACGACAGTTGTCCTTAACACCATCACCAAAGACTGATACGGAGTCATGCCAGACTGTCATGGAGTGATTCAGAATGGCAGCTGGTCAACTTTAGTGACGAGCCCCAATTTTGTCCTGGTGGAGACAATCAAGGAATCCGTGTGTGGAGGCACCATGGTCAGCACCAAGATGAACGGCCTGGTGTCACTTCACCTCCACCCTACCTCACAATTACAGGAACTGTGTGAAGATATTTAAGCTGCATGGGATGGAATATCACAGGACACCATTAGGAACCTCTACAGCTCCATACCGAGATGTCTGTGTTGGGTTAGTAAACACTGTGGCCCAACACCATACCGAGAGACAGACTTCTGTATGTGTAGCCCAATAAATATTGATCATATCAGTCTAAATGTATCATCAGTTATTGATCCTGGTCAGCTTTATCTTCCTTCCCAACAAAACTGCAATGCCACACCTCCATCTAGGTAATAATAATAATGGGTTACACTTCTACAGCGCCTTTCACAAACCCAAGGACGCTTTACAAACTCAAAAATAACCGAAAAAACAAAGAAAGAAAATTAATTATGAAGAATGAAAATGTTCAGAGAGTTTAGAAGACTGAACGAGAGGGTGAGGTGCGTATAGATGAAGGTAGGGAGTTCCAGAGTGTGGAGGCAGCAACACTAAACGACCTGCCACCCATAGAGGAAAGCCTGGACCTAGGAACAGCCAGGAGACCAGAGTCAGAGGACCTCAGCTTACGTGATGGGACGTAAAGATGAAGGAGAGCTGACAGATAGGTGGGTGCTAGCCATGTAGGGCTTTAAAGGTCAGGAGGAGGATCTTATAGTGGATACGCTCTGTAACTGGTAGCCAGTGTAGCTCTGTAACTGGTAGCCAGTGTAGCTGAAGAAGGATGGGGGTGATGTGCGTGGACTTCTTGGTGCGGGCTAAGACTCTGGCTGTTTTGAATGTACTGCAGAGGCTGAAGGGTTTTGGAGGGTAGACCATGGAACAGAGCATTGTAATAATCTAGCCTAGATGAAACAAATGCATGAACCAGAGTCTCAGCATCTTTCGAAGTAAGCAGAGGGCGGAGCCTAGCAATATGAAAGATATAAGATGAAAAAATGCAGACTTTGTCAGAGATTTAATATGGGAGGGAAAACTGACGCATGGGTCAAACAGGACACCAAGGTTTTTAACAGTGGTGGAGGGGGGAAACTGGGGTGTCATTAACAACAAGCACACAGTCGGAGTAAGAAGACTGCAATGGTGCAGCTATACGTTTGATGACGAGTGTATGGCAGTTCTGTAGCAGTTATTGGACACTAATTATTACCGCCAGACTGTCAGCACTGCAGATTCATACTGGATTTAAATCGCTACACTGTAACTCCTGTGAGACTGCTAACACTACTCATTGACTTCTTCAGGAAGGATTCATTTAGATTACGGAATCACTTCAGGGTAAACGAATCCCACCTGAATAGAACTGACAGAATGAGGTTGCCGATCGTTTTGACCTTGGACCTTGTCTGCACCATCCATCCATCTTTCTTTCTGTCCACCCACATACCTGAGCTGGCCAGACATGATTGTTTGTGTGTTTGCCTCTTTGTAGGCACCAAACGTCTCCAGGATGATGAAAACATTCTATTCAGACATCGCAATGGGCAGCTGGAGTCTCCAAGTTATGAAGAAAAGTATAATGAACAATAGACGAGAGCGCTCTCGCTTCTGACAGCAACAACACTCTGTCTTCAGTTGTAGATTATGAGGTACGCCTCTGAAAGGTCTAAAATCCTGTCAGCATCCATTCACCAGAAGTCTAAGTCGGTTTAAGTGCATATTGTCCCGCTTCCTGATCGTCTATTGAATTTGCAAGTGCGGCCATCTCACGTTATCCCTAAGTGGCCCCTGTAACCACTTTAGCGCGAGTGGAATCTGCTGGTAGCTGAAATGAAGCCGGCGTGTCGCTCCCGATGACCCGCAGGCCCTTTCGTCATCCCATCGGTGAAGATGTCACACCCCTGGATGGATGACCTTTTTAAGGCACCGCCAGATCGTTCTAATCTTTTATCTTTGCGGTGAGAAGTGTCATCTCTGACCTGATCTCATTTGTTCCCTGTTGGATTGCCTCTGCTCTGACACCCACCTACACCCGTCTAGACAGCTTTTTCTTTTCCAGGCTTCTATCTTCCATCTCCGCTCGTGCCGGCAATATGCAGAGACGGGCGCTTGAGAAGCACTGACAGATATCGCCTCAGAAGATACCGGAGCAGGAACTTAAGTTGTAAGGTGTCTTTCGCTATCTTAATCTTGGTGCCAAAGAAACAAGGGTGATCATCAGGATGGAGCTTGCTGAACTGCCAGCCAACAGACAGCAGGCAACCCTCACTTCCCAGGAGTAGAAGAGTACACTGAAATATACTTAAGTGTACTTAGTATACTATCTTATATAGTAACTGTACTATACTGTACTTAGTATGCGGAATATATATCATTAGTGCTATTAAAAATAGATTCACTTTGATATAATTAGATTCAGATTCAAATAAGTTTCACTTTGATATACTTAAGAATGTGATAATGTATATTTCTAGTATCTTAATATATAGCAAATTTTTACCTGGGAGTGCAACTGTTACTGTACTAAAATTAAGTACAACTTATTTAAGAGTTATATTGAGAAAATTTACTTATACATTTTAAATATATACCTCTATTTACAGTAATGTGCTTTAAAAGTACTTGCTGATATTAAATAGTTTAATTGAGGTAAAATGTACTGTGTATATATGTACTGGTTAATTTTAAAGTACATTCAAATATCCTTAATTTTTTACTTTTAAACCTGGGTTGAGTTTGGTATGGTGGACTGTAAAAATGCTAAACGTATTGGGCGACATGAAGTAATGTGTTGGTAACATAAGGTAACGCATTGATACATGAAGTAATGTATTGGTAACATGAAGTAATGCATTGGCTAACATGAAGTAACGTATTGGGTAACATGAAGTAACGTATTGGTAACATGAAGTAATACATTGGGCAACATGAAGTAATGCATTGGCTAACATGAAGTAATACATTGGGCAACATGAAGTAACGCACTGGCTAACGAAGTAACGCACTGGGTAACAAAGTAACGCACTGGCTAACATGAAGTAACGCATTGGCTAACATGAAGTAGCGTATTGGGCAACATGAAGTAACGCACTGGCTAACATGAAGTAACGCATTGGCTAACATGAAGTAACGTATTGGGTAACATGAAGTAACGTATTGGCTAATATGAAGTAGCGCACTGGGTAACAAAGTAACGCACTGGCTAACATGAAGTAACGCATTGGCTAACATGAAGTAGCGTATTGGGCAACATGAAGTAACGCATTGGCTAACATGAAGTAACGTATTGGGTAACATGAAGTAACACATTGGCTAATATGAAGTAACGCACTGGGTAACATGAAGTAACACACTGGCTACCATGAAGTAACGTATTGGGTAACATGAAGTAACGCACTGGCTAACATGAAGTTACGCACTGGCTAACATGAAGTTACGCATTGGCTAACATGAAGTAACGCATTGGCTAACATGAAGTAACGTATTGGGCAACATGAAGTAACGTATTGGGCAACATGAAGTAATGCACTGGGTAACAAAGTAACGCACTGGCTAGCATGAAGTAACGCATTGGCTAACATGAAGTTACGTATTGGGCAACATGAAGTAACGCATTGGGTAACATTAAGTAATGCATTGGGTTACATGAAGTAACGCATTAACATGATGTAATATGATAATCAAATTTTTGTTCTATATTACTGCACGTTTACTTAACATTAGCTAAGCATTTTAACCATTGTTTATGTATGAATTCATGTTAACTAATGCATTACTTTGTTAGTTAGTCAGCACTTAATGTAAAGTGCTACTCAACAAAAGACGTATTAACCCACTAAAGCTTTTTATTAACAACCACATATCTTAGTAATACATGTGCTCGTGCTTGGGGAAACTTCATATGCCATTCAGTTAAATACAAATAAGCCAATACAGTACCTCTGGTCTCATGAGTTAGTTTATAAACTGGTACAGCCCAGATTTCACCTCTAGTCAATACATGAATTTCCATCACCAACACAGTATTGATCCGCCATACCAGGTATTGGATAATAACAATAGTTAATACTGGGCTTTCTCTAGGGGTGATCTGGGAATGCTTATACAAGCACATTGACGTACATAGGAAATTGCTTTCCTCAAAATAAACATGGCCATGTTAATATGCTTAGCTACCGCAGGCTAACAGGAAACATGCTCGTCTGCACTGGAGAGATTTGGAATGGTTAGGTGTTTGTCAGTCTAAGGGAGCAACAACCTGATTGTTTTTGTCATGTCCTGAAGGTGCTTTATGGCTGAGCATGCAGTCGAGGAGTAAAGCGCCAGAGCGATTTTGACAAATGACCCCCCTTGACCTTTAGCAGAGTTGAATGTTGCTCGTGGTTTCCTAGCTGCTTCAGATCTGGCCCCACTTTCCGCTTGGCTGGACTGGAGATGCGTTTCTGTGTCTGCTGGATCCAGAGCATGCAGAAGATGGGAATGTGTATAGGAAAACAATTCACTTTCTAATTTCATTCTATCCATTTATTCTAGACATTGGTTATTGAATCATTGGGTAAAGAAAGAGGTGCCACATCAGAATAGGTCTATACTTATACCGTGTTTATGAATCAGTTAAAACCAGTTTATTAATGGTAATTATTTGGATCATAAACACATAAATAAGAAGGGCAAGAGTGAACAACAGTGAGCCCACACTCATTTATACTGTCAAAGCTCAGATTTTGGTGCTCTGGTACTGATCTTAATTGACTGATAAAGAAAAACGTGTTTGCAAAAATGAAAAAAAGCTAAAAAGAGAGAACCTGAGAATGATCAGCGTCACTGTCATGGACCTAGAACTCGGGTTGATGAGTAGAGGTAAAAGTCAATTTGGTTTTATTACACAATGAGGCAATCCAACTAAGCAGCAACACACGGTACAACATAAGGGGCATGGAAAAAACGTAGTCAGGGACAGGCAGAGGTCAGAACTGGGAGAGACAGGCAATGGAGATAACTAAGTTGAGAGGGTAAGGCTAGTAGAATAGTCAGAGGAGGAGAACAGAGGTCGGGAGCCAAAGAGTGAGAAAGATACAGACAGCAAGCACAAGAGCAGGTCGGGGACGAAAAGTGATTGAAACCAGAAAAGAAAATACAAATAGAAAACGCTCAGGGTTGCAAACGGATGTTTGGCAAAGCTTCGCAAATGCGGAGGAGCAGTATGAATAGGAGAGCTTGGCGACGGAGAGCGGAGTGGATTGGACGGTTGTGGGCATGCATGTGTGGCATCATGGCCCTCTGGGGGTCATGAGTCCAGAGATGCCCTCTGGGAAGTTGAGTCCGGAGAGACACGGGAGCAGGGAAGACCCAGAACAGTTCCAGGACAGTCACTAGTTGTACAGTTTCTGGGTTTGTGTTTGACCAAAATTTCGCAGTTCTGTTTTATTTTTTATGAAGATCACTAATGCGCCTCCCAAAACCTGTTTTCAGAACCGTGCTCGCTGTGCTGAGATATCAAGATGGATGGATGGATGAATAGTTGTGATGGATTAAGTCATTTAAAATATGCCCAATATATTGGCATGTGGTGGCTTTATATTTAAGATATGCTGCTGTTATTAAAATGCTGCTGTTATTACGTAATATTCATTCACTTATTCATATTATTTATTAAATGGCTACATTTCTCAAAGTTGTAAAAACAGGCCAAGTTTTGTTTCCCCAAAATTTCAGCAGCCAGTTCAGTAGGGTTTCATTGTTTAAGAAGAGCATGCTACACCGCTCCTCTCAACATCTTGCTGTTGTTTTAGAAATGATAAAAGATTAATGTTTTGTTTAAGCAGGGCTCTCAAACTACCTACAGCCACCAGACGCTGGCTGGTTACCCAGTATAGGCTGTATAATATCAGCTCAGACTGATGATTGCATTGTGGGAAGTAAAAATAGAACACCACATGCAAACAGAACCATTCAAACGGGAAAACCTGACGCAGCATGAGCACGGCAAACTGAGCAGGCAAGCTGTAATTTAGCTATAACTAGCTTAGCTATTATTCTAATTTAGACTGATAGTTAAATATGCCTTATTGGGTTCACTCAGGGCATATCAGTAAATACAGCATGTCAGAACTACAATTATATACCAGCTTACAGGTCTAATAGAATTAAACATGATGAACTGATATTATTATTATTATTATTATTATTATTATTATTATTAATAATAATAATAATAATAATAATAATAATAATAATAATAATAATAATAATAGTAATCATAATAATAATAATAATAATGGGATTATGTCAAGGCCCTAGATCTTACATACTGCAATTTAAATGTAAAAATGTGTAAGTATTGTAAAGTATTATAAAAATACACTTATTATCACATTCACATCACATGATTATTTTACATATATATATATATATATATATATATATATATGTGTGTAGTACCAGTCAAAAGTTTGGACACACCTTCTAATTCAGGTTTTTATTATTATTATTATTATTATTATTATTATTATTATTATTATTATTATTATTATTATTATTGTGTTCTTGTGTTCTGGCAGATTAATATTGGCATCAAAACTATGTAGGAACACATATGGAATTATATAGTAAACCAAATAATGTTAAATCATATCATATATATATATATATATATATATATATATATATATATATATATATACTATAGTACTGTAGTGTATGTATATATATATATATATATATATATATATATATATACTATAGTACTGTAGTGTGTATATATATACATATATACTGTATACATATATACTTATATGTATATATACAGTATATATATATACTTATGTATATACAAAGCTGTCAAGTATAAAACATATTCTTGTTTGTTTAACACTTTTTTTGTTTTACTACATAATTCCATATGTGTCACAGATACTGTGCATCAGTGTTAAAACACAGAAACAAATATTTATTTATCAAGAATAACACAGTGATTTAGTTAATTATGGCTAACTGCATTTTTGCTAGATATACTTCTATAATATTTTTAGCCTATAAACTCACAGAATCATACTGGATGTGAATGTATTGTCACATTTCATGCCATGGCTTTCTGAAAAACACCTTAGTCAACTTATCTTTCAAAATATAAGCATACATCATCTAGAAGATATAGAATATTTACATCCATCTTTTCTCATGTAGTTGGTTTCAGCGTTCCTGCAATGTTGTTTTGTTGCCATCTTGCAGTATCTGTGTTTTCTTATTTGTGAGGCTGTGGTCTTTACAGGCTGAGAAAGAGGAAAGAAATCAGAGTAAGGTGTATACATGCCCCAAGCATGTTTTTGCTTACTGTGCTGATATCCAGCTCTCTTTACCAGATTCCTTAACCAAGTGTTTAAGCCTCCTTATCCAATCTAAGAAGTCAGTATGCTGTTTACATGACCACTGGAATAATCAGATAACTCCAAAAATCTGATTATGATTTTGGATTATTAAGTACATGTTAATGAAATCAATATCACCTTAACTGTAAATACTCTACAATAAACCATTTCATGTCAAGCCTGTTAACCACATTAGAAATATACAGTTGAATTATGAAGACATGTAGACAACTAGAATTTGACTTCAAATGGACAAGTATCTCCAAAATGGATGTTACAGTTACAGTTACCATATTCATATCACGTTTTATATGGTCAAAAGTTTGGACACACCTTTAAATTCAATGGTTGTTTTATTATTATTATTATTGTTTTCTACAGTGTAGATTAATATTGACATAAAAATTATACAGGAACACATATGGAAATATGTAGTAAACAAAATAATGTTAAACAAGCCAGAATATGTTATATACAAGTTCAAACCAAGTATCTCCAAAATGACAACGTTCCAGGAAAGGGCAAAAACCTCATTGAATTTCAATGTAAGTCAATGGAACCAGACTTTTTCCCAAACCATTCCGGGTCATTGTGTTGGTCTATTCATCATGAAATTCTCATCCAGTGTAAACAGCAGCTGCTGTGCTCAAATGATGCATTAAAGTAGAAATCGACAAAAATGGAGATACATGTTTTTCATTGGACAGCGATGGCATACAGTACCTTCTACCGCTGGTGTTATCTTTGCTACATAGTGTTACACTGAAGGTAATGGAGACCCCCTGCAAAGTCAGGAATACAATTTACTGTGTGTGTGCATGTGTGCTAGCAGTGTGTGGGCTGACTCACTCCTACGCACCGTCTTAGGTTTACCCATGGGTCAGGACAGCCTGTAGGAGAATGAATTTTTTCGATTGTGCTAGGCAGGTTGGGTTTGGCTAATGAAATTGTCTCAAGGTGATGTTTTAATAAAAGGTCTGTGCTTTAATAAAGCTCGACTAATAAAGATGTATTTTACTCGTCCTGGGATTTAAGTCGCTACTAAGACGTACTGCATCAGGCTTGGGCTGATTCAAACCCGTACATCATTTCCACATGAATAAAACATGTCCCATCTTCGGGTCCATGTGCTTTAGACATGAATAGTGTTGATGTAATATTCCGTTTATGTGCAACTGATGTACGCATTCAAATCAAGGGAATTCCATGCATGGCTTTTTGTTCGGAATGTCAAATCGAGGTCAGCTGCTATAGCCAAGGTGCTTTCCTCTACCCTGACCTGACCTCATCTCGGGATGGGTTCGCGTGTATGTGTGACAGATAGTAGGGGCCCTACAGCACAGCGCTAGTCTGAGCGCTGAGATGATGTGAGCTGGCAGTTTGATGGGTCCCAAATCAGACAGGTACAAATATGCACGGCTCTGTCAGTCATTAATGAGAGCCATTAGGTTAGATACATGACTGATGAGTAAATACTCGCTCTCAGACACGCAAGGACTGCCAAATATAGTCTCATCGTGGCGCAACCCCAAGCCCTGCCGTCGTGCACAAGTACAAAGGATGTAATGTGACAGTCTGAAAGCAATAGCTTCCACCTAGCAGTTTATACAGGACTACATAATCAATACATCACTTAACTGATAAACCCAACGTATATGACGCATGTTCCCAGCTCAGTGCTACCTCACCACGAAACACAGCAAGGGGTAAACAAGGGAAGACCCAACACATTGGCAGTTTCTACCAGTGTTTCTCAATCTGCCCTGCAGGGAACCCACTAAAACGTGGAGTTGAGGCACCATTGGACTGGAAATACACACCCCTTGCAAGCTGATTGGTTGAATCATGCGTTCAAGGAGCAGGGAAAGCATTACAATGCGCAGGGCAGAAGGTCCTATCAAGGCCAAGGTTGAGAAACACAAAGGTCTGCCACCCTCCCCACTGTCTTGGCCAGCACAAGAGCCACAGTGTGCCCACTTCTTAACAACAAGCTCCCCCAGTTCCCTTCTTAGAGGTCGTGCCTTCGGTACAATGGAGCGTCCTAGCTTGGCTCCCTCTCTTGAGGCAAGCCGGTCCCTATGGACCAGCACAAGCTGTTGCCTCACTCTGACCCTACATTACCTCACCGAAGGCCTCCTCTGTGTACCCTGCTCCCGGTGTGCTGTCCTCCTCTGACCTATGCAGGCAGGCAAACATCAGCTGCAGCGGTCCTTTTCTTTGTCATGCATGGGTCACAGCGATGGACGTACAGCTCCACATCTGTGTAGCAGCCTGGCAAGTAGAACCTTTTCAAGGTCTTACCCGCCTCAAAGTGCGCCACACCCAGCTGGTCTTCCTCAGGTCTTCCCAGTAGCTGCTACTGCTGTATGAGGACTGGCACCATTGAGGATCACCAATGAACCAGCACTCTAACACTGGAGGCTTCACCTGCGATAGACCATGGTGTCCTCGACTGTACAGGACACCCTGCCCCTGGCGGTCAAGTCCCTGGCATGCTCCTCCAGAGTCAGCGACTTCAACCACCAGAAACACAGGCCACGCTGCCAAGAAGCCCTGGGTCTCCACACCTAGCTAACTCACCACTGCTTCACTCGTCCCCTCTCTCTATGCTTCCTTCCTGAGGTCCAAACTTCCTCCTTCAGAGGAAATCCATATAGAGCATGCATGAACACTTCAGACATGTGAGTCAGAACTTGTGCACTCGACCTCCCACCATGCCTGGAAGCTGCTTCCTCTCCTTTATGTCAACACGTCTGGTAGTAATGGGGTTTGATGGTTATCATGTCCCATTTGGCAGGCGTTTTGCTCTCAGTGTATGCCTTGTTGTAGCAGAGATACCAGTGAGCCCGTGTCAGTCCCCTCTACAGTATGTCACACTGAACCCAAAGTCTGTGGGGGCAGCAAATCTTTGGCATCCATGCTGACAGTAGTCCTCCCTGGGGGCTGCCTGCCCCTTCCCGGGGCAGCACTGTAGCACTGGTGGGTGTACAGAAGGAGCCTAGACGGTTAAGCAGGGATATTCTTCCACGCCTTTGAAGTTCCGTCTTAGAAGTTGGTGGTGTTTTCTGCTTTATGCATGGACAGGGCCCAGGAGGCAAGAGAGGAGGTGGAGCTTCAGGTTCCTTATCTGAAATGATTTGGTCTAGGGTATGTATCACACCTGCTGGCTGTCCTCTCATCCCCAGTCCCCAAAACTCCGTTTCCCATAACCCACCACTCGAGGACTTCACAGTCACATGTCCACCATCTCCCAATCCTCTGTTTCTCAGATCTCCAGAATTTTGATTTCACCTGTAGCTGATTAAACTCCATTTTGACTTTCTGGTTTACTCTTTCGTCTTTCCCCTTTGGATCCTGTTGCTGATCTGATTGTTTTGCCTGGTTCTGACTTCTGCTCTCCTTACTCTGACTCAGTCCTTGCCCTCTTGGTTATGTCCCCTTGTATCTTGTTGCTGCTGTGTTGTGCTACGACCCATTCCTTTATTAAACCTAGCTTTGCTTTATCTCAGCACACACCACAGTTTGTCTGTCCATCATCACAGTATGACACTGATAGGGACTAGAGTAGCGTGTGAAGCCACACCCTCTTTATCTCTTTCAGTCCAACACCTCAGAAGCCACATTTTCTATATGGTACCTCGTAATGTTCACCAGTATTTGGCACCCCTCCTACCTCATTTTCTCACATCCACAATTGCAGTTGTACATTGACTCACCTCCCGTATGCCCTTGAGGCAATTCACAGTTTGGAGAGAAAAAGACTTATGATAATTCATGATAATTAGGCTAATGCAAAACCAAAAAGCTGATACATGCTAATTAGGCTAACGCAACAATAAAGCTACCCATTCAAAAGTGTAGAATCGCTTTGCTATTATTTATATTCAATATTCCCAGTGTTTTTTATCTTTGCCAGTTTTGTAGCCTTTTAATTAGACTAATTATCAGGTATCAGCTTTTTGATTATATTAACGTTTATTTTTGGGCAGCCTCAAGCACTGCTGGTCCTGTTCTACGCTGCCATAATAATATTAGTTGCTCTGTTTGCTGTACATACTGCGTCCCTCAGTACTCCTGAATCTGATTGTATCTGTATCTTCAATGGCTGTTTGTTTCTGTATTGTTTTGTTACTCTGGCATATGGCTTATCTGCCTTTTTCTGGTTTTCAAGGGATTAGCATCACAATTCCAGTGACTACTGAAGGGTATAGGTATGTTTACCTAACTCGGGGCCCCCCAGAAGTCATCCAACACATTTCATTTAGCTAATATAGCTATAGAATTGCCCTTCACGTGGTTTCAAAGAGGGCATGTTGACATGGAGGGCTATAGTGGTAGTAGTTTGGTCATGAAATCATAAGCTGTGTGTTTAAGGGTGTAGCGACTTTAGGCTCCTGCAGATGGCGCTGCATTTGGATGATCTGGCTATAAATACCTGTGAGTGACGGGATCCATAGATTGGGAAGAGGGAATGTCTCGTTCCATGTGTGGAAAATGGCTCCAGAGCAGATGTTAATGATTGGCTAAAAGGAGTTACTGAGCATGTGGGCGTGGCCAAAGACCATAGTGTGAAGGAAGTAGCTGAATCTGCAGGTGTATGGAAGCGTACGGTCATACTGGTCTACCAGCAGTGGATAAAATCCCAGTCTACAGGGAATTCTCCTTGGAACTGTACCAGGGAAGGCATCCACCAAATCTGGCCCAACTGCACACCACATCCAGAAACTTGTCCAGCACATTTCAAGATTATTCATATTACAGGTAGGCCAATGTGTTGGAAGTTGGAAGTTGGAAGTTTTGCCCACAGACTCTTACTGGTGTAGCAAAG
>JAMWET010006035.1:70000-202422 GCA_024036415.1 Prochilodus magdalenae
GCGCTTTTCCCAAAGGATCAGACACAACCACCACCACAACTACCACAACCAACGGGCCGGTTGCTTCCAGCAGCCCCGGGATCACTACTTCGGTGCGAGGAAAAACTCGATCCGGGACGCCTCCCAACACATCCCATAGGGGCAGCGGGGCGTCTGGAAGTCAGGTGACTCAGAAAAGCACCACCCAGCGCTCGGGAACACGTGGCCCCACTACCACCACAGCCTACACTACCACCTCCAGTGGACGGACGTCCACCTCCAGCCCGTCTCCATCCAATCCTACTGTTCTCAACGACTCCACCCAAATGTGGACCCGGGAGCAGCCCTCCACCGAGAGGCCAGTTACGACCCCGGCCCGGACCCACATCAGCCGCAAGACACGTGAGTCCATACATTTCGTTGTCTGCTTCTCTGGGCCTAGTGGTGCTGTTCCACTCGCGCTGTCGATGTCTCCACAGGTTTGCATTGTCAATGCCAAACCTTGGACGTATATTGGACGTCCCCCCACCTGCAAGTCAGGGCTGATATTTATTTGTGCTCTTTAGCTTCAGGAGGCAGTTAGGTGCACAGGCATGTATAGAAGACATAGTGTTAAGTACCTTGTGCTTATGTACCTTGAGGTATTGCATATATGCCACTTGGTTTGCAGTGGTAGAATGATGGTCATGGGCTGTGGTCTGTGGTTGCATAGGGGAGGAACTTGTAGAACCCTGATGCCACAAGGGCCACTCCTTGGGCCTGAAATATGCTGAAACGATGTGTGCAGCTACAAATGAAGGGAACTCGACAATATGTGCGGGGCGAAATTAAAATGCTTGTGAAAGGATTTATTTGGACGACTATGAATGCTTGACAGCCTTATAAGTCCTAGCCATAGTCCATTGTTGTAAACAAGGATCCAGTTAATGTATACAAGGATCCAGTTGGTGTATAAAAGGACCCAGTTGGTGTATACAAGGATCTAGTTGGTGTATAAAAGGACCCAGTTGGTGTATACAAGGATCTAGTTGGTGTATACAAGGATCCAGTTGGTGTATATAAGAATCCAGTTGGTGTATACAAGGATCTAGTTGGTGCATACAAGGATCCAGTTGGTGTATACAAGGATCCAGTTGGTGTATACAAGGATATAGTTTGTGTAAACAACAATCCAGTTGGTGTATAAAAAGACCCAGTTGGTGTATACAAGGATCCAGTTGCTGTATATAAGAATCCAGTTGGTGTATACAAGGATCCAGTTGGTGTATAAAAGGACCCAGTTGGTGTATATAAGGATCCAGTGGGTGTATACAAGGATCTAGTTGGTGTATACAAGGATCTAGTTGGTGTATACAAGGATTTAGTTGGTGTATACAAGGACCCAGTTGGTGTATACAAGGATCCAGTTGGTGTATACCAGGATCTAGTTGGTGTATACAAGGATCCAGTTGATGTATACAAGGATCTAGTTAGTGTATACAAGGATCTAGTTGGTGTATACAAGGATTTAGTTGGTGTATACAAGGACCCAGGTGGTGTATACAAGGATCCAGTTGGTGTATACAAGGATCTAGTTGGTGTATACAAGGATCCAGTTGGTGTATACAAGAATCCAGTTGCTGTATATAAGAATCCAGTTTGTGTATTCAAGGATCCAGCTGGTGTATACAAGGATCCAGTTAGTGTATACAAGGATCCAGTTGCTGTATATAAGAATCCAGTTTGTGTATTCAAGGATCCAGCTGGTGTATACAAGGATCCAGTTGGTATATACAAGGATCCAGTTGGTGTATACAACAATCCAGTTGGTGTATAAAAGGACCCAGTTGATGTATACAAGGAGCCAGCTGGTGTATATAAGAATCCAGTTGGTGTATACAAGGATCCAGTTTGTGTATACAAGGATCCAGCTGGTGTATATAAGAATCCAGTTGGTGTATACAAGGATCCAGTTGGTGTATACAACAATCCTGTTGGTGTATAAAAGGACCCAGTTGGTGTATAAAGGCACCAGCTGGTGTATATAAGAATCCAGTTGGTGTATATAAGAATCCAGTTGGTGTATACATGGATCTAGTTGGTGTTTACAAGGATCCAGTTGGTGTATACAAGGATCAAGTTGGTGTATACAAGGATCCTGTTGGTGTATACTAGGATCCAGTTGATGTATATAAGAATCCAGTTGTTGTATACAAGGATCCAGTAGGCATATACATGGATCTAGTTGGTGTTTACAAGGATCCAGTTGGTGCATACAAGGATCAAGTTGGTGTATACAAGGATCCTGTTGGTGTATACAAGGATCCAGTTGATGTATATAAGAATCCAGTTGTTGTATACAAGGATCCAGTAGGCATATACATGGATCTAGTTGGTGTTTACAAGGATCCAGTTGGTGTATACAAGAATCCAATTGGATCCGATAGTTCTACAGTGTGATCAGCAGACCCAAGGCGCTCTGAGCTGAATGTGTTTTACATAAAATGTTTTTCTATTCTTCACTGAAAGTGCAGGGGGCCCCAGCCAATGAATAAAATAAATGAAAACCACAGCCGTCAATCAATTCTAAAGACTAGATGCATGTCCGGTTGGGTCTAATCATGCAGGCTAATTGCAGCTTGTCATTCAATAAAGCAGGAAGAGCTGCGTTTTCTCATTATGTCGTCTTAGTGTAGGCTGATATACGTATTTTTACTTTTGGGGTTGGGGACGTGAGGCACAAACTATGCAAGTATAATCGCCTAATTTAAAAGGACTTAACCGAAATCCCGTTCTGTTGACATAAATAATAAGCTCTGGCTCAAACTAAACCGAAATGCATCACTGAGGTCGATCCCACGTGTATTCTGACAAGTTCCTCGTCCTTCTTCCAGGACTGGGAGGTAGTATGTTACATGCTGTGTTAGGAAGCATACATAAAGTGATGGGTTTTGACTTTGGTATAATTCCCCAACGTTTACAATACTGTGCATAGCCCATGGCCGTGGATAGCTTCAGTACTGGTTGGTGGAGATCACCTGTGGGAGACTGGGGTTTGAAACCCAAGGCCATTGTGACTGCACTGTGCTACATCAATAGGGAGGGACTCCTAACACTACATTGGCCTAGCTGTGATAAGATTTACCATGTACTGAGAAGCTGATCACTCTATGACTAATCTATTTTTTATATTCTGTATGTTTATTTCTATGTTGGAAGCTAGTTTTGAAAATATGTTTTAGATGAAGGGGTTTATGGGGAATTCCTGGAACTTTGATTGCTCTACTGTAAACTGTGGTTTTATATGACATACTTTGTTGCAGCTGGAATAAAACCTTGTATCTCCCAAATGGTTTACACCTTAAAAGACGAAGGTCAATTTTTAAAAATGTCTTTAATTACTTTATGTTAGTTAGTCAACATTTAAAGTAAAGTGTTGTGTTGTGTTGTGGGCTTATTATTTAGATTATGTATTTGACTTGTTTCGAGTTGATTTTAAGTTGTAAGCCAACTGCTGCTTTCACTGTATTGAAATATTACACTTCTTAAAATAAGTTAATATGCACTTCATATAATGACAACATACTGTACGCCAATGTAATGAGAAAACACCAAAATCATAACTGTAAAACATGTCAATTAAGTAATATAATCCTAGAATAAGTTTACAGCAGTGTCAGAATTAAACATTTAAGACATATATAGATATAAGATACTTTTTTGGACTGTATGTGTCCATACCTTAAATTATTTTTGCATGATGTAGTATGTAATAGGACCTCCATGGGGTCTTTAAATTACCTAAATTATTTGCCAGTATAATAAGAAATTACTTGAAACAAGTAATAAAATCTTAAAATATATAAACAAACAGATTTAGAATTTAAAGACAGTTTAAGACATATTATTTAACTTGTTTCTACCTATTTTTCCAACTTAAAGTGATTTGTCAAGTCATTCGAGTTTTGGACTGGACTGGACTATTTCAATTGGCCCAATTATTATATTTAAATATGTAAATGGAAAGAAAAACAGTAAGTAAAATATTTCACTGTACTGGCAGATAATTTGGCTTGTTTCTAGTATTTATCTTAAATTAAATCAAATTATCTGCCAGTATTTTAAGATAATTTGTCTTACACACTTTTTCCTTCTACGTTAGTACATTTTAGCATAAATGGACTGATGGAAATGGTTTGACTTACTTAAAAAATCACTTAAAAAAAGACATTTAGAAATAAATAATAAATAATCTTAAATAAATAAACCCAAAACAATATTGGTAACACTTTTCATTGTGTTGGCTAACTAACATGAAGCAATATATTACTTAACATGTAGTAATACATTAACAATGGTTAACTACTGTTAAGTAAACATGTAGACGGGTAGTTCTTACACGCTTACCTAACTTTAGTAAGGCATTGTAACCAATTTAATGTATTACTTCATATTAATTATTTGCAGCACTTCATGTTATTTAGTCAACACTTAACATAAAAAAGTGGAATCTTGGTAAACATAATATCACTTAATAAATTTTTCTGCAGTGTAGGCACTATCCTTCTCTTTTTTAAAGATCCTTATTATTTAAATTAAAACACTGAAGCTCAAAAGTCTAAACCATCAGTAAAGCAGTCCAGGACCTGAACCAACACAATGCTAAGAAATGAAACCCTTGAAACGAGTTAAAATCTCACTGTGATGGTCTAAAACTAGACCTCTTTCAAAAAGCAATGCTCAAGTATTACTGTCATTTGATCACAAGTAAAACCTCACTGAAACTGTATTTAGTATAGAACTGCCGACCTCTTCAGCCAGGAGACCTTTACATTGGGAGGCTAGCGCTCCCCGGTTTCAGGTTAAAAGGATCTCCCTTTTGCATTCAGCCATGAACACTGGATCAGAGAGGTGCAGGGTGACTTTGCATCATTTGGCAGCACTCTCCCAGATTGCTTCACTCTCCGTTCTTTATCCAGATTAATTTACCGTCACTCCAGAGGTAAAAAAAAACGGCCTCTGCTATCCAAAAAGAAATTTAATCTACTGCCACATTTACTTTGGGCAAGTCAGCCATACCAAGTCAGCATTTCCACTTGTGCTAGGCTTTGCCTGCGTTAGTAGGAAAGTTAGAAGACCACCGTGCAATGAAAAGTTCATTCAGAAGTAATGATTTAAATAAAATTTAAATAAAAGTCTGATATAGATACTCTAGGTTCCAATTCTCAAATGTACTAACTGTACAAATTGAACTAGAATATTTTATGTAAATATGATACAATGGATAAATCATATTCAGTAAATTATAACAAGAGTTATCACTGCAAAATATGTCTTGTCAAGTAAAATTATTTTATATTGAATTGATCTATCTTAAAATCAAATAATCTTAAAATAGCTTACAACAGTCTCAAGTTTGTAAAGATTATTGTACTTATTTTCTGACTTCAAATAATATGGACAAGCCAAATTTTCTTACTATATTTCACATGATTATGTGAAAAGTGCCTGCCGTATTCTTGCATTTTATTTTCCCCTGAGATCCACTTATGGCAAATTTCTCCGGCTCTATAACTAAAAATCAGGAATTCCAGGAAGTACATCACATCTCCATTAATACATAACCCTAGCTGTTTGCATTAGCTAGTGCTAAATGTCCAAAGAAACACAGAGCAGAATAACTACTATAATATTATTATTATTGTTATACTTTTGCACAGAAACTGGAATTGATTTCTCTTTTAGGAAACGTTTCATTGCCAGTGCTGCGTTGGACTGGCTGAAGTTCAAGAAACAGTCCACTGTAGGGCAATGTTGCTTCTAGGCAACAAACACCAACAGCATAAAACAGCAGATTTCTTATGATATAAATTCATTAATAAAAGGTTGAATGTAAACAATACACCAGTGAATCATATTTTAGGATGAACTGTTCTTTGTAAAGCTAAGAAAATGGGTTTGTTGCCCTGAGGCAACACTGTGTAATTGAAGGATTGGGGTGCAAAATGGGTACATTTTTGATTTTCATTTCGTAAGCCATGAGTCTATCTCCATGTCCAAACGTAACTGAAGGTAATCCTGTATAGAAAATGGTTTGAAATTTAGTGGCCATCATGTGAAATATGTTTCTGTTTATCTGTTTTGCGAAAGAGGGTCAAACCATGAACCTTTATTTCTCGCCATAAGAGTTCAGGGTGTGCTTTAAACCAGGGGTTCTCCATCTTCTCAGCCTCCAGGCCCACCGGCTTATAACTAAAAAGCTTAACGACCCACAAGAGAACAAAACTGAACCTTTTGTGTAAAACTGGTTTTGTCTTTTTGTCATTTCTCAAGTGCTAATATCAGTTGACTCGTCTTGCGGCACATATCTATGGCACCTGGGAGCACAAATTTCTTCGCCATCATTAAAGTTATCTTACACCATGCAAGATTTTGGGTGGTTAGATTATTTTAAAGATTTGAATTTTAAAGATTTGGATCCCTTATTGATCCCACAGTGGGGAAATTTAGTCTCTGCATTTAACCCATCCGTGAAGTGAAACACCCACAAACACTCACTAGTAAACACACACTAGGGGGCAGTGAGGACACTTACCCAGAGCGGTGGGCAGCCCTAGGTGCTTTGCTCAAGGGCACCTCAGTCGTTACTGTCAGTTCAGGGAATCGAACCAGCAACCCTCCGGTCACAAGGCTGGTTCCCTAACCTCCAGCCCATGACTGCCCCCAAACCAGCGACCTAAGAGGTAGCTAGCTAGCTTTCGGGCACATTTGGACTACTGCCTCCCTCTGAGGATAGGCCTGTGGACCATTAGACCACTAGGCTTCAACCCCCGCTGGGGCCAAATAGTTTGAAAGAAAGATTAGTGCCAAGTCATCAGCTTTGTTGAGCATGAGGAGTTCAGGCTAAGTAAGGATTAGCCGTTTTATGCTTGTTAATTTGTTTACAGGTAAGTTTTCTTCCTTTGTTAGAAAAGTAACTGGAAAAAGTTCACATGCCTCGGTGAAGGGACCTGTGCTTGATCAATTGCTTGTTTGCGATGTTGCCAGAATGAATTCATGAAGGTCTAGTGCTTTTCCTTGCTTCAGCACACCTGATTCAATCCATGAAGGCTTTGGTAATGAGCTGAGAAGTTGACTCAGGTGCGTTCGAGCAGAGAAACACTAAGCTATGCAGAGTTGCCAGAGTAGTTAGATGCACCTGCTCCAATGTGACCTCAATCGAATGCGTGTTGAGTAGAGGGGAAAGGACTCGGTCGGAGCTCGATCGATCAGGGTGCTTATCCAATGCGATCAGCTATAAAAATTGCTGAATTCGGTTACCGCACCGGCTGAAGCGGCTCAGCCCGGCCAAATTCAGCTGATGCTCTTCTTCACTTCCTGTTCCAGTTGAGTGCCACTTAATGGCCATTGATTTTCTCTTTTGTTTTGTAACATTACCTTGATGAGGATGATTAGTCCATAGGAATGGATTCAGTTTCTAGGGATCTGTCCATGTCAGCTCCCACCTGCCACTGCCCATTACCAATTAGCCATGTCTCGTGCATGACATGGCATCAGACGTACATGATATTGCGGTAAACTTACTACATATCATCATATCCTTCCTTAATGCACCAAAACTTTGTACATGGCCATATGCCAACCTCTCAATATCCCTCCGACGTCAACATTCAGCTTTTAGGGCCCACTCAAAACGATAGCTGCACACCCAGAAGGAAGCGAGGGATTGCGATGCTATTGGGATGGAAGATGAAGGTTACCAGGACTGGCATGGGTAATATTTATTGAGCTACACATACAGAAGTAGGGTCTCTCAGTATGGCGTTGGGCCGCCATGTTTGCTAACCCAACATGTCAGACGTCTCGGTATGGAGCTGTAGAGGTTCCTAATGGTGTCCTGTGATAATCCATCCCATGCAGCTTGAATATTCTCACACAGTTCCTGCAGATGGTCCGGACACCATTGCAGTCTTTGGTGATGTTGACGTGGTGTTAAGGGCCGTTGTCGTGACGGTCAAGATCTGCGCTTGAGTCTTGCATCGTGGGATGACTCATGGAGGGCATCACTGCTCATTCGTTCGCTCTTTCTTTCTGTTGTATTCGTGTAGGTCTCCCAGATCCTTCATGTCACTGGTGCAGGTCTTCTTCTATCCACTGCCACCACGTACGGCTGGTATGACGGTCAATAAGACCATCCTGGTTCTTGAAGCCCTATGACGTGACCCCTTTTAAACTCTTCCCATTGCTCGAATGGCTTTCCAACTCTTCTCTGAGGCCTACTTCACTTGCAAATGGTGCTTCAAATATAAGCCTGAGTCAGAATGGAAGGCCGGCTCAACCAGACGAGTCAGGAACAACGATAAGGCCTGGGTCATGCAGTGGCCTGGTCAGGTGTTAATGTCATTCACAAGTCTCACAATGCCAAACCTACCCACTAAGTGTAATTCCTGTGGGTTGATTCCTTCTGGGTGCAACTATTTTTGTGTTGATGGGTGTAAATGACCCTTGTTCTGATTGGCTGAGCATTGGGAAGGGGTGGGTCTAATTGTAAATGCGTCGCTTTTAAAAAAAGACACTGTGTAGGCTACATACTATATGGCGCATGGAGCCAGCGTATTTGAACACGTTTACGTTCTACATTCATCTCTTTTATTTCTACACTTCCTATATGCTGTAAGTAATCTATTTGTCCCGTTCCCCTTTCGGTCTTCGTTTAACGGACAGCCGTAAAAAAGTGCTCACTTCCAACACCATTATGGCTTAATTTCACAATGAGACTGTCTCAATAAAACTTAATGTCACTTTGATTTATCCTTATGAGATGTCCTAAGGAGGGAGAGGAGCCTTAAATATTAATGCGGAGAAAAGGAAACATGTTCAATATGTAGAGGAGAAACTGAATAATTGATGAGGGAGCCCGCTGAAGAATTATCCGAGAGAAAATGGGAGGGAAAAACGTCTGATGCCTTCGAAATGGAAGCGGGAAAAAAGGGGGGGATGAAAGATGGATTTGCACTGTGAACTTTGCTTGTCGAGGGTTCTCAAATAAGCACATTTTCAGTTTCCTCCTTGTTGAAAGTGTCTGAGGCGGGAGAGAGGGGGACGTTGTATTTCTTTCCAGCCATGTGGGAATAATGAAAGGTTCCAAAGTGGCTTAATGCTAACATAATGCTCTCTCCTCAGTAGAGGCCCTTTTTGATGTAGAATTCGTTTTTAAGATGGACTAATTAATGAAGATTTGTATCTGAGAGCTGTCTGGCTAATGCGCTCTGGACCAGCTCTGTAGTCTTTATAGCTTTGGGTCTGGGGTCGCTATTGAACTTGGATAATGTTTGATTTAGCACATAGCATGGAAAGTGCAAGTTAGCGAGGCTATGGTAGAAATTGTGGAAGTCATTTGCGCTGGACCACACCAACGTACTAGCGGTTGCTAAGGTGAAGGACAAATGTCATTGTAGTGGATTGAATTGTATAACTATACTGTATTACATACTCACTGTCCACTTTATTAGAAACGCCAGTCTTGGACTTTTACTCATTAATCACTTTATGACCTGAATGCAACCAAACAGAGTTCTGAAATATTTGGTATTAGGTATATTTGGGAGAACGACCATGCTGAAACTCCAATAATCTGATACATTAAAGCAACTACTAATATGTACTATGATTAACTACTGTAGTGCAATGTAATTCCGCGTGATTTGATTCATAACCACCTTCCCACATGACCACCTTCTGATTATCCTGTTCATGATTGTCTGTCTTATCTGGCTTTCTGTTTCTGTTTTGTCATGTCCATGTGCTGTTTGCTTCTCCTGTCTCCACCTTTTTGTCAGGCCCCTCACCTGTTTCTGGCTCCGCCCCTTTCCAGGTGTCTCTTGTTAGCCCTTGTTGTTTTATAATTCCATGTTGTGTTCTTTGTACTTGCTTGGCGTTTGGGGGTGTTTTATCTATCTATCTATCTATCTATCTATCTATCTATCTATCTATCTATCTATCTATCTATCTATCTATCTATCTATCTATATAAAACCTACAACACTCTAACACTCTGTAACACTCTCTCTTTGATACTAAGTGTGGACATTTGTACAAATGAATAGATAAATATGCTAACGGCAAGGGTTAAAGCCTGGGGTGTGAAAAGAGTTTCAATACTTTGCTCACCAGTCTTCTTGTTAGGTGTCCTATTGGGGCCAGATGGACTGAATCCAAGAGAGAGAAAGACGCTTCCTCACTCCTAACCATGTCACCTCACTCTGCCTGTGTGCTTTATAACTACTGTATGCAGTTTGTCTAATTGTAGCCTAGAAACACTTCCAATTTGTGCGTGACTTGGTCGATAGACTCGACAAACAACCCCCGCCCCCCTGGAAATAATATAGAGAGGAGAACCTATGCATAATCTTATAGGTCACTTCCCTACATAATACAGGCATGTGGCCTCTACTTATAATGAACATATAAATAAATCAGATTTCACTGATGTAAATAGGATAGAAATGATCCATCCTGAGTTCTCTGAAATTGTATCCAGTGCACAGTTTTTAAATCCAAGGAACGGCATTTCAAACTTTTATGCTGATGCACCAATGCCATCTTACCATCCCTACATCCTCTAGGTTCCCATGACAAAAACTTCCCACCACTCTGTCTTTCCCATGACTGCTCCCTTGCTGAACTAATGCCCCTATTGTTTTCTCCTCTCTCTCAAAGATGAAAGCTTTTTATCTGACTGGGACAGCTTTGATGGTCTACCAGGTCTTGGATAGCCGTACAGAGTCTCATATTTTCCTGGTGTGGTTTGAAAATAAGCTCACCAAACAGAAAAAAATGAGCCCCTGTGACTGAAACTTGACTCATAGCATGTAGCACCTCCACCAGCACCAACAACAGCTGGGATTGGATTTGGCATGGCCTGGACAAGTTTCTGGATGTAGGCCGCATCAATGTTCAGACACTCTTGCATCATAGAATTGGTCAGTTGGTCCAGATTTGGTGGACGCCTTCCCTGGGATTTGTGTAGGTCCCACAGATGTTCCAGATTATTCAAATTTGGGGTTTTGGCATGCCAGTCCAGATGTGTGAATGTTTCTGAATGTTCATCATGCCAATCAAATTAATGTGAGAACTGGGTTCTTGGTATACTGGAATAGGAAATTTATGTTCCTTAGAGGTAATGATAAGCAAATGGCAAAACCAGCAGCACCTTAATGTAGACACTGTGGTTCTGATTTACTGTAATCGCAACCAGAGAACCCATTTGGACCCCCCAGAACACCAGAGTGGGGACTCATTCATTTTGTCCAGGTTAATCCAATTGTCCAATTTGGGAAATCCATTTGACCAATTTGCTTAGAATCCCTCAACTCAGTTTATCGGTGGTCTATGTTTGACCACACGACTATTGCTGATCACAGTATTTGGGAGTTGACCCGTTCCCAGAACAGCGGTGATGCTGGAACAGCACCACCAAGATGGTGCTCGTACAACCACAAAATGCACACTCACATGTAGATGGCGCTACAAAGGAAGGGGTTTCCGTTAAAGTGTCCAGTGAGCATTTGATACATTTATCGACTCCATCAGTTCACAGAAAGGTGCTTTGGTTGGAGCTGATTCAGCTGCTTCTCAGTCCGCCGCCTTTTCTTGGCTGTGCTCCAAGGAGTCGGGTTTCGGGGCGTTCATGAATCGTGCACAAAGTATGACTCTCTTGTGTTCGGGCAGGAATTTTGACAAATGAAAACACTTCTGTTTGCGTTGCGGAGTAAACAAACGCGTGTGGCGAGAACTTGAGTTAAATGGGTGAGGCTAAAAGATATATGTGCTGTTTATAAGAAAACAATGAGCAATTTATCCGCCGCGCTCAAGGCGAACGGGAGCGGAAGAAGCTTTGTCTTCATTACCACAGGTTTAGTTTCTGTCACGGAGATTGCGAGCCCAGATCAGTCATACAGCAGATCATTATAGGCACTGTTTTATAATAGAGCTTTCATTCGCCTCAGCAAAGCAGACGCACTCACTTATCATATCCCATTTGCCCAACTTTCAATTTACTACGTCCAGTGAATTATACATGATGCTCGGTGTCACCGAATGCCCGATTTCATGGCAACGTTGTACTCTGGGCCCATAATGGCTAATTAAGGCGCTCGTGAAATCTCGTTGGAATCGAAACGTTGACCATATGTACAAGTCATGTTTATATTGAACATATGAGCCGGCTGGACATTTACGGCCCCGCATTAATAAAGGCAATTACGCTCCACTTCTGGACCTAGCTGCCTCTCCCGCTATTCCCTTCTCTCTCTCCGCTGGCCGCCTCCAAGCCGTTTAACATCTGTGGACAAACAAATGTCAGAGCCGTTTTGATGGCTGCTGTACTCACTAGCCAGCGCCGGGGGGCCCTGTAGTGGATTACTTTGTGGAGACTGCAGAACGGAAAAAAGGCTGACCAGCATGACGAAACAGCTATAACACTTCGCCCAGTCGTTCTTCTGGACACCGGCCAGCGGGTGCTGGGGTACGGATGCTCGCGTTCACCAGGAAACACGGCCAAGTACAATAAGACTATGAGCCTGGAGCGAGTTTAGCTTGGTAACACTAAAAGCCCAGGGCTGGAAAAGCACTGCGGCAAGGCCTTCCCTCACATTAGTGACCGGATGACAGCGCTCTGTGTGGTCACTTAGGTTGAATGGATACAGCTTCTCATTGCCCCAACTGTTGTTGTCGAGCATAGACATGCTTAGATTATGATAATATGACTGTAATTAACCAGAACCAGAAATCAGTGCTCTGGTAGCTTTGCCACATTGCCGGTCTGTTGCAGTGCTTTGTTTGTCTTTACATAGTGGGGCGGGGTAGAAGTCCTCTCCTCCGTCTTTTGTATGCTGCTAGTGTTACCTGGGGGACGGAGAGGAGTGCCGCTCTGAGTCTGTTATGAGATATCGATTCACGCACGATTGTCTTCTGGAATTGTGCCACTCAGCAGTTTGGTGCAGATCAGCTTTAATGCACGAGGCCTGATTAGCCATGAGCAGCACTTTTCTCCTGCCCCTGTGGTGGATAGGAGGAGCCACTGCTTTGCGTCGGGGGCCAGCTGCTCTATCTAGTTCAATATGGCGAGGAACTTCCACTCACTGGCCACTTTAGTGGAAACACCTACCTTGTACTTGGAATCAGTGTCCGCTTTATTGGAAACACCTACCGTTTACTTCCACTCACTGGCTACTTTATTAAAAGCCCCTTTCTTGTGTTTCGACTCACTGGCCACTTTATTACAAACCCCACCTTGGTACTTCCACTTCACGGCCACTTTATTGGAAACTCCTACTTTGTACTTTCAACTCACTGGCCTTTTTATTGTAAACACCTTTTTGAGATCCCACTCATGGGCCTCTTTATTGGAAACATGTACCTAGTACTTCCACTCACTGGCCACTATATTGGAAACACCGACATTGAGTTTATCACTGTATTGGAAAGACCTACCTTGTACCTCCAATCACTGGCCACTTTATTGGAAACACTTACCTCGTACTCCTAATCACTGACCTCTTTATTGGAAACACCCACCTAAGACTTCCACTCACTGGCCACTTTATTGGAAACACCTTTTTTGTATATCCACTCACTGGCCACTTTATTTGAAACACCTACCTTGTACTTCCAATCACTGGCCACTTTATTGGAAACACCTACCTTGTACTTACAATCACTGATCCCTTTTTTAGGAAACACCTACCTAAGACTTCCACTAATTGGCCACTTTATTGGAAACACCTACATTGAATTTATCACTGTATTGGAAAGACCTACCTTGTACCTCCAATCACTGGCCACTTTATTGGAAACACTTACCTCGTACTCCTAATCACTGGCCACTTTATTGGAAACACCACCCTTGTACTTCCAATCACTGACCTCTTTATTGGAAACACCCACCTAAGACTTCCACTCACTGGCCACTTTATTGGAAACACCTACTTTGTATATCCACTCACTGGCCACTTTATTGGAAACACCTACCTTGTACTTACAATCACTGGCCACTTTATTGGAAACACCTACCTTGTACTTACAATCACTGATCCCTTTTTAGGAAACACCTACCTAAGACTTCCACTAATTGGCCACTTTATTGGAAACACCTACATTGAATTTATCACTGTATTGGAAAGACCTACCTTGTACCTCCAATCACTGGCCACTTTATTGGAAACACTTACCTCGTACTCCTAATCACTGGCCACTTTATTGGAAACACTTACCTCGTACTCCTAATCACTGGCCACTTTATTGGAAACACCACCCTTGTACTTCCAATCACTGGCAACTTTGTTGGAAACACCTAGCTTGTACTTCCAGTCACTGGCCACTTTATTGGAAACACCTACTTTATACTTCCAATCACTGGCCACTTTATTGGAAACACCTACCTTGTACCTCCAATCACTGGCCACTTTATTGGAAACACTTACCTCGTACTCCTAATCACTGGCCACTTTATTGGAAACACTTACCTCGTACTCCTAATCACTGACCTCTTTATTGGAAACACCTACCTAAGACTTCCACTCACTGGCCACTTTATTGGAAACACCTACCTTGTACTTCCAATCACTGGCCACTTTATTGGAAACACTTACCTTGTACTTCCAATCACTGGCCACTTTATTGGAAACACCTACCTTGTACTTCCAGTTACTGGCCACTTTATTGGAAACACCTACCTTGTACTAGGTCTGTTGACCAGGTATTTTTTGGGTTGTGGGTCAAAATAGAATTAAAGGGCTACAAGACAGATTAACATCAACATCATGACTCAACGGGCAAACTCCACACCAGCAAGGACAACCTAGAATGTACACTTACATTAAAGCTGTGGGCGACTATAGTATTACATTAGCCGCACACGCCATATGCTGTACAGTGCAGCGGTGACATTTTTCAACGACCGAGCTCAGTGTGATTCTCCCTCTCAATTTATTTGGCTCTAAAAGGCCATATGGTGGAGCCAGCCCGTCCGCGTGTTCCGCCTCTAATGATGCTGCGAGAGTCGTTCTGCAATTAAAGCAGTCGACCATTTCACAATCCGCGTTTGTAACTCACTGCGTAACTCAGCTGTACTCTGTTGTTTAGGTGACGGGTGGAGGACATAACCACAAGTGTTTGTTTTCCCATTTCCTGCTCAAGTATTTGTAGCATGTTTTGCTTTGGCGTGGCTGTTTTGGCAGCATGAGTGGTGTCTCTTTGAACGGTGAAAAACCCGCACGTATCCACTTCTCTGCACGCGCTAATTTGACAGTTTTTGAAATTGAAGCGCATGCCGTTCTCCGCTCACCTGCGCGGTGAGTAAAAACATAAAGCCCCAGCTGCACTCCTCTCCAGCTGGAGGGCTCCAGACTGCCGCTGTGAGCTTTGGTTACTTCTTTTAACCGGTCTAAATGTATTGTTGCGGTTTGCTTTGGTACGTGATTATGCAATTAAACAGGTTTGTTAAAACATAGAAAGCAATCTGCACAACTGCCGAAATTGGATGCTGAATTCTAAAGAAAGCTGGCCAACCTGGTGGTGAGAAGAACCAGGCATCGTGCTGGCTCAAACACAAATCTGGTTCAACCACTTTGTATATACACTAACCATCTAAAGAATAACTGCACCCCAGTAGGACGTGTGGGAGTGCGGTGCTGTTGGGAAGGAAGATAAAGGTGACCAGGATCAATAACTGATGAGACATTTAGACTGATATGATCAATATTTATTGAGCTACACCTACAGAAGTCTGTCCTCAGTATGGCGTCAGGCGGCCATGTTTGCTAACCCAACATACCAGACGTCTCGGTATGGAGCTGTAGAGGTTCCCGATGGTGTCCTGTGATAATCCATCCCATGCAGCTTGAGCATCCTCACACAGTTCCTGCAGACGGTGCGGTAGGGGTGGAGGTGGAGGGACACCAGGTCTTCTGGACGTGTGACAGCAAACCATTCATCTTGGTGCTGACCACGGTGCCTCCACACACGGATTGGTTGGGCGTCTCCACCAAGACTAAAGCGGGACTCGTCACTGAAGATGACCCGCTGCCATTCTGAGTCACTCCATGACAGTCTGGTACGACACCACTGCAGTCTTTGGTGATGGTAACGTGGTCTTAAGGGCTGTTGTCGCAACTGTGCCTGCATGTAGTCCTGCGTTGTGCAGCCTTCTGCCAGTGGTGCTGGTACTAACAGGATGGCTCATGGAGGTATCACTGCTCAGTGAATGTCCTCAATCATGGCTGATGGTTCAGTCAGGTACAGCGATAAGGCCTGTACCTGCTTATGTCATATGCATAGCCAATCATGAGCTCATATCATTTGCATGTCTCACAATGTCAAGCCTGCCCACCAAGTTTCATTCCTGAGGGTTGATTCCTTCTGGGTGCAGCTATTTGTGCAATTATTGTGTAATTACGTGAGTAAAACCTGATGCCCATATGTAATTACATAAGCTATAGTAATGTAATAACTGCACTGTCACTAGTAGTTACATTGTTATTACATGTATTAACTATGTGCAGCTACTGAGTAATTATAGACAGTGTAATCTGGGAACACTCTAATAGGGCTCTACAAGCTTCCTTTCACTGCTAGCCAGATTTGCACATTCGCCTAAGCGGTTCCATTGAAACGCTTGTTCTCAGCACTGATACGGCCCATGTGCCCTCTCAGTTTAAGACTTTATCTCTTCTTTCTCTCTCTATTTCATGCTCACTCTTTTCTCTCTCCTCTTATTCTCTCATGCTTATCGCCATGGCAGATCTGTCACAGGGACGCTGAACCCGAGGACATGACATCGCACTGTGACAGCGGCCAGCCGACGGCCTCTCAGTTCAGATGGCAGATTAAAGTGGGGGACACACACACATGCTCATGTCTTAGTTGGTTGCCCGGTGCATATACATATATATACATATATATATATATATATAAAACGAGTGAGCACGAAATAGAGAGATATATGATATATGTGTGGGCCCAGTGGAGGCCATATGGGGCATTTTCCTGCTCAGATGTCAGCAGGTTCCTGGAGAGCAGGATGCGCTACCTCATGTGTTATCACTTTCAGCTCTGAATATTAATGAAGGGAACAGTCAACATATGTACCAAAAAAATAATGTTCCTTAAGCTCTCTAAACCTGAAAAAAAGAACAGTCTCTATATCTCTATACCAAAACATAACAGTAATGGAAAGGTTCTATAGGGAACCAAAAATGGTCCTTCCATGGTATCATTCAAAGACAGGCTAGTGTATGAGCATTGGCTTTACTAAAGAGTGCTTGAAAAAGCTCTTTTAATAGACTGCTGTATGTTTGTAGTGGGCAGTGTTTCTAATAAATTGGCCAGTGATCAGATGCACAAGGAAGGTGTTTCTAATAAAGTGGCCAATGATAGAAATACACAACTATGGTTTTAATAACGTGGCCAGTGAGTGAAAGTGTAAGGTTGGGGGTTCAATAAAGTGGCCAGTGTGTGGAAGTATAAGCTAGGTGTTTCTAATAAAGTGGCCAGTGTGTGGATGGATAAGGTAGGTGTTTCTAATAAAGTGGCCAGCATGTGGACGGATAAGCTAGGTGTTTCTAATGAAGTAGCCAGTGTGTGGAAGTCTAAGATATGTGTTTCTAATATAGTGGCCAGTGTGTGGAAGGACGAAATGAGGGTGTCAATAAAGAGGACAGTGTGTGGAAGTATAAGGTTGGGGGTTCACTAAAGTAGCCAGCGTGTGGAAGGATAAGGTAGGTGTTTCTAATAAAGTAGTCAGTGTGTGGGAGTCTAAGATTTGCATTTCTAATAAAATGGACTGTGTGTGGAAGGACAAAATTAGGGTGTCAATAAAGAAGACAGTGTGTGGAAGTATAAACTAGGTGTTTCTAATAAAGTGGCCAGTGTGTGGAAGTCTAAGATTTGTGTTTCTAATAAAGTGGCCAGTGTGTGGAAGTATAAGGTAGATGTTTCTAATAAAGTGGCCAATGTGTGGAAGTCTAAGATTTGTGTTTCTAATAAAGTGGCCAGTGTGTGGAACTATAAGCTAGGTGTTTCTAATAAAGTGGCCAGGGTGTGGAAGTCTAAGATTTGCGTTTCTAATAAAATAGACCGTGTGTGGAAGGACAAAATTAGGAGGTCAATAAAGAAGACAGTGTGTGGAAGTTTAAGATAGGGGTTTCTAATAAAGTGGCCAGCCTGTGGAAGTATAAGGTAGGTGTTTCTAATAAAGTAGACAGTGTGTGGAACTATAAACTAGGTGTTTCTAATAAAGTGGCCAGTGTGTGGAACTATAAGCTAGGTGTTTCTAATAAAGTGGCCAGTTTGTGGAAGTCTAAGATTTGCGTTTCTAATAAAGTGGCCTGTGTGTGGAACTATAAACTAGGTGTTTCTAATAAAGTGGCCAGTGTGTGGAAGTATAAGGCATGTGTTTCTAATAAAGTGGCCAGCGTGTGGAAGTACAAACCCGGGCCTTATAATAAAGTAGTGTGTCTGTATCAGACAGTCTGGTGTTGGGCTTGGAGTCATTTGTATTGCTTTGGGCTGCCACAGAAGGCTGATAAACTGCATCTGCGCGATACGCTATCTGTGGAGAGGAGAAAGTGGAAGATATGATAATCGTGTCATGTCACCAGTGTATTGCGTCTTACTCTCTGTCTGGCCAGTGACACGCTACGAGCAAATGGCAGCGGTGTCAAAGGAAATGGACTGACACAAAATGGAGGCCTTGTGGTGGGAGATGCGAGAGAGTGAGTGAGTGAGTGGCAGAGGCTGAGGAGTCTCCGGAGGGAGACTCATTATGAATGGAGTTCATTTACGTCTTTGACTAAGCGTCAGTTCCTGAGTGACAGCGCTGGATGGTGAAGAATCGACACATGGTGGGTGTGTTTTTGTGTGAGTGAGTGGAGGTGAGGAACTGAGACTTACTGACAGTGAGTAACCAACCGAGTGAGTAAGTGGACCAGCCTTGATCCATTGCACCACGCGAGTGTCACGACGTATGATTGTGACGGAGTTCTACACAGAGCTTAGCTTCCTCCGAAGCAGGTGGATGCTCAGAAATTCAGCTAGAAAATGGTCATCGGCAGTGATGAGAGAGAAGTGTACATTGGACATGTCATGGTAGCATAATGACTCAGCGTTTCTTTTTAACCATAGTGCTGATAACCACAGAGAACAATACACATAAACATACCGGCACTACGACAAAGCGCCATAACATCAGTGGTGTAAGTTGCAAACCTGATGAGATTCCCAGGATTGCTACAGACATATTATAAGTAAGAGTAAGTTCACGACCTGGCAAACCCAACCCAGCTACACAGAGAAGCATACTCATTATAAAGGTGTTCATAAGTGCTTTGGACAACCAGCACTCACTATACTACACGACATATATAAAGCATAAGTGCACTAACCTAAGTGCTTACCTGACAAAGTATAAAGCTCAGTGCACTACGAGCTCACAGAGAAGTACACAGACATATGATAAAGATAAGATGCATTAAGTGCACTACCTGGCAACCCACCCCAGCAGAACAATACACAGACATATATAAAGCATAAGTGCACTACCTGGCAACCCAACCCAGCGCTCATACCTATAGAGAACAATACACAGACATATATAAAGCATAAGTGCACTACCTGGCAACCCAACCCAGCGCTCATACCTATAGAGAACAATACACAGACATATATAAAGCATAAGTGCACTACCTGGCAACCCAACCCAGTGCTCATACCTATAGAGAACAATACACAGACATATATAAAGCATAAGTGCACTACCTGGCAACCCAACCCAGCGCTCATAACTATAGAGAACAATACACAGACATATATAAAGCATAAGTGCACTACCTGGCAACCCAACTCAGCACTCATACCATAGAGAACAATACACAGACATATAAAGCATAAGTGCACTACCTGGCAACCCCAGCCCAGCACTCATACCTATAGAGAACAACACACAGACATATATAAAGCATAAGTGCACTACCTGGCAACCCCAGCCCAGCGCTCATACCTATAGAGAACAATACACAGACATATATAAAGCATAAGTGCACTACCTGGCAACCCCAGCCCAGTGCTCATACCTATAGAGAACAATACACAGACATATATAAAGCATAAGTGCACTACCTGGCAACCCAACCCAGCGCTCATAACTATAGAGGACAATACACAGACATAAATAAAGCATAAGTGCACTACCTGGCAACCCAACCCAGCGCTCATAACTATAGAGAACAATACACAGACATATATAAAGCATAAGTGCACTACCTGGCAACCCAACCCAGTGCTCATACCTATAGAGAACAATAAACAGACATATATAAAGCATAAGTGCACTACCTGGCAACCCAACCCAGCGCTCATACCTATAGAGAACAATACACAGACATATATAAAGCATAAGTGCACTACCTGGCAACCCAACCCAGTGCTCATACCAATAGAGAACAATACACAGACATATATATAGCATAAGTGCACTACCTGGCAACCCAACCCAGCGCTCATAACTATAGAGAACAATACACAGACATATATAAAGCATAAGTGCACTACCTGGCAACCCAACTCAGCGCTCCTACCATAGAGAACAATACACAGACATATATAGCATAAGTGCACTACCTGGCAACCCAACCCAGCGCTCATACCTATAGAGAACAACAAACAGACATATATAAAGCATAAGTGCACTACCTGGCAACCCAACCCAGCGCTCATACCTATAGAGAACAATACACAGACATATATAAAGCATAAGTGCACTACCTGGCAACCCAACCCAGTGCTCATACCCACAGAGAACAATACACAGACATATATAAAGCATAAGTGCACTACCTGGCAACCCAACCCAGCGCTCATAACTATAGAGGACAATACACAGACATAAATAAAGCATAAGTGCACTACCTGGCAACCCAACCCAGCGCTCATAACTATAGAGAACAATACACAGACATATATAAAGCATAAGTGCACTACCTGGCAACCCAACCCAGCGCTCATACCTATAGAGAACAATACACAGACATATATAAAGCATAAGTGCACTAACTGGCAACCCAACCCAGTGCTCATACCCACAGAGAACAATACACAGACATATATAAAGCATAAGTGCACTACCTGGCAACCCAACCCAGCGCTCATAACTATAGAGAACAATACACAGACATATATAAAGCATAAGTACACTACCTGGCAACCCAACCCAGCGCTCATACCTATAGAGAACAATACACAGACATATATATAGCATAAGTGCACTAACTGGCAACCCAACCCAGCGCTCATACCTATAGAGAACAATACACAGACATATATAAAGCATAAGTGCACTACCTGGCAACCCAACCCAGCGCTCATACCTATAGAGAACAATACACCGACATATATATAGCATAAGTGCACTACCTGGCAACCCAACCCAGCGCTCATACCTATAGAGAAGAAAAGGTCATTATAAGGTCAACACAAGTACATACACACATACACATCTACTAGAGCTCACTCACTTAAGTGCTTTACAAAGAGATGGGTCTTCAGTCTGAGTTTGAAGACCACGAGAGACCCCGCTGTTCGGACAGCCAGTGGGAGTTCATTCACCATCTGTGCTCCAGGACAGAGAAGAGTCTGGACACTTGTCTTCCATGAGTCTTTAGGGATGGCGGGTCGAATTGAGCTGTACTTGAAGCTCGAAGGGCTTGAGCTTTGCAAATACTTACTGAAGGCTGACCGAATTCATGCCAGTAGCTTTCCTCAAGTTAGGTCTATGTAGCTCTTAAACTGGTCCCTAAGGTCCCTCAGATTTAGGTGCTATACCTGGGTGTTGGGATTAAGCATAAATGGAGACTTTGGGGATTCTTGAGGAACTGGGTTGAGATCCTTCAAAAGATCAGTGCTGATGTTTGGGAGTTGGGTACTTTGGTCCACTTAGAATCTACTGGGGAGGTTTATTCTAGATCAGTGGTTCCCAACCCAGTCCTCAGGGCCCACCTGAAGGGCTACAGGTCTTCCCCGACCCAGCTTGCAATTGGACTGAGAGGGCTTGAGACCAATGCCCAAGATCATTTGTTAGAAGCTATTTCCATGCTTGGCTTTGGCTCCTCCCACTCCTGTACACAAATGAACCCAGTCCTTAGGGCCCAGTCCTTAGGGCCCACCTGAAGGGCTACAGTTCTTCTCCAACCTAGCTTGCAGTGGGACTGAGAGGACTTGAGACCACTGCCCAAGATCATTCGTCAGAAGCTCTTTCCGTGCTTGCCTTTGGCTCCTCCCACTCCTGTACACGAATGAACCCAGTCCTTAGGGCCTACCTGAAGGGCTACAGTTCTTCTCTAACCAAGCTTGGAGTGGGACTGAGAGGACTTGAAACCAACGCCCAAGATCATTCGTCAGAAGCTATTTCCATGCTTGCAACTTGGAACTTGTAACTGGCTTACCAAATTCTAGGATTTGGATGCGAAGTCCAGTTTGGAAGACCCCTGCTAGTACTCTTGCATACCGCCTAGGGCTCCCATACCCCAGGACACTCCGCAGCTGTGAAATCTGACCAATCATGGTCATACAAGGCCCCCCACCCCAAAGTCCAAATATAGCCATTCCCATATTAGCTGCATATCCTCTGATAGTAACCTCTCCAGCCCTGTCTTTTTAGAAACCGAGGCATGCCACTTCGTCTTTTTGTCCTCCTTCTTCTCCTCTCTACAGGAGCCCCACTCACTGTATCAGTAACAGCAGGATCAATAACCTCCCCTCCCGGATGGATGCAGCAGCTAAAAGGAAAATGGCCGCCCGCTCGGATAAGAACAGCATCATCTCTATGGCTGGTCCCTGTCTCGGTGACAGGGGAGAGGGCTGGGACACTTTTGAGAAAGAGAGCAGGAGAGAGAGCGATATCTTTTATTTATGAGGACAAATGGCAGCAACCACCACAGCGAGTTCTAATGGCAGATGCCAGTGGGCCAGGCAGTAAGGAGCAGGATCCGTAGCTACCGGACAAAAGCGCCGTCCGCCAGGCTGCGGCCTCCCACGGAATATGAGCCACATTAACCCACAGGCTAGACGACCACCAGACTAATGGGATCTGATCTCATCCCCCTTGCTTCCGACCCCTTAAATCCTCTCTGAAATGGAAAATCTTATCAGGGCTCGCGTTTTCCAATAATCTCTATATCACATAATCTCATAACCTGCTGGATATATCTGGCACATGCAGCATACCACATGACGTCCATAACAGTTGGTCATTTATAGTTAAATTCATGTGAAAGGAAGACAACGCCACTGCCCTCACTGTCCCCTCTACATCCCTGACAACTGGATCCCAATATCCAGAATGAAATGATTTGCCCCCATGCTGTTAGCCTGCTAACTGTGTAACCTCATATGCAGCTTTTGCTGTAGCCGTCAGAATCTACCCTATATTCCCAAAAGTGTTCACTCACTCATCCAGGTCTCTGAATTCAGGTGTTCCAATCACTTCCAAGGCCACAGGTGTATAAAACCAAAACCTAGGCATGCAGACTCTTTCTACAGACATTTGTGATGGGCACCGATGAATGGGTCGCTCTCAGGAGCTCAGGTAATCCCAGAATGGTAAGGTAGCATGATAAAAAGTGGTAGGCCACGTAAAATGACAAGAGCAAGATCAACGGATGCTGAGGCACATAGTGCGGAGAGATCGCCATTTATCTGCCGAGTCAATCGCTACAGATCTTCATGTGGCCTTCAGATTAGCTCAGGAACAGTGTGTAGAGAGCTTCATGGAATGGGTTTACAAGGCCGAGCAGCTGCATCCAAGCCTTATATCACCAAGCGCAACCAATGGCGCCGAATGCAGTGGCCTAAAGCATCATCCCTGGACTCTAGAGTGGTGGAGACATGTTCTCTGGAGTGATGAATCATGCTTCTCCGTCTGGCAATTCAATAGACGAGTCTGGGTTTGGTGGTTGCCAGGAGATCGGTATTTGCCTGACTGCAGTAGTATAGGGTTTGGTGGAGGGGGCATTTTGGTGTGGGGTTGTTGTTCAGGAGTTGGGCTCGGCCCCTTAGTTCCAGTGAATGAAGTCCTAATGCTTCAGCAGACCCAGAGATTTTGGTCAATTTCGCCCCACGTCTTTGTGGGGACAGTTTGGGGACGGCCCCTTGCTGTTCCAACATGACTGCACACCAGTGAACAAAGCTAGCTCCATACAGACATAGGTAAGCGAGTTTGATGTGGAAGAACTGGGCTGGCCTGCACAGAGTCCTGACCTCATCCCGATAGAACACCTTTGGGATGAGTTAGAGAAGAGACTGAGAGCCAGGCCTTCTCGTCCAATGTCAGTGTCTGACCTCACAAATGTGCTTCTGGAAGAATCTTCAGAAATTCCCATAACCACATTCCTAAACCTTGTGGAAAGCCGTCCCAGAAGAGTTGAAGCCGTTCTAGCTGCAAAGGGTGGGCCGACATCATATTAACCCCTATGGATTCAGAATTGGATGTCACTGAAGTTCATAAGGCAGATGAGGGATTCTGCTGTAAAGGGGATTTGCTGTAGAGTCGTTCCTGTTTTTATTGTTCTTGGCTGAGACGTGTCTCCATTTCAGTGTTTCTACTGTCATTACCACTGCAAGCAATTAGATGACACACCATCGTTATATTTAGAGCAACATTGTGTAACGATTTAGCCTGTTTGAAATAACAGCTTCAGAATCATTTTGATGGTACATTGATTTTGATGATAATGGGGAGAACGGCATCTATGGCATTGCCACCCCAGGCCTAGAGCACCTGCCATATTGCTGTGTAACTCTGTCTCATAGAGCTTTGTAGTTCTCTCCAAAAGTCATGTAACTTCCTGTTTCAGACTCGCATGCCAAGAAATCTATTTAACTTTAAACAGCAAGAAGAACAGTCAGTTCTGGGGGGTGGTGGGATATATGTAATTACTGGTGCTTGAACCTTTCCTCACTTTTCTACCGCAAAGAAATGGTTTGCAGCCGGCAGAGTTGGTGTGGTTCCAGCCCCAGGAACTCACTGGTCTGGAACGGTGGACTCCACGATGCAAGTGGCAATGGGTTGTGCTGCCATCAACAAGTTGTTCACGCAGCCATTAACAAAAAAAAAAAAAAAAGAACATGTTCCACCATGTTGGTTATGCTTCCAGATGAAAGACCACCCACATCCAGATACGTAATTGCTCGGCTCCCAAACCAGTGGAAAAGGGGCTTTGCTTAAGGGGTCCAATGGATCCTGAGAACCTGCACCAGCACTGGCATGAGCACTGGTACCCCTACAGTTGCCATAAATGCAAACTGCACTTTGAATCCCCCTCATGGACAGCTCATTCATTCATTCATTCATCTTCTAACCATTTTTCCTTCGAGGTCATGTGGGGGGTTCTGGTAAATGCAATGGCAGCCTGTCCTGGGTGTTTTCTGCCTTCCGCCTTTTCACTGAGCACTAGGATAAACTCCAGAACCCCCACATGACTTTGAAGGATAAATGGTTAGAAGATGAATGAATGAATGAATGAATGAATGAATGGGCTGTCCACGGGGGGGACTCAACGTGCAATTTGCATTTATGGCAACTGTAGGGGGACCCTGTAATCCTGCTTTTACTGTCAAAAGGATTGGTTAGCTGATTTAACATTAATGAAATCTTCGCTTTATATGCAGAACTGGCACTGAGATAGCATTAGCTGTCACCTTCAGTTGACTGATGTTTGCCAATAATGTTGTAAGTCGTTAAGTAAATACTATGGATTTCAGCGAGTGGCGAGTCATGATTAGTGAAGCGAGATCTTCTGTTCAGGCCCGGAATGTCAAAAAATACCTTCAGGAAACTGGTAATTCCTACTAGAGCCACTTTGGGATTGTAAATAATATAAAAGACAAGAAAGGATAAAAGAGGTGTCAGCGCTAATCTAGCTAGATCAGGTGATCTTTCTGATTAAACACAGAGACCTGAAGCTTCTGAAACCCATTAAAGTATTGGATATGACTTTGCCAGAACATTAAGATGTGGTTTATCTGGTACGCATGGGCTCATAGTGCTTCCTTCTGTAAAGAGCTCTGGGATAGAACGCTGCCACTCTGAAAAAATTCCCGGTTAGGCCTTTTTAACCACAAGAACCTGGTTCCTAAATTAGGTTTCATTCAGGCTCCTTAGAACCTTGGTACTATTCAGGGAATCAAGGAACGTCCAAGTAAGCATTAATGTCAATTGCACAATGCTAGTTGATGGTTGTACCAAGTTGGCAATATAGATGACCTGCTGCTATTCCAGATGTTTGTCTGTATCCAGAAAGCAAGATCAGATCATCTACTGGTGATAAGTAGGCATAGAAGAGGTTCTGGTAGCCATTTTCATCCAAAAGAACCTTGGACCCGGCTTTCATTCAGGCTTCTTAGAACTCTGATGCCCATTAAGGAACCAGTCTGCGTTTGTACCAGTTTGTTTTGGACCCAAGAAACATCAATGGATACGACATTGACGTCAACAGAGGGCGCTGCGCAGCGGTAGTGGTCAGTAGTACCAAGTTAGGGAAGTGTGTAGGTTACCTGCGAGGTGGTTGTTTGTTGTCAGATGTTTGGTAACATCCAGAAAGCAAGCACAGATCATCTACTGGAGATAGGAAGATGTAGAAGAGGTTCTTCAGCAGACCACTGGTGAACCTTCTCATCTAAACGAACCCTGGTTCTTGAACTGGCTTTCATTCAGGCTTCTTAGAACTTTGATGCTATTCAGAGAACTAGTTTGCGTTTGTACCCGTTTTTATTCGACCCGAGGAACGTCAAAGGATATGTCATTAACGTCAACCAAGGGCGCTACACACTGGTAGTAATCAGTAATCCCAAGATGGCGGAGCGTATAGATTAACTACAACCATTTGAGATGTTGTCCTTAAAGCTGGTCTGTATCCAGAAAGCAAGATCGGATCATCTACTGGAGGTAGGAAGACATAGAAGGGGTTCTTCAGCAGACCAGTGGTCGTCTCCATTTTTGCCCCTATGTCCTCAAACATTGATGCATGTCGTCACAGTTCGTGCTGAAGAACCTACTATATTTTGGTTCCAGCTGGGCACCAACTTTTCAGGTTCTGAGCCTGGAAAAAAAATATGCACCTAAGCATTTTTTGCATTTGGTGCATATTTTTTTCCAGGCTCAGAACCTGAAATGTTGGTGCCCAGCTGGAACCAAAACATAGTAGGTTCCACATTGGTGGAAAAGGGCTTAGATGTCTAGAACTTCTAGGTAACCTACCATTTTTTGTCCTCAGGAAATCTACGGCATTTAGCTGACGCTCTTATCCAGAGCAACTTATAAGGTTATTCGTTTTACAGGTGGGTCAGTGCAGTGTTAGGAGTCTTGCCCAAGGACTCTCATTGGTGTAGCTCAGCATTTGCTACCTAGATTGGGATTTTAACCCCTGTCTCCCACATGGGGTGGTAGAGATGTTAACCACATCAACCACTGGCAAAGCATGCCCACCTGTTCCAATCACACCAAGTTGGTTTAATCCACTGTGAGTTCCTGATAATGTTAATATTACATCCTACTAGAGTTCTGGGCTGCCGCGAGTCTAGCACTGCCTCCTTTTCCCCTGCATTGGCATTGTTTAAGGTTCTGGGAGGGCACTGGGGGGAAGTCTGTCTGGGCATGACTTTGGAGGTGAAGATCTGCTCGCAGGCGATCTTTGAAGCTGGCTTTATCTCTTGGGCCCCACTTTATTTATTTCCCCCTTCTTTTTCTTTTGTCTGAGCGTCTTGTGTGGACTACCCAGGGCTGGGCCTGCTGGTAGCCCTCTCTCCCTCATTAGTGTGGCGGGGCCCTCAGGCGGCCCATTTTGTGCACCTATTAACCTGTGCATGAGACGCCGGTGTCCCAGCCCGTTCTGTGTTCGGCTCCAAGGAATTAGTCTGGGTGTTTTGAGGGAGGGTGATGTATGATCCTAGAGGCAGCAGCCATGCTGCCAGTTACTGCTCCGTTGCGACAGAGGGTGAGGTGTGTGTGTGTGTGTGTGTGTGTGAGTGTGTTTGTGTGTGTGTAAAGCATAGCAGGGCAGGGATGAAGTGCATTAGCTCTAAGTTGGGAATGATTTATGTCCACTTTCAGGTCTACATAATGAACTTCTGCAGCCGTATGTGTAAGAATGCATGGGCAGTAAAGTGTTTGTGCGTCGTAGCATTGTGCTGAACTTCTTTTGAGGCCTCAGCAAGTGTTTCCTCTAATGTGGATACATCATATTCCCAGCTTTTTTTTTGGATGCAACTTGGACATAAAGTGAAACATATTCCTCTTCCCACAGGACAAAAAAAATGAGACCCCTGTGACCAAAATGTACCCAGTACCTTGTAATGCCTCCATGAGCACCAATAACATTGTAGGGGTCTAGCTGACGTTCTTATCCAGAGCGTCTCACAAGGTTAATCATACTACAGGTAGGCCAGTGTAGTGTTAGGAGTCTTGCCCAAGGACTCTTAATGGTGTAGCACAGCATAGTCACCCAGACTGGCAGACTCTCCCACATGGTAGTAGCTCCCTGGCAGGTAGTGGTGTTATCCACTGAGCTACACCAACCGCTACCAGCTGGGGTTGGGTTTGACATGGACTGGACATGTTTCTGGATGTAGGCCACATCAATGTTCAGACACTACTGAAGGTTCTAAAACCCATTAAAGTATTGGATATGACTTTGCCAGAACATTAAGATGTGTTTTATCTGGTACACATGGGCTCATAGTGCTTCCTTCCGTAGAGAGCTCTGGGATAGAACCGCTGCCACTCTGAGAAACCCCTCTGAAATTCCTGGTTAGCCCGTTTTAACCACAAGAACCTGGTTCCTAAATTAGGTTTCATTCAGGCTCCTTAGAACCTTGGTACTATTCAGGGAATCAAGGAACGTCCAAGGAAGCATTAATGTCCATTGCACAATGCCAGTTAATGGTTGTACCCCAGGTGGGTGCTATGGTGCTGCCAAGGCATGCTATGAAATCCCAAAGTGGTTGATAAGGTGTTGCTAGGCTGTTGCTATGGCATCACAGGTGTCTGCTATTGGTTTGAAATTCCAGGTAGTTGATTTTATAAAAAAAAAAAAGTAGATGTTGTTAGGCCATGCTATATTGTCCCATGTGGTTGCTATGGTGTTGTTAGGGAATTGCTATGGTATCCTAGGTGGCTTGCACAGCCATTGGTGTGGAATCCTACATGGTTGATAAAGTGTTGCCAGGACATGCTATGAAATCCTACGTGGTTAATAAAAATAAACTTTTGTCCTGGTCTCCCAGGTGGTTGCTATGTGGCTGCAGAGCCATTGCTATGGAATCCCAGGTGGTTGCTAAGGTTTTGCTTAGGTGTTGCTATGATATCCTAGGTGTCAAGCCTACTTAAAACAAACAAACAAACAAATGAAAAACTATCAACAACAATAAACGTCATGTTGACTTTTCTATCATGATTTAAACCAAGAGACTGACTTCTCTAGATGGTTCTCTTAGACAGAGGTCAGATAGGTCATCCAGTGTGGTCAAACCCTCAGCTTAAATGCACAATTTAAAGAACAGTGATTATAAAGGTTGATGACTTCTCCTTACATTAATGACTGGTCAGCCTACGAACAAGTTCATGTACCATGGCTTCATCCCATACTCAGGTCAGTGTGGTTATCCACTGTGGTTGTAATGCTAAATCAAAGACAGAGAGTTTCTCTTCAAGGCAGCTGTCAGTCAGACTCCTGGACAGCCCATTGACCAGCATTTGCGCATGGCATCCCGTTAGCCTATTTCAGAGCCCCCTCACTGTTTTGTAAAGACCCTTTCCCCATAAGCAGGTTACACATACACGTTTGGTTGTTGCAGGGGGGCTATTTGGAGCACGTATAGAGCTTTTCATTAATATTATGTAAACAGTAAATACTCATTTGTGCTGATGTGAAATGTTTATGATTAGTGGTTAACATGGCTTGCAAAAGCAGCAGCTTCACTTCATCTGTCTTTATCTAGTCTAGTGTTAGTTCTAGTGTTAGTGATATCTCTGCTGAGGTAAATAACAGGATGAGCTGTAAGACTAGTGGATGTGCCACTGACTATCCCCTACTGTGGCTGTAATCACTAGATTGGAGGCTGGCCTTTTGGCCTTTGACCCCAGTGAAGTGAAATGAACCTGTCTGTGTGACTGGGGAAGAGACATTTGATGGGCAAAGTTATAGATAGAAAGATAGAAAGACAGAGGACAAAGAGAAAGAGATAAGGTAAGAGAGAGAGAGAGAGAGACCTATAATGGACAAAGTGATAGATAGATAGATAGATAGATAGATAGATAGATAGACAGACAGACAGACAGACAGACAGACAGACAGATAGATAGATAGATAGATAGATAGATAGATAGATAGATAGATAGATAGATAGATGGACAGGTAGATTGGATGGGTAGATACTCAGGCAAAAAGACAGAGAGAGAGAGAGAGAGAGACCTATAATGGACAAAGTGATAGATAGATAGATAGATAGATAGATAGATAGATAGATGGACAGGTAGATTGGATGGGTAGATACTCAGGCAAAAAGTCAGAGAGAGAGAGAAAGAGAGAGAGATGAAAACAGACAGTGATGGCCTCTGCAGCAGACTGTGCGCGTGTGCGCTCTGTTTGGCGCAGTGGAAGGCCAGGGGCCACTCAGTGATGGATGGTTGTAGACGATGGCAGATCTCTCCCATGGCCAGGCTTTGCCGGTAATGGCTTGAAACACGATAGCGAGGCAGCGGCAGGAAATGGGGAATAAGCAGGGGCTCGGGCTTTAATGCTGACAGAATCAAATGTGCCTGACTTTCTGCAAACTCCAGTCACTTACGCAGCTCCTCGCGCTCAACGTGGACTCTCAGCTGCCCGCTGTGCAGGCTCAGGCTCAGGCTCAGGTCGGGACCAGACACTTTTAATATGCATGTGTTGGGACGGGACGGCCACTGGTTTTAATCAAATACTGGTAAACAGATTCGTTTCCACACTTACACACATGAACTCTCGGAATGGCACACCTGTTCATTGAGAACCAGTCCAGGTGACTACCTCATGAAGCTGACTGAGGGAATGCAGAGAGTGGAAAGCTGTCATCAAAGCAAAAGATGGGTACCGTGAAGAATCAAGAACTGTGAAGTTGTCCAGGAAAGGGAACCAGGAGTCACCTCTACTGCTGTGGAAAAGTTCGTTTAGGTTACCTAGTGTTAGTTTTAGTGTTAGTGTTAGGATGAGCTGTAAGACTAGTAAACGATTGGAGGCTGGCCTTTTGGCATTTGAGGTAGAAAGATAGAAAGACAGAAGACATAGAGAAAGAAAAATAGTGAGAGAGAGAGAGAGAGAGAGAGAGAGAGAGAGAGACCTATAATGGACAAAGTGATAGATAGATAGATAGATAGATAGATAGATAGATAGATAGATAGATAGATAGATAGATAGATAGATAGATAGATAGATAGGCAGGTAGATAGGCAGGTAGATGGGACGGGTTGATAGTCAGGCAAAAAGACAGAGAGAGAGAGAGAGAGAACTATAATGGACAAAGTGATAGATAGATAGATAGATAGATAGATAGATAGATAGATAGATAGATAGATAGATAGATAGATAGATAGATAGATAGATAGATAGATAGGCAGGTAGAGAGGCAGGTAGATGGGACGGGTTGATAGTCAGGCAAAAAGACAGAGAGAGAGAGAGAGAGAGAACTATAATGGACAAAGTGATAGATAGATAGATAGATAGATAGATAGATAGATAGATAGATGTACACCTGTACAACTGGGCATGTCACAAGGCTCGAAAAGTCTGACACTGGTTGGAAGAGCTTGACTAAGCCATACTCTCGCCCCCTAATTCCCCAGACTTGAACCCACCTGAGCATCTGTGTGACCACCTCGATGGTCGTGTTCACTCTATGGATCCACGCCACACTCCCTCCAGCAGCTGTGGGCTGCAATACAGTCAGCCTGGCTCCAGATACCTCTGACAACCTACCAGGACATTACTGATTCACTCCCAGCCTGTCTATCTGCAGTCTTGCCGGTTACTCTAGATGTTAGCTGGTGGTCATAATAATGTGACTCGACTGGGTAGTTTTGATGTGTTCAGTATTATTCTACCGTATAATGTACATGATCATTAAAACGAGCCCTCAATGGAGGGTGTGCCCAAACTTTTGACTGCTCCTGTATACAAACCATGCTGTGTTAACACCCTGATATCCTCGACCGTCACTTGTTTGTGTTTACATTGTGATCAGGTGGAATATCAATCCAGTGTCCCCTCCCCTCTGACCTTTGCTCGTGCTCATGATTAGATGAAAGAGAGGACGCGTTATGAATATGTATGAAGTCAAACACCACGGCGGATTAGCATAATATCACATTAGAGTGACATTTACTGCATTGCGTAATCAATAGAGCGAACGACAGAGTGGAAACTCCTGCTGTAGGAACAATAACGGCACGCTACCCTATACTTACGCGTGATTACGTATACATGTGCATGTGCTGGAGAGGGGGGCGTGTAGGTGCGATATCAGAAGTTCGGCTGGCTGAATTATTACAGAGCGACTGGCGCCCTGCGGAGAGAAATGAGTGGTGGAGTGGTAGAATAAAGGTGAAGAAAGTGCCTTGTGTACAGACAGACGCAGCAGGTGTTTGTGTGTGCAGAGAGAGAGAGAGAGAGGGAGAGAGAGAAAGAGGGAGAGGGAGAAAGAGAGAAAGAGAGAGAGAGAGAGAGAGAGAGAGAGAGAGAGAGAGAGAGAGGGAGAGAGAGCGGGAGAGGGAGAGAGAGAGAGCGAGAGAGGGAGAGGGAGAGAGGGAGAGGGAGAGAGAGAGAGTGGGAGAGAGAGAGAGAGGGAGAGACAGAGAGAGTGGGAGAGAGAGAGAGAGGGAGAGACAGAGAGAGAGGCAGAGAGAGGGAGAGGGAGAGAGAGAAAAAGGGAGAGGGAGAGACAGAGAGAGAGGGAGAGAGAGGCAGAGAGAGAGGGGGGGAGAAAGAGAGAGAGAGGGAGAGAGAGAGAAAGGGAGAGGGAGAGAGAGCGGGAGAGGGGGAGAGGGAGAGTGAGAGAGCGAGAGAGGGAGAGGGAGAGGGAGAGAACGAGAGCGAAAGAGGGAGAGGGAGAGAGAGAGAGGGAGAGAGGGAGAGAGTGAGAGAGCGAGAGAGGGAGAGGGAGAGGGAGAGGGAGAGGGAGAGAGAGAGAGAGAGACAGAGAGAGGGGGGGACAGAGAGAGAGAGGGAGACATAGAGAGACAGAGAGGGGGGGGGGACAGAGAGAGAGAGAGAGAGGGGGAGAGGGAGAGGGAGAGGGACAGGGACAGAGAGAGAGACAGAGAGAGAGAGAGGGGGAGAGGGAGAGGGACAGGGAGAGAGAGAGCGCGTGAGAGAGAGAAAGATAGAGAAACAAACAGACAGCAGTGGTATGATGAGTGCCTGTGTGTGATGTAACCAAACACTCATGAGAGATTAATGAATCCATTAGTCTCTCTCAGCAGGATCAGATATAATGGCTGGGCAAAACGTGGTTATGATTGTGTGTACATGTTAAGCATTTAAATAGAGCAAAGCTATATATATATATATTACACAGATGTTTGTATGTCGGCAGTTTTGAATATGTTTGTGTGTGTCTGTGTGTATGTGTGTTCCTGTTTATGTCACACGGTGGGGACCAAAACTCTCTTTCTTGAATTTCTCTCTGGGATCAATAAAGTATCTATCTATCTATCTATCTATCTATCTATCTATCTATCTATCTATCTATCTATCTAAAACCTGTTTACAACACTTACATTGTGGGAACCTTTGGTCCTCATGGGCATCTCGAACTGCGTCCCACACTGTAAATCATTATAATAATGCAACATGTAAAGGTTGTTTTATGGTTAGTGTTAAGTTAGGACTATGTTAGGATTGGCGTAGTTGTAGTCATGTCTAAGGTTTGGGTAAGGCTCCAGGAAATGAATGTGAGTGTGTGGGTACATGTGCATGATGCCCACTGAACACAACTGAAAATAGCACCTATATATAATATAGCTTTAAACACAGTCTGGCCCAATAGCTTAGCACTGAACACTTAGCATTAGGCAGCTACGCTCAGCAGATATAGTACAATTTTGATAACTTATTGATTTTTAACAGATTCTCCTTTCAAAGGTCCAAAGACAATTTGGTAACAGGGCGTACCACAGAAGCTTGGATATATATATACAGTGTATATATGTAATTGTCACACCCTGCCTTGTCCTGTCATGTCCATGTGCTTCTGTTTATTTTGGTCCTGTGCTCCTCCTGTCTCCGCCCTCTAGTCCGGTCTCTTATTTCTAGCTCCGCCCCTTCCCAGGTGTCTCTCGTCATCCCTAGTTGTGTTATACCCCATGTCGTGCCCTTTGTTCTTGTTAGGTGTTTTGTCTCCTGGCCTGTCCTTTGGCTCTTTGTGGTTTGATTAAGTATCCATGTCTGTTGTTGTGTAGCCCTGTTCCGTTGTTTAGGCTCTTTGGTTTTGTTGTCCCCACGTCCCGCGTAACAGTAATATATATATATATATATACAGGGGTTGGACAATGAAACTGAAACACCTGGTTTTAGACCACAATCATTTATTAGTATGGTGTAGGGCCTCCTTTTGCGGCCAATACAGCGTCAGTTGGTCTTGGGAATGACATATACTGCGTCCTGCACAGTGGTCAGAGGGAGTTTAAGCCATTCTCCTTGCAGGATAGTGGCCAGGTCACTACGTGATGCTGGTGGAGGTTCGTCCTTCTTGGTGGTATGCTGACATTACCCTGGATACCGTGGCTCTTGATACATCACAAAGACTTGCTGTCTTGGTCACAGATGCGCCAGCAAGACGTGCACCAACAATCTGTCCTCTTTTGAACTCTGGTATGTCACCCATAATGTTGTGTGCATTGCAGTATTTTGAGCAGAACTGTGCTCTTACCTGCTAACTGAACCTTCACACTCTGCTCTTACTGGTGCAATGTGCAGTTAATGAAGATTGGCCACCAGGCTGGTCCAATTTAGCCATGAGACCTCCCACACTAAAATGACAGGTGTTTCAGTTTCATTGTCCAACCCCTGTATATATATATATTGTCACTGTCTAATGAAAACCATGTATCTCCATTTTGGTCGATTTTTCATTTTGGGCATTATTTGATCACATGAGCTGCTGTTTACATTGGGTGGACATTTCATGATGAATGGATCACCAGAAATATCCGAAACATGCTTGGAAAAACATCTGGTTCCATTGACTTGCATTCAAATTCAATCAGGTTTTTGCCCTCTCCTGTAAATTTGCCATTTTGGATATACTTGTTTTTCTTTGGACAGCGACGATATATATATATATGCACCACCTATATACTGTGTATATGCCACATCATGGGGACTGAAACCTGTTCATACACTTACATTCTGGGGACCTTTCCGCAATGTAGAGTGACAGAGATATATATATCCATGGGACAAAAACCTGTTTAGGACCTTCTTCCTTATGGGGGCCGTAAGCTGAACCTCAAGCTGTTGTTCCACGTTTTTCTATTGTTTTTGCTACATTTATCTTGAAATTTGCACACAATGTGAGCAACACTAACCTTTTTTTAAACCATTAAATCATGTCAGCAGTGATATACAGTATATGAAACATAGATTCATGCTATTGTTAGTACAACATACTGTATATGCCGCTTCATTAAATTCCCACCGTTGTATCTACACTCATTCTTCATTTTATCAGCTCCATTTACCATGCAAGGTCACTTTGTAGGTCTCCAATTACAGACTGTACTCCATCTGTTTCAGTGCATACATTGTTCTTGTGGTTAGGACCACCACAGTGCATTGTATAACGTGGTAAATGGTGGTTTACCATGATCATAAAAACACACTTCTGTAGTCTTATCTCTGTTACAGGGTGATGTCATCTCATAACATAAATCTTACTGCCCGCCTACCAGCAAGTTTGTCATGCCCTCGCACAACACACAGGGAGCTAATACAGTAAAACACATGAGCACTCAGAAACTAACGATGGATCTACCAACTACCTGTCATGTCGTTGTAAGGGACGTTACAGTGGTGTAGGGGAGGAACATGTAGCAGTATAGAACGGTAAACCCGTATATACAGTATGAGGATGTTATTGAATTTTGAGAAAACTGAAGCAAAATTATGAAGATTGAAAATGATAATAATAGGAAGGTACTATTTTTGCAGCCTATGCTCCTGAAAGCAAATTTTACTGTAGGTGTTTTTCTTGGAGTGCTGTGTTCTTTTTCCTCCATGCATAACGGCCCTTGTTGTGCCCAAATAACACAGCACCTTATTCCAAAATGAAGCTGGCTTGTCCAAATGTGCTTTAGCATACCTCAAGCGGCTCTGTTTGTGATGTGGGCGGAGAAAAGGCTTCCTCTGCATCACTCTCCCATACAGCATCTCCTTGTGTAAAGTGCGCCGAATAGTTGAACGATGCACAGTGACTCCATCAGCAGCAAGATCATGTTGTAGGTCTTTGGTGCTGGTCTGGGGGTTGACTCTGACTGTTCTCAACATCCTTCGCTTCTGTTTATTCCAGATTTTTCTTGGTCTGCCACTTCGAGCCTTGACTTGAACTGTGCCTGTGGTCTTCCATTTTCTCACAATGTTTCTCACAGTGGAGACTGAAAGCTGAAATCTCTGAGAGAGCTTTCTGTATCCTTCCCCTAAACCATGACGCTGAACAATCTTTGTTTTCAGGTCATTTGAAAGTTGTTTTGAGACTCCCATGCTGCGACTCTTCAGAGAAGATGCAAAGAGGAGAAAAACTTACAATTGCCCCCCTTAAATACCCTTTCTCATAATTGGAGTCACCTGTGTATGGAGGTCAAGGGTCACTGAACTTACCAAACCAAATTTGAGTTCCAATAATTAGTTCTAAAGGTTTTGAAATCAATAAAATGACAACGGTGCCCAGATTTATACACCTGCCTACTTTTGTTTAACCAGTTATTGCACACTTTCTGTAAATCATATAAACTTCATTTCACTTCTCAAATTTCACTGGGTTTGTCCCCTATATGATATATTTAATATCCAAACAATCAGTGCTTTATAAAGGTAAATCAGGAAAATTAACAACGCTGCCCAAACTTTCACACCCCACTGTATTTCAAACAAATTCATTGGTTGTCCCCACCAAGACTAAAGAGGGACTTGTCACCGAAGATGACCCGCTGCCATTCTGAGTCACTCCATGACAGTCTGGTACGACACCACTGTAGTCTTTGGTGACGGTGACGTGGTGTTAAGGGCAGTCATGGTAACCGTCTGCATGCATATAGTCCTGCACCATGCAGCCGTCTGGTCATCAGGGATGCTGGGACTCATGTTTGAATGAATGTCCAGAATCGTGGCTGTTGGGTCAAGTACATTAGTAAGGCCAGTCCTTACTTACATCACACAACTTGAATGTGGTTGGTGTAGCTCAGTGGATAAGACCACTACCCACCACAGAGCCAACACTGCATGTGGGAGACTGGGGTTCGAATCCCGGCATGGGTGACTATGCTGTGCTACACCAATAAGAGTCCTTGGGCAAGACTCCTAACACTACACTGGCCCAACTGTAATATAATTAACCTTGTAAGTCGCTCTGGATAAGAGTGTCAGCTAAATGTAAATGAATCATTTGCATGTCTCACGATGTCAAACCTGCCCACCAAGTTTCATTGCTGTTGGTTGATTCCTTCTAGGTGCAGCTATATGTAACTATTGTTTGATGACGAGTGTAGATTTGATTTTGGCCTTGTTGTCTGGCTAATGTTACCAGGCTAGCACATTCATTACTACTGTTTCAAGTCTGCTTAGCTTTAATCACGTCAAGCCCAATAGCATAGCACTGAAAACTTAGCATTAGACGGCTACGCTCAGCAGATATAGTACAATTTTGATAACTTATTGATTTTTAACAGATTCCCTTTTCAAAGTTCCAAATCCAATTTGGTAACAGTGCCTACCACAGAAGCTCGGATGGTAAAGAGAAAGAGGCGTAGGTCCATATTATTGTACTGTAAGACATCTGTAATAGCGAGTCCCCTCGGCTGTGGTGCCTTGAGAATAACTTAGCTAGTAATTAGAGCAATTGGGAGGAAAGGAAGGAAACAAAAGAGGCAGAGAGGAAAAACCGACGGGAAACAGAGAGGGTGGGTACTTCGGGGATGCAGACTAACAGCAGTGGGGAGTTTTGGTTAAAGTCTGCTGGGACACGTCCTGAAATGAGGTTGTCATGGGCCATGTCCTGAGACGAGGCCGCCATGAGAGGTTATCATCAAGACCAGATGTGACAGCCTAAAAGGGTGGGCCATGTCCCGTTGCGACCACTCATGGTCAGGACACTGGGCTATACTCATCAGACCATTATGACCAAGGGTAACACAGATATCATTTATTAATTATTGCCAGACACACTTTTCCCAGTGCTGTTTGTTCACCAGGATGTTTTTCAATAGGGGGATTATTGCGGTTGCACTATGCAATAATAGAACTGCAAACGTGCAGCTGTAATTTGACCCGAAACGAGATTTGATTAAGGGTTTTGTCCCAATATGCAAACACGGTACCATTACTCGGATTCGTTTTGTTGGAGCCCGGCCTCATAAAGGACGCTTAATAGACTTTCCGGGAGTTTAAGCTCCCTAACTTTATGAGCTGAAGAATGTTATCTTGCTCCTACTGTGAATAATTAGTACGTTTTGTTCTTTGGTCTAATGGTTATTGTTTATGCTTTTAAGGCTAATGATACATATGGCACTCTGTGGTAATTGGACAATGACTACTTTGTAACTGTCTCCATGCTGCATACGCATCATAGACTTGAAATAAAACTGTAATTAGGAGGTTAAAGGTCATTTATAGACTATAAGAATTCTAGGCATGCCACAGACCAGGGATGCACCAATACCAGGGTATCCCTTCTGATACCGATACCGGTACCTGACTTTTGAGTTGGTAAGTTACCAATGCACACTTTGTCACCACCGACCCAAGAAAAACATGTATCTCCCTTTTTATGATTTTTACTTTTATGCATCATTTGAACACAGCAGCTGCTGTTTACACTGTGTAACAATTTCATGATGAATAGACCAATAGAAATGGCCCAAAACTGCTTGGGGATAAAAGTCAGCTCCCATTGATTTACATTGAAACTGAGGTTTTTGCCCTCTCCTGTATAGGCGCCATTTTGGAGCTTGTTTTTTCTTTGGACAGCAACAATATCATTTATATTCATATGGTACCTCTTTTTAAATATTTTATGTTGGTGAAAAATTGTTCTGTGTCACATATAAAACGCATTGACATGGAATAAATGGTGTTTACTTGCTTTAATATACTTGCATACTGCATAGATACTGTATATTTGATGTACAATGAAAAACATATATCAACATGATGAATGGACCAAAAGAAATGGTCCAAAATTGCCTGGGGAAAAAGAGTCTGGTTCCATTGACTTACATTCAGCTTCAAGTAGGTTCTTGCCCTCCCCTTTAAAGGGATGAGGGATGCGTAAGATTATTCTCTCTGCAAGACAAAAATTTTCAGCTTTGTTGAAGCAAAAGGCCACAAACCCAGTTAGCGGGCTGCTATGCTAAGGGCTAAACTAACTCAGCTCCTTCCATATGTCTTCCTGATGTTCGCTCCCTCAATAACAATCTGGACTAACATTAACTCAGGCTGTAAGTGCCCTTCGTAGCAGCAGATGGGTGAATACCAATAGAAGCCTGCCTCAGCTGCTGAGGTAAGGGGCTCCCATTAGCGTGTTTGTATGTTGGGGAGGAGCTTCAGCTGGTTATACCACACACTACTATTGCCTTTCTACCAAATACTGGCATTTGGTAGATTTCGTACAGTGTTTAGACTACTGAACAAAACATCCAGCACTATATATATATATAATGTAAAATATTAATTATATATATATATATATATATATATATATATATATATATATATATATATATATATATATATATATATATATATATATATTTTATATATATTAATAATATGAATAATTTATATTTCAGAGGAATAAAATGAAAAGGAGAAAGAGCAGCAATACATGCTTAAAAAATAAATAATATATAAAAATAAGTTTTATATATACGTCTCAACAAAAAGAGCATCAAAGCATTTTCTGTCCAGAGGGACTTTCATTTTGAAAAAAATAAATAAAAAAAACGCCTCTTACTAAAATGAAATAGAGCTCCTATAAGATAAAACACGCACACTTTATGAATGTTGATTTAAAGCGTTTATGTAAGGTGTTATGAATGTGTTATGAAGCGTTTATGTAAGGTGTTATGAATGTGTAATGAAGCGTTTATGTAAGGTGGTATTAAGCATGTATGTAAGTTGTTATGAATGTGTTTTGAAGGGTTTTGCAAGTTGTTAAGAATGTGTTATGAAGGGTTTATGTAAGGTGTAATAAATGTGTTATGAAGGGTTTATGTAATGTGTTATGAATTATGTTATGATGCATTTATGTAAAGTGTTATGAAGTGTTTTGAAGCGTTTATGTAAGGTATAATAAATATGTTATGAAGGGTTTATGTAATGTGTTATGAATGTGTTATGAAGCATTTATGTAAGGTGCTATGAATGTGTTATGAAGGGTTTTGTAAGGTGCTATGAAGGGTTTTGTAAGTTGTTATGAAAGTGTTATGAATTGTTTATGTAAGGTGTTATGAATGTGTTATGAAGCATTTATGTAAGGTGTTATGAATGTGGTATGAAGCATTTATGTAAGTTGCTATGAATGTGTTATGAAGCGTTTATGTAAGGTGTAATGAATGTGTTATGAAGGGTTTATGTAAGGTGTAATGAATGTGTTATGAAGGGTTTATGTAAAGTGTTATGAAGTGTTTTGAAGCGTTTATGTAAGGTATAATAAATATGTTATGAAGGGTTTATGTAATGTGTTATGAATGTGTTATGAAGCATTTATGTAAGGTGCTATGAATGTGTTATGAAGGGTTTATGTAATGTGTTATGAATTATGTTATGATGCATTTATGTAAAGTGTTATGAAGTGTTTTGAAGCGTTTATGTAAGGTATAATAAATATGTTATGAAGGGTTTATGTAATGTGTTATGAATGTGTTATGAAGCATTTATGTAAGGTGCTATGAATGTGTTATGAAGGGTTTTGTAAGGTGCTATGAAGGGTTTTGTAAGTTGTTATGAAAGTGTTATGAATTGTTTATGTAAGGTGTTATGAATGTGTTATGAAGCATTTATGTAAGGTGTTATGAATGTGTTATGAAGCATTTATGTAAGTTGCTATGAATGTGTTATGAAGCGTTTATGTAAGGTGTAATGAATGTGTTATGAAGGGTTTATGTAAGGTGTAATGAATGTGTTATGAAGGGTTTATGTAAGGTGTTATGAATTATGATGCATTTATGTAAAGTGTTATGAATGTGTTATGAAGCGTTTATGTAAGGTGTAATGAATGTGTTATGAAGGGTTTTGTAAGGTGTTATGAATGTGTTATGAAGGATTTATGTAAATTGTTATGAATGTGTTATGAAGCGTTTATGTAAAGTGTTATGAATGTGTTTTGAAACGTTTATGTAAGGTGTTATGTGTTATGAAGGGTTTTGTAAGGTGTTATGAATGTGTTATGTAGCCACCCTTCCAGTGTTACCCGGTTGTCTATCCTCTGTTAAATAGCTTGGAAGAGGAGAGTATGGCAGGTTCGAGCAGGCTTCACAGTTCAAAGCCAGGCAATGTTTGTCCTCTTTATGCTTAATTTGAGGGAAAAATTGAAGCAGCAGGAGGAACAAACTTGCCATTTCCACCAGCTCTCCTCCACCCTCCCACTAAACCTGTGTCTCTGCTTGTTCAGCCATCCGCCCACCCTATCTTCAGCTGATGATGTCACGGCCATTTTCCAGTGCCTTTGGGTGCCATTCAGCGAAAGATAACCAGCTTTGTCCCGAAGCTCAGGAATGTTCTGCTTTTTAGAGGGGGGTGGGTGTTGTGTGTTGGTCACTGAAAGGACAGCAGTGGAGTCTGGTTATATAGACGTTTAGGTAAGAAGTGGCTTTTAATACTCCCTTGTTTTAATGGTGACTGTCCTTGTATAGGCCTACACGTGCACATATACCAGCTTACTTAATACCAATGATACATACACCATATCGCCAAAAGTATTCACTCGCCCATCCAGATCACTGAATTCAGGTGTTCCGATTACTTCTATGGCCACAGGTGTAAAAACCAAGCACCTAGGCATGCAGACTAGCATAGGTTTCTCAGAGGCTCAAGTAATTCCAGTGTTGTACTGTGGTATGATGCCACTTGTACAACAAATCCGGTCGTGAAATGTCCTTGCTACTAAATATTCCACAGTCAACTGTTAGTGAGATTATAAAAAAGTGGACGTGACTGGGAACGACAGCAACTTAGCCACAAAGTGGAAGGCCGCATCAGTGAGGTGCATAGTGCATAGAGATTGCTAACTTTCTACAGAGGCAGTCACTACAGACTACTGAACTTCATGTGGCCTTCAGATTAGCTCAAAAACAATGTGTAGAGATCTTAATGGAATGGGTTTCCATGGTCGAGCAGCTGCATCCAAGCTTTACATCACCGAGCGCAATGCAAAGCGTCGCCACTGGACTCTAGAGTGGTAGAGGCGTGTTCTCTGGAGTGGCGATTCATGCTTCTCCATTTGGCAATCCGATGGATGAGTTTGGGTTCGGCAGTTGCCAGGAGAGCGGTACTTGTCTGACTGCGTTGTGCCGAGTGTAAAGTTTGGTGGATGGGTGATTATGGTGTGGGTTTGTTGTTCAGGAGTTGGGCTCCGCCCCTTAGTTCCAGTGAAAGGAACTCCTAATGCTTCAGCAGACCAAGAGACTCCGGACCATTTCACGCTTCCAACTTTGTGGAACAGTTTGGGGACGGCCCCTACCTGTTCCAACATGACTGGGCACCAAGGCAAGCTCCATAAAGACATGGATGATGGAGTTTGGTGTGGAAGCACTTGACTTGAGTCCTGACCTAAACCCGACAGAACACCATAAGGCACAATTGTGTTGACTGTATTGATGCAAATGAAAAGTTAAGCTTTAGCTTTAGTTGCTTTAGCTAAGTTAGCCTTTAAGCTAACTCCATTCCACCTGTATCTTACTCAACTCCCCTTCCGCTAACCGTTCCATGCCTTGCATTGCTGTAGGCAGATCCTTTCCTTCAGACCGAGGTTGGGTCAGTAGGTACGAAATGAGCGGGGCGACCACGTAAGCCTAGTTCGAGGTGTTCGTTCTGCGTGTAAGTAGGCTGCTCTGAAGTTGTAATGCCCGTTAATCCATGCGGTACACCAGTGGCGGCCTGACTCACAAATGAGAGCGAGGAGCGAGAGGGAGGAGGGAGAGACAGGAGCAGCGAAAGAGAGGAATCAATTCTTATGTATATCTGTAACTGTCTCGCGTTTCCCAGTCGTCCTTGAACTGTACAATCCTCCCGGCTCATAGACACAAGCTCGTCGAACGCCTACGCCAAACCACTGGCTTCTGCTTCTGTGCATACACTTGATGTGCCCACAGCGAACGGGCTAGTTTGCGAGGATTTGGGCACAACATGTTCCTTTTTGGTGTTTCGCCTCTTAGATTACACTGGAACATCTGTTCTCTTCCTTGCTGTTGATTCCTGGGCTTTTTTTTATTTACCTCGTCCAAATGCTGCTTGTTGTGTTAGCGCACTGTAGAGCACAAAATGGCTGCTATGATTGGAGTGTTTCTGTCTGTGTCTTTCTCTCCCCGGTCTGATCTGCAGTCTGGGCCATGCTGACCCCTACCCGGTCCGTCTGCTCGTTCCGCCAGTGGTGCTTGGGGACCGGACAGAGGGCAGGCGCCGACTGGCTCTCTGGATGTGTCTTCATAACAGAGTGACTCTCACAGTTCTCTGGAGAACCCTAGCTGCTGTGGAAAATGAAGAAGGCCTTGGCGTCGCCTTTGCTGCTTTGCCCTCCAGTCGCAGCGACTGCTATGAATACACACTAGCTTGTTTGGCAGCTGTGCCTTACCAGCATTTCATTTTCACAGATAACTGATAAGCATCATAATTAGTTTCTACATGGCCATCTTCACACCTTTCTTCTTCATCTAGAATTGAACACGCTGTCGTTGTTATGGCGCCATTGTGATTGATATGCGTAGGGGCTCCCGAGAGGTCCGATCGTCTAAGGAAGGCTCGGTTCCTGGGGATGCCACAAGCATTATTGCACAGATGTGGTGAAATGAAAAACTAGCTTTGCTTTATCTGGGTGGGTTGAGGGAAAAACCTTCCATCTCCCTCATCAAGCATCTGTCGTAACAGAATTCTCAGTTCTCCTTCAAGCGTGTTGAGCTTTCCGAGGATGGTGCACTAGCAGCACTTCCAGAAAATGTGTTGGCCCCAGAGGTAGCCCTGGTAGCCTTAAATGAGACTTAGGATTAGAAAGAGTCCATGTTTAGGGTGGTAGTGACTTCAGGCTCCTGCAGATGGCGCTGCATGAGGAAGGTCATGCTATAAATACCTGTGGAGTGTGAGTGACGGGATCCATAGATTGGGAAGAGGTGCTACAGTGCAGGGAATGTCCCGTTCCATGGAAAACGCTCCAGAGCAGATGTTAATGATTGGCTAAAAGGAGTGACTGAGCATGTGGGCGTGGCCAAAGACCATAGTGTGAAGGAAGTAGCTGAATCTGCAGGTGTATGGAAGCGTACGGTCATATGGGTCTACCAGCAGTGGCTAAAATCCCAGTCTACAGGGAATTCTCTTCGGAATTGTGCCAGGGAAGACATCGACCAAATCTGACCCAACTGACCACTTCGTTGATGCAAGAGTGTCTGAACATTGATGTGGCCTACATCCAGAAACTTGTCCAGTCCATGCCAAATCAGATGGCAGCTGTTATTGGTGCTTGTGGAGGTGATACACACCATTAGGTATGTTTCAGTCACATGGCAAAGTCATTGCATGACAGTCTATCATGACACCATTGGAGGCTTTGGCAACGTTGACTTTGCGTTAAGCACAGTCACCGTAACGGTCTGTGTGCTTGTAGTCCTGCATGGTGCAACCGTCTGCCAATGGTGCTGGCACTAACAGGATGACTCATGGAGGGCATCGCTGCTCCCTGAATGTCTGGCTGTTGGGTCAGTCAGGTACAATGATAAGGCCCCTCCTTATGCGGCCCAATGCGAAACTAGAGTCATGTGTATGTCTCATGATGTCAGACCTACCCACCAAGTTTCATTCCTGTCATGTGATTCCTTCCGAGTGCAGTTATTTGTGCTCCCAGTATGAGTTTATTATTATGAGTTAACTGGAGATCGGGTAAATCTATAGATCACATTCATGCAGTGATCTCAGGTACATAAAGAAACTTTCGAGCAGCACCGCATGACAACGTCTGGGAACTGAACAGTGCATGTGAAACCTTACCAATTTTTGCACTGCATATCAAACAATGTAGGGAATTTGATATGTGTGCCTCCTACATTCTTCCTGGGTAGTACCCTTCAGGACCCAGCCATCCAACCGGGAAAACCAGGAGTAATATCCATCCATACAATTTACAGACTCCGAAAACGATGGTTAGATATGAAAAGTCTTCCATTCCATTCCTAATAAGAATTTGAAATATGTAGATGAGGTTTAGTATATATTTACTCTAATGCAATGGAGTGTAGTGAAAACGGCTATGTAAGTGTGAAATGAAATTCCAATCCCAACTCTTTAGCAAGAGAAGCATGGAAAATTGTTTTCCCATGATACGACGTTGTACGACGCCTTGAGTTCATTGCCCCTATATCTACCCGGCCCAGTTTCCTGTGGCTAGCTTGTCCCATCTCTTAATGTGACGGCCATCCGAGTGTTAAACTTTATCAGCTCCTTTAGCTTAATTAGCCCCTAAGATATCTCCACAGGCAAAGATCCCACCCATATCACAGATATCATTGCCATCTAATTCCAGCTTTATCGTCTGCAGCTGAAGAAGGCAGGGGAGTGCTGAGCACTGAGGCGGGCATATGTGCACAGGGATGCGCAGAGCACCATGTAAATCTAGGCTAAGAGGCTTATAGCATATCTCTCTCTCTCTCTGTCTCTCTCTCTTTCTCTCTGTTACCATGGAGTTCTCATGGATGGCACTCACCCCCCCTCCCATAAACACACACATACACAACCCACGTATGAACGCATGCACACACACGGCTGAAACGTGCCATAGCATCCCTCTCTACATCCATTTCTCCATCTTTAACTCCCTGCCTTTCCTGCTTTCTCCATTGAAGCCCCAGCGTGGGTGTCCGTTAGTGCTCATAACATCTCGGGGCCATTTCTGCAGTCGGCCTAAGTTTGAACTCCCTTGGGAGTGTCGTGGAACATTAGTAAGGTTGCTCCATGTGGAGAGTGTCTCAGGCTTTCTGGTCTGTGGGCCGGGAATAAAGCGGTTCTGACACAGGCGCCATTATCAGCAGGACCTCAGAGTGTGCCCGACCTGTACCTCGTCTATTCATGGGAGGGTGCAAATGGGCATTTCGGGCAGCTCTTTGCTTTTACACGCTAGTCTTACTTCATGTCCTTGGTAACACACAAACAGATATTCCCTGTTGTCCTTGACAGTGTGTGAAGGGTTATAGTAGTGAATGGTGAATCTGTTTTGAGTAGAGGAGGGCCGGGTTTAGATGACCCTGGATAGATACAGTACGGGGATGTTTGGATGTTGCTGGAGAGGTACAATAGCGCAGGTTTGGTGAGAGCTTGTTGTGCTGGTTTTGGGCAAATGCAATAAATGCAAAGGTCCCCAGATCCAGTAGAATCCAGTTTCTGGGACCCTGTTTTGTAATCGCTTGTGATTAATTGGACTGTTGATGTAACTGATTTGCTAACTGGTGTCCATGACTGCAAAATCCAGGATGAGAAATTGCATATAATTGGATCTCTGGGCTATGGACAGGTTCAGCCATAATGGGCAGTTGCAGTATGGCATGTTTGGATGTAGTTGGGCAGGTGTGAAGGGGTAGAGGTGGTTGTTGGGTAGATACAGTAGCTATGGTTTTAGAGGTTGTGTAGGATGGGGTTGTGGTTGGCAGGTGGTTGGGGCAACTTTGTTATTGGGCAGATACAAAAGATGCAAATTTGGTGGCTGGGCAGATGCGCTAGTAGTCCATGTAGGTGTAGGTTTACATGACATTAAGTAGACATTAGGTTTGATGGCTTTAACTCGAATGGTGCATGGGCCAGTTTGGAGAGTTTTGGCGACGGACAGTAGGTGCAGATTTGATGGCTTTAACTCAAATAGTACATGGGCAGGTTTGGAGAGTTTTGGCGAGGGACTCTAGGTGCAGATTTGATGGCTTTAACTCGAATGGTGCATGGGCCAGTTTGGAGAGTTTTGGCGACGGACAGTAGGTGCAGATTTGATGGCTTTAACTCAAATAGTACATGGGCAGGTTTGGAGAGTTTTGGCGAGGGACAGTAGGTGCAGGTTTGATGGCTTTAACTCGAATGGTACATGGGCAGGTTTGGAGAGTTTTGGCGAGGGACAGTAGATGCAGGTTTGATGGCTTTAATTTGGATACTACATGCGTCGGTTTGGAGAGGTTTGGCGAGGAACCATAGGTGTAGATTTGATGGCTTTAACTTGAATGGTGCATGGGCAGGTTTGGAGAGTTTTGGCGAGGAACCATAGGTGCAGATTTGATGGCTTTAACTTGAATGGTACATGGGCAGGTTTGGAGAGTTTTGGCGAGGGACCATAGGTGCAGGTTTGATGGCTTTAATTTGGATGGTACATGGGCAGGTTTGGAGAGTTTTGGCGAGGGACAGTAGATGCAGGTTTGATGGCTTTAATTTGGATACTACATGCGTCGGTTTGGAGAGGTTTGGCGAGGAACCATAGGTGTATATTTGATGGCTTTAACTTGAATGGTGCATAGGCAGGTTTGGAGAGCTTTGGTGAGGGACAGTAGGTGCAGATTTGATGGCCTTAACTCGAATGGTGCATGGGCAGGTTTGGAGAGTTTTGGCGAGGGACAGTAGGTGCAGATTTGATGGCTTTAACTCGGATGGTACATGGGCCGGGTTTGACAGTTTTGGCGAGGGACCATAGGTGCAGGTTTGATGGCTTTAACTTGGATGGTACATGGGCAGGTTTGGAGAGGTTTGGCGAGGGACAATAGGCGCAGATTTGACTTTGTGCTGGATATGGGTTTAAATGGATTTGATGCCATTGATATTCTAGGGGCCAGTCTAAAGGTGCCGAGCAGGTACGTAAATGGCAGGTTTGGACAGGGTGGGCAGGTAGTGATGAATTTCAGCAGATTGTTGTGGCATTTCTGAGCTGACCCCTGTGTCTTACCACAGACTTCAGCTCAGCCAGTGTCCCACTGCTATTATGGTGAGGTTAATGAAACGCTCTCTGTTTCTGACCTGAACATCTTAGCTGTTCATTTCCTCTGTTCTCAACGAGTTTTCTGTTGTCCTCACTTTCGCCATGATGTCCTCCTTGTACGTGTCTGGACTGTAAATGTCCGTCAATTTTTTATAGATAAGCTGCTCTGCTGGATCCTGTTATGCTATTTATATTTATGTGTATTTTTTTTCGGTAGTTTTGGGGGTTTAATAACTCATATTAACGCATATGCTTGTTGGTGAAATATTGATCTTGAGAGTAGGAGTTTCAGACTATCGAATAATCATGACTTCTGCCATCATGGGGTTCCTATTTCTTGCTAGATTATGGAATGTGATCTCGCAATCATAATGTGGATTCTAACGCCAGTCCATAAATGGCTGTTCTGCATGCTCGGTGCAACGGCACAAGGGTTGTGTTGCATGTTGAGGCTCTTTGGCATTTTGGCCCACATTCATCACTTCCTGTCCCGCTTTCCACTGGGAGGCATAGCACACAAATCTCCCAGCATCCCCCTGTGGGAAGTCAAGGAGGGAAGTGGGAACTCGCATCCATGTGCTGAGATTTATGGGTCGTAAAAGCAACGGGTAAAAAAAACTCCTCCCTCCCTTCATGGCATTTGCACTGGAGTTAGACCCGAGTGCCATAACCTGGAATCAGCCCTCCCTTTTCAAGAAAGGAAGGGAGGTCGGCCATTGGCAGTCAATCATTGTCCTGTCCTAATGAAATAGGAACAAACATGGAGTGGGGGAGGACTCACACCTTAATATGGAACTCGTGACGTCTAGAACCATCACTGCTTACACCGTTCAATTGGGGTAGTCAAGAGTGAGTGCTTAGGTTCCCTCCTGTAGGCTGCTTTTCTTTAAATGATGATCCCCTTCAGTATAACTCAGGCCTCAAGGTCAACGCTCAGCTCCTGGACCTGCTCTACGCACATACCGTGGACCCTGTATTTCACTACACAGCATTTATCCTGCTCCAGGGCCAAACTACACCCTGCTGTCAAGTCCTCTGAGAAAGACATCAGCCGCAACCTTCCAAGCACAGATCTGCAGAAATTGAGGGTAAAGAAGCATGTCGATAATACGTCGACTGATTCCTACCAGTCTGCCGCTCTCTGGAGAATCCTCGGCATCATTGGCACTCAATTCCTGCCGGGGGGTGCCACTCTCCTACACGGCACAGAGTTTTCACCTGGTGTTAGGGAATTAATTCAGCTCACGAAAGCTCTCCGTAATTAGCCGATGAGCCGATTCAGGAGCGCTAGAGCAGAGAAAGCATGGGCTATGGGTCAACGGGACTGGGACTGGAAACTCATACCTTACATCTAGTGAAATCAGACCAGCCATGCTGTCCACTTTAATGAACTTCTGCCCTCATCAGTGTGCATCCCTAATCCCTCGCTAGATCATTAACAACGTGCTTTACATAATTGCGTACCTATACCTTACAATTAGAATGACCTGCCTAAAACGCATGCACGTGGTGTCTGCAGGTATGTGCCAGACTTCCTATTACACAGGAAATGGTAGAGTACCTCACTTTCTTGCTACCCCGACCTTGTAATTCCACCATCTTGACATTATAGATATATATAAGAGGAAAAGACAAAAAAGGAAAAGGAAAGAAAACAGAGGAGGGTAATAAACTACAGAACCACCCTACTACCCCATACCACTAACAACAAGAGACAACTTGCTAGACGTAATAGTGGACATTCCAGACATTCCATTCAAAAACACACATGTATAAATAAACATAGCTATCCGCCTTCATAACACTGTCAAGTACAACATCTCAGCCAAACCTGAGCACATCCAACAATGTCACATGTGTGACGTGGAACAAAGGAATGGAGCTCTTCACCAGTGTGTAGTGTCACACCACAGAGCCACTCTTGGCTGTATATGTATGGGTGGTGGATGATATCACTGGGCCTGTGGGCACTGGTAACACACCCACATCCACATCTAACTGATCTAGTGATGAATAGGATCCTGCAGTAGTTCCCATCCCTGGCCCTGGAGGAACCTTGCCCATTTTAGTGTTTGCCCTGCTTCCAACACACCTGAACCAACGAATCCGCTAATTAGCAATCCTCCACTGAGTCGAAGTGGCTGTGTTATGGCAGGAAAACACAAACATGTGCATGCACTGGCATCCTCCAAGACCAGGGTTGGGAGCCACTGGGGTAGATAGTAGTTGTATACCAATTTCAATAAACCGTCTGTAATTGCATGCCCAGGGGGATCTAGTGTGTTCGTATCCCCCCTAATTAACCTCTTGGACCTCCTGAAAATGAACTTATTATGTTATACTGTCATTGTTCAGCTGCTTCACCCATAATCACTGGGTTTCTGTCTTAACGGTAGCAAACTGGTTCACCCAGCTGGCCATTCGTAGCCAAGCAACTCTGCCTATGCTTGGTATACCTCTGAAAACCTTTACAGTATGTCATAAGCATATTCGTAAACCTAGAAACTCAGTGGAAAGAGGGGATTGTGGCTTATTTTTTAAATTTGACTCATAATGAAGATCAGAGGACCAGATCTGTAAGAAGGAAGAGCTCATTACCAAACTAGAAGAAAGCCTTTCCAGTAGAAACCCAACATTAAGGCTAGTGTGGTCAAAGCTAGCATCAGCGCTATGTTGGCGAGTGAGTTAGCAGGAGTAGTGGGCCAACATGGGAAACCCCTATACACCCGGCCAACAGAGTGTACACCTATATAATGGATATATGGTAGATGGAGCTCAAAGTGGACAGCAATTGAAGGTAGAGGGCCTAACTGAGTCCATAGGATAACGTATATATGCTGCCTGGTCGTTTTGGTTTACTACAGTCCCAGACTGAAAATGGATTTCACTGGTAAATCACTATTTTCATACAATTTCATTCTAGATTAATAATTACATTTACATATCCAGAGTGACCTACAAAAATGCTCAGTCAGTGCAAAAGTGTTCAGTCAGAGTATGTATACTAGCTAGTACAAATAGGTTAGAGTCTGAACTTACCTTGTGCTCAGAAACTGCCCAAACAAGACTAGAAGAATACAGGCTAGGAGAGTTTAATGCAACAGCAGTGCACTCCCAAGACAATCCTCGTACTTAGAGTAAAGGTCAGTTAAGGTCAGCATAAGTGCACTACAAGGCATTTCTATTAATTAATTTCTATTACTAGTGCTAACTGGAAACCTCAGCATATCGTCGCTGTCCAATGAAAAACATGTATCTCCATTTTTGTCCATTTTTACTTCTATGCATCATTTAAACACATCAGCTGCTGTTTACACCGAGTGAGAATCTCATGATGAATGGACCAACAGAAATGGCCCAAAGCTGTTTGGAAAGATGTCTGGTTCCATTGACTTACATTAAAGTTAAATGAGGTTTTTGGCCTCTCCTGTAAAGTTGCCATTTTGGAGATACTTGTTTTTCTTTGGACGGCGATTATTTACATTTACCGCATTTAGCTGACGCTCTTATCCAGAGCGACTTACAAGGGTATTCTTATTACAGGTAGGCCAGTGTAGTGTTAGGAGTCTTGCCCAAGGACTCCTATTGGCGTAGAACAGCATAGCCACTCAGACTGGGATTCGAACCCCAGTCTCCCACATGTGGTAGTGGTTCCAAGGCGGGTAGTGGTGTTATCCGCTGAGCTACACCAATGTGGCTCAGTGTATGTGTTTATGTATGTAGGGTGGCCAATGGCAATCTAGTTTCCCGTCTTTTCACCTCAAAAATGAAAAGTCTGTAGTGTAACTGGCGTAATTGATTTTCAGGTTAGGCTCCAGTGAGTGAAGGCTACAGCAGCAGCTGTTAAAAGAACACCTGTACTAAATTTATAGAGGTCTATATAGAGGAGTCTCTTTGTTTAACAGCACGGCAGGCCAAATTCAGGCTTCCTCTTGCAAAAGTCTCTGCAACTCTACTCTATTTCATCTCCAGACTTTATCCTTGTCCACCAACACTTCTACAGTATTTTCATTCACTCCAAAGCAGTCATTAAACTCACGACTCTGCCATCAGAGACACCATCGCATTACTGCATAATTACAGTCCATACGGACAGTAATTACTTTTTTCCACATTGAAATTTTTTTAAAGGTGAAAAATTAAGCATCCAGGGGCAGCAGGTCTGCCGGCATCTCTGGTAGAAGAGTTTTATTCCCCCAGCTCTCCCCAACTTTTTTAGTTGGTTTTTCTTTCCTCAAAAATATGTTGTCAAGTCTGTCACGCGCAACGTTAAATCCTGCATTAAAAATGCATTATGTTTCTTAAACGAAGCCGAATCGATGAGAAAACCGCTCAAACTTGCCTCTCTGGGAAAAAGCCGAAATGGCGAACCTTCCAATAGCGTGTGCTTCATGCATGGCTGCATAGTAATTACCGTACACTCCATCACGAGGAGTGCGAGCCCCGGTGCAGGGAGCAGAGCTAAAGGCGGCTTTATATTTCTGTGAAGGCACATAAAGACAAATAGTGGACTTAAAAGTGGACTTTTATTGGAATGATGGCTAGTGGGTGAATACATTTTGGAATTCACGAACATTCAAATTGAGTAAAAAAGACAAGATATGATTTGAAATCTCAGATTTCTGTAAAAATACTGGGTATGCACTATGTACACAATAGCTGACACTGAGAAGCCTGAGAAAAAAAAAAACCTCTGTGTTATGCAAGGCTAAATTCATTAAGCGACCCTATGGGGTTTCCAGTAATAGATTAGCATTAAGCTAATGGTTGTGCACCTGAAAGTTGGCATTCTTAATTACACATGGAACTCTGAAGCAAAGCTGGTTACATTATGGCTCGTGTTAACAGTCTGGGCGATATCCAGGACATCCATAAGGCTTAGAGTGATTTGTTTGATCTCAATATTAATCTCCCACATTGTAAATCAAAACAGATTGGTTGGTTCCACACATGTTAATAATTTAGCAAGCTACCAACTAAGCAAAACTACTTTGTTAAACAAAACTACTTAACTGAGCAAAACTACCAACTAAGCAAACTACCAATTAGACAAAACTACTTAATTAAGCAAAGCTGCCCACTAAGCAAAACTACCAACTACGCAAGGCTACGGACTAGGCAAAACTTCTTAACTAAACAAAATTACTTAAGAAAAACTACTTAATTAAGCAAAGCTACCAACTAAGCAAAACTACCAGCTAGACAAAACTACTTAACTAAGCAAAACTACTTAACTAAGCAAAGCTACCAACTAAGCAAAACTACTAACTGGACAAAACTACTTAACTAAGCAAAACTACTTAACTAAGCAAAGCTACCAACTAAGCAAAACTACCAGCTAGACAAAACTACTTAACTAAGCAAAGCTACCAACTAAGCAAAACTACTAACTTAGTAAAACTACCAACTACGTAAGGCTACAAACTAGGCCAAACTACCAACTGGACAAAACTACTTAACTAAGCAAAACTACTTAACTAAACAAAGCTACCAACTAAGCAAAACTACCAGCTAGACAAAACTACTTAACTAAGCAAAACTACTAACTAAGTAAAATTATCAACTACGCAAGGCTACGAACTAGGCAAAACTTCTTAACTAAGCAAAACTTCTTAACTAAGCAAAACTTCTTAACTAAGCAAGGCTACCAACTAGGCAAAACTATTAACTAAGCAAAGCTACCAACTATGCAAGGCTACCAACTACGCAAGGCTACAATTTACGCAAGGCTACTAACTACGCAAGGCTACCAACTACGCAAGGCTACTAACTACGCAAGGCTACTAACTACACAAGGCTACTAACTACGCAAGGCTACTAACTACACAAGGCTACTAACTACGCAAGGCTACTAACTAAGTAAAATATTCCTTTATCGAATCTGCCGTTTTATTTCTATCCATATCCGGGAATATTTCCTTTTCTTTGTTTTCTCACAGATCGCAGACACAACACTGCCCCCTAGTGCACACCTCCACCTTACGTACTAGAACAGTATGCTGGCTGCACGTGGTGTAACTCAGCCTTAATACAGGACCCAGAAAGAGGGTCGGCCCTGATGCGCTCACCTCATCCGGCTGGAGATCTGGCTGTGATGAATCATGCTGTTTCTCGCAGCAAGTGAGAGGAAAGGAAGCGTCATGACGCATCCTCATTTATCCTTCTGCCCAGCGTTTCTACGGTTCAGGAGACCCTTCTTTTTAGACCCAGTTCTGAGAGACCGGAAGAGCTTGGCAGAAAATGAGGCGTGACATTTTACAGGTCGTCCTCAGAGCCTCGAGACAATAGCAGAGCTTTAAATTAACCGGCGTGTGCAGACGGGCGTCTGGGCGGCGTATCCGGAGGAAAATAGGACACTGTAAATGTATAATAATCTGCGCTAGGCTGACGAGCCTTCCTCAGACATGGGTAACCGTAGAGACGGGGAGGGGGGACTGTTTGTTCTGGTCGTGCATCTGCTTGTAACATTTGAGGCTGAAAAGAAAAAGACTCCCTCTCTGAGCGCATGTACATGGAGACTGGTGTGCAGGCTGTTTGGCGTGAGGGTATGTGTTGGGATGGTGCGGCCCTGCCCCATTAGATCCACATGGAATCCTTCATCAATGTTTCACAGCAGCACTTCCAGCATCCGCCCACTTCCCTTTCTCTCTCTCTCTCCCTCTCTCTGTCTCTCTCTCTCTCTATCTATCTCTATCTCTATCTCTCTCTCGCTGAAGTATTCATGCCCACCTCTTTAACTCGGCAACCTACAGAAGCCCATAGGAGTTTATTTAGAGTGTCTACTCAGCCATTCATATTGTCCCTCTGGCCATCAGCAAGCACCGAGATCATAACGGCCAGGCACCAGCTGTAGTTATTTATACGTGATCCTGTTTTGTTGGTTTTCTAAATCTAACATGAAATTAAAATTAGTAATAATTCAGTTGTGCATACACGGCCAAAAACAATCTTGGCAGGTAAAATCACCTTGTATGTAGTTGATTTATCTTATTCTCATTGTGAGGCTGTTTTTTTTATTTACTTTTAGGTCTATTAATCTTATTTCCAGATATCTTTGACATCTTTTAAGTAATTAAAAAAATATTTTTAAAAACATTTCTCACTAAATTGGCAAAATCTGGTCCGTTTAAACCTTCGTGGTGTAAGCTACAATATCTGCCCTTTGTGAGAAAACATGAGAAAAAAATAAAAATACTTAAAACAGGTAAAAGAAATAAAAAATAAGATCTTAAAATTAATTTCTTAAAAATATAAAAATCTCAAAATGAGAATTGTAGGACATATCAACTAGATATAGGATCATTTTACTTACTCTAAAAACAGATCTCATTAAGACATCATGAAATTCTAATTTTGTTTAAAAAATTATTTTATTTATGTCCAGATATTTGTAACTTTTTAAGTGATAGTTGTAAACTATTTTTTCACTCTATTGGTACAGAATTTTGCCTGTTTAAAGAAAATCCATTAAAATAATCCAAATTTTCCTGACTGCCTAAAATTTGCCTCAGATTATGTAAAATTATATACATTTTTTTACTTATTTCCAGATCATTTCTACTTATTTTAAGTTTTGTCATTTTACAAAACTGTATTTTTTTTAATTATAAAGTGATCTGATATGTCTTGAAATTCTCATTTTAAGATTATTGATCTCTTATCTAGTTTTTATTTGTTGTGAGTTTTGTAAGTCAAATTATCTCAGTATTCTGGCAGATAATTTGGCCTGCTTCAAGCTAATTTCTTCCAATCTGCCAAATGATCTGTGAATATAGAGAAAATATTTGGCATATTGGCATATTTACACAACCAGAGTAAATCTTCACCTCAAAAGAGGGTGGGAAATGGTAGTGTAGTAGTTTGTACTATACATAAGTGCGCCCCAAAAAATGATCTCTCGGCGAATGATATAGATTAATTTACTAATTTCCAGAATACGCCAAATTATCTACAGATATAATGAAAAACCTTGTTAAGTAAAATTAATTTCAACACAGTTTTTAAAAAGCTTTTTTTTTCTGTAGTGACTATAGTGCAAACGAGCATGCTCAAACACATACATGGCTGTGACATCACAACCATGGTGGATTAGGAGCAGGCCGTTTCTCAGCTCGGGCTGGATCTGTTTTGAGACCTGAAGATTTCTATCCAAACTCTTTCCATGGGCATCTTGTTCTGCCATCATATGGGGCCGTTTTAAACATGCTGTAACCATGGAATCCATATGCCAATCAGCAGCGAGCGCCGGCGGGGGGGTGTTGTTGCAAGGCCACGGCAGCGGGGAGAAGTGGGCGGCCGCCTTGCGGTGTGGGTGCAAGTGTGAAATGCTCTCCGGTAGCAACCTCATATCAGCCAATCAGACTCAGACATTATCAGGAGACCGTCGTAGGTCTGAGAGAGAGAGAGAGAGAGAGAGAGAGAGATAGATAGATAGATAGATAGAGAAATAGAGAGAGAGAGAGAGAGATAGATAGAGAGAGACAGATATATATATATATATATATATATATATATATATATATATATATATATATATATAAGAGAGAGAGAGAGAGAGAGAGAGAGAGAGAGAGAGAGAGAGAGAGAGATAGATAGAGAAATAGAGATAGATAGAGAGAGATAGATAGAAAGAGAGAGAGAGACAGAGAGAGAGAGGGGGGGGTGAGAGAGAGATAGAGATAGATAGAGAGAGAGTGAGAGAGAGAGAGATAGATAGATACAGAGATAGAGAGAGGGAAAGAGAGACAGAGAGAGAGAGAGGGAGAGAGAGACAGAGAGAGAGAGAGAGATAGAGATAGATAGATACAGAGAGAGAGGGAGAGAGAGAGATAGATAGATACAGAGAGAGAGAGAGAGGGAGAGAGATGGGGAGAGAGAGAAAGAGAGAGGAGGGGATAGAGAAAGATAGAGAGAGATACAGATAGAGATAGAGATACAGATAGGGAAAGAGAGAGAGAGAGAGAGAGAGAGACTCCATGTAAGAGAGGTGATCACATACACATTTACTCCCACTCGTTTGATTGTTGCCTGTCATAATAACAGGGTGAAACGCTAATTCTGCTACATTCAGAGTAGGGGTGGAACAGTTTATCGGTATAATGACATAGTGTGAGCTGCAATTATGGAAAATGTGATGGAATAGGATGCCGTCATGAAACCCAATTATAGTATACTTCTCCAGGAAATATCGTTTGAAGTGTAGCGAGCCTGGATTGGAGACAGAGGCGCAGTCTGTATTTATGGCCAGGTGTTTGGCCTTCTCATGTTTGATGTATTCGCTTTGTTATCTACATGTTTACATGAAGCGTTTAAAGAGACACTCCAGTGACAGACATGAACCACGGCTGTGTCTACTGCAAACCAGACTACTCGCTTACGACAGAAGGAATCAACCAACAGGAATGAAATTTGGTGGGTAGGTTTGACATGGTGAGACTTACCAATGAACCAAGTTTCATGTTCAGCTGTGCCATGATTCCAGACATTCAGCAAGCAGCGATGCCCTCCATCCCGTTAGTGCCAGCACCATTTGCAGACGGCTGTACTACATGCAAGTAGACTTTTACGACGACTGTCCTTAACACCACGTCACTGTCTCCAAAGACTGCAGTGGTGTCGTACCAGACTGTCATGGAGTGACTCAGAATGGCAGCGGGTCATCTTCAGTGACGAGTCTTGATGGAGACGCCCAACGAATCCGTGTGTGGAGGCACCGTGGTCAGCACCAAGATGAACGGTTTGTGTCACTCCACCTCCACCCCTACCGCACCATCTGCAGGAACTGTGTGAGGATATTCAAGCTGCCTGGGATGGATTATTACAGGACACCATTAGGAACCTCTACAGCTCCACGCTGAGATGTCTGGCATGTGGTCTTTCTGTATATGTAGCTCAGTTGGTTCTAGCTAATGGAATCTGTTCTTCTTCAGTGTCCTGTGCTCATGGTGATTTAAGTAGACACCAGTGTGAGACTAATTAATGACCTTCTGTTATTCTATTTCTTGTTCCAGAAATGATAATAGGACATTAGAGCCATAATAAACCATGCTACTGTTACTCTCCATACTTAAGTACATCTGAAGGTACATACTTTAGTACTGTTACTCTCCATACTTAAGTACATCTGAAGGTACATACTTTAGTACTGGTACTCTCCATACTTAAGTACATCTGAAGGTAAATACTTTAGTACTGTTACTCTCCATACTTAAGTACATCTGAGGGTACATACTTTAGTACTGGTACTCTCCATACTTAAGTACATCTGAAGGTACATACTTTAGTACTGTTACTCTCCATACTTAAGTACATCTGAAGGTACATACTTTAGTACTGTTACTCTCCATACTTAAGTACATCTGAAGGTACATACTTTAGTACTGGTACTCTCCATACTTAAGTACATCTGAAGGTAAATACTTTAGTACTGTTACTCTCCATACTTAAGTACATCTGAGGGTACATACTTTAGTACTGGTACTCTCCATACTTAAGTACATCTGAAGGTACATACTTTAGTACTGTTACTCTCCATACTTAAGTACATCTGAAGGTACATACTTTAGTACTGTTACTCTCCATACTTAAGTACATCTGATGGTACATATTTTAGTACTGGTACTCTCCATACTTAAGCACATCTGAAGGTACATACTTTAGTACTGGTACTCTCCATACTTAAGTACATCTGAAGGTACTTACTTTAGTACTGTTACTCTTCATACTTAAGTACATCTGAAGGTACATACTTTAGTACTGTTACTCTCCATACTTAAGTACATCTGACGGTACATACTTTAGTACTGTTACTCTCCATACTTAAGCACATCTGAAGGTACATACTTTAGTACTGGTACTCTCCATACTGAAGCACATCTGAAGGGACATACTTTAGTACTGTTACTCTCCATACTTAAGTACATCTGAAGGTACATACTTTAGTACGGGTACTCTCCATACTTAAGTACATCTGAAGGTACATACTTTAGTACTGTTACTCTCCATACTTAAGTACATCTGAAGGTACATACTTTAGTACTGGTACTCTCCATACTTAAGTACATCTGAAGGTAAATACTTTAGTACTGTTACTCTCCATACTTAAGTACATCTGAGGGTACATACTTTAGTACTGGTACTCTCCATACTTAAGTACATCTGAAGGTACATACTTTAGTACTGTTACTCTCCATACTTAAGTACATCTGAAGGTACATACTTTAGTACTGTTATTCTCCATACTTAAGTACATCTGAAGGTACATACTTTAGTACTGTTATTCTCCATACTTAAGTACATCTGATGGTACATACTTTAGTACTGTTACTCTCCATACTTAAGTACATCTGAAGGTACATACTTTAGTACTGTTACTCTCCATACTTAAGTACATCTGATGGTACATACTTTAGTACTGGTACTCTCCATACTTAAGCACATCTGAAGGTACATACTTTAGTACTGGTACTCTCCATACTTAAGTACATCTGAAGGTACTTACTTTAGTACTGTTACTCTTCATACTTAAGTACATCTGAAGGTACATACTTTAGTACTGTTACTCTCCATACTTAAGTACATCTGACGGTACATACTTTAGTACTGTTACTCTCCATACTTAAGTACATCTGAAGGTACATACTTTAGTACTGGTACTCTCCATACTGAAGCACATCTGAAGGGACATACTTTAGTACCGTTACTCTCCATACTTAAGTACATCTGAAGGGACATACTTTAGTACTGTTACTCTCCATACTTAAGTACATTTGGAGGTACATACTTTAGTACCTCAGCCACATGGTTAATGTCTTTCATCCACCACTGGATCCTACTATCCTACGTAGCTAGCTATACACTATTCATATGGTAACCTTAGGTGTTATGTAGTCTCCAACCATGACTCTACGGACATTGACTCTTCAGGACAGCTTTAGTACAACCTATTCTTCCACACAGGTTGAACTCTTTCCCACCTAATGCCGATACCAGCTACCACACTGGTTCCATCTATACTGAAAGTGCAGCTGCATTACAATGTATGCCATTGGACTGATTGTATCAGAGTTGACCAATCTTAGCATCGTTCTCTTTAGCCTTTCAATAGCTGATTTCTAAGATCACAGAAAAGGCTTTCACCTGACACGTAACTCAGAAGGACCTTTCTCTGATCTCTCGAGTAATTGCGCAATGCTAAAAACTAGCCTAGACTAAAACTCAGTGTGACAGCTGTAGAAGAGAAGAATGACTCGCGCTGTGTGTATGTGTGTTTGTGAGTGTGGGCAATGTAGGAGCAGAGCTCTAGTCTTGCTGAGTTATTACAGGGTCGAAATGGTGAGGGCAGGAATCAATACATGCACACCATTATAGTATAGTGAGGGAAAATACATTCACTGTTTACTATTCACTGGGAATTTTAATTGGGAGATCTAAGGGGCTGGGTTATCCTCTTGGTCTCTTGTATGTGTGTATATATATGCATATATCAAAACAATAGCTGCACCCAGAAGGAGGTGTGGGATTGCGGTGCTGTCGGGAAGGAAGATAAAGGTTACCAGGAATGATAAATGTTGATACATATAGACTGATATGGGAAATATTTAGTGAGCTACGTACAGAGGTAATCTCTATCAGTGTGGCGTCAGCCCACCACATGCCGAATGTCTCAGCATGGGGCTGTAGAGGTTCCTAATGATGTCCTGTAATAATCCATCCCATGCAGCTTGAATATTCTGAATTTCTGAATCTATCTATCCATCTTTCCATCCATCCATCCTTCCATTCATCCATCCATCTATCCATCCATCCATCCATCCATCTATCTATCTATCTATCTATCTATCTATCTATCTATCTATCTATCTATCTATCTATCTATCTATCTATCTATCTATCTATCTGTCTATCTGTCTATCTATCTATCTATCTATCTATCTATCTATTTATCTATCTATCTATCTATCTATCCATCTATCTATCCATCCTTCCATCTATTCTCACACAGTTCCTGCAGATGGTGCGGTAGGGGTGGAGGTGGAGTGACACCAAACCATCATGGTGCTGACCACAGTGCCTCCACATATGGATTCGTTGGTCGTCTCCACCAAGACAAAAGCAGGACTCCTCACTGCCATTCTGAGAGTCACTGAGAGACACCATTGACTTCTGCAGCCGTGGCTGTCGGGCCACTTCCCACATGTTGGGCAATTTGTTGGTTCTCACTCTGCATGGTTTGTGCTGTTGTGCTCACTGTTGTGCCCTCTTCTATCCACTGGCACCGAAAGCATGCTAGGTGGGTATCTGTACAAACGGTATGGTGCACAAGATGTCGATGAGACCATTCCACTTCCTCTTCCAACTGCTCTAATTGGTTTGGAACTCTTCTCTGAGGTATACTGCATTGCGAGGGATGCTACCAACCAAAGAGCATGTGCCAGAATGGATAGCACGCACAACAGGACGACCTTATAGAGTCAGTAAGGTACAGCGATAAGGCCCATCACGACCTGCGTCACATGGGAGGCTGAGTGTGAAATCATTTGCGCATATCTCATAATGTCAAACCTATATATACATATATGTGTTTTTAAAAGATCTGCCATATGGACAAACACAGATGCTCCAAAGCAGTCTTAGAATAATGGATAAAATGATACATCTATAGTGCACCCAGCCAGCCTCCGAGTGCTGGTCAAGATAATGTTCTCCTATAATGCTCTTCACTCATCCCACCAATTTTCAATGGGGTTTAGGTCAGGGGACTGCCATGGTCACTGCGAAAGCTTAATTCTGTGGTCAGTGAAGCATTTGGTGCGAATTTGGAGGCTGGCTTCGGATCATTGTCTCCCTGGCAGATCCCACCAGGAGCGGCAGGGGGGTTTCATCATCGGTCTCCTGATGTTTTATAGGGCTTTTTAAAGACTTAAGTGTGCTTAAAGCACTTCTAGCGTTGCCAATAAACATGCACAGGCATTTTACCTAACAACCATAAGGCCTGGATTTTAAAGACTAAATATATATATAAATAAATATATTTATCATAGTGATTTTTCTAGAATTGAAGTATTAATAAGGGTGTCAAGATCAGCTTCTTTATGGCCCTTTATCCTTTAATGGTGAGAACTTTCCAAAACCAACTGAAATTATCACCAACAGGATGTGAAGAAATACCAGATCTGCATAGATGTTAAATATGTCTATGTATTGTGCTGCAGAGATACACTGACATTAGCATGCTAGCCAGCTAGCAACAGCCTGACCTGCCTCATATCACCATTTTGAGGCGATAATAAGTCACTGGAGCGTCTAGTCTACCATTATCCAACATGAGAGAATGAAGAAGTAGCACTGCTGGCTCGATGGTGTATTCTAATTGACTGTCAATCATGTTGAAGATGCTGCTCCTGGTTAGATCATCTAAGAGCAGTAGGCCAATGAAAGGAAGCATCAACCCAATGATGGCTGGAGCTCTTGGTGTGCAGCCTCTGTTGCCCACTCTTTGCAAGAAACCACATTCAGCAAAAGACAAAAATGAAAAATGCAAGTGATATAAATAAAGTTAGACAACTATAGTTAACAGCGGTGCTGCTTTCCACTCTTGGATTGGACCCAATCCAATCTTGGCAAGTACTGGGATAAAGTTCATCTTCCAAACTGCTCGGATAAACAACACATAGAGAAAGTGCAGATGAATAAACAACGCATAGAGGAGTGTGGGTCGGTATGGCTGTGGATTAGAGTTTGTGCAGAGTTTGTATACCCTGAGTGAGTATACGCAGTTTGGAGGCTATTTGGTAAAGCAAGCAATAGAGTTTTAATAGGGCCAAAAATGAATGGGACTCCATGGGTGTAAGGACAGATGGGAAAAAAAGACAAACAGACGAGTGCGGGTCAGAGCAACATTGAATTTGCGCTTGGGGGTCTGCCCTGAGATAGTGTGTTTGATATGGTGTCTGTTAGTTGAGCAGAGCTACAGAAGATGTACTTTTCCACTGCATTCATTTTTAATGAGAAAAAATGGAATTTAATAAAAACCTCACAAAGCCAGATCAAAAAGCTGTACACAAGCACGCCATTCCTGATCAGACTGAACACTGGAAGAAGAAGTCTGTACTGTCATATAATAATAGTGTTGCCCATTCCATCATGACTAATAATAAAAAATCGAGTAATTCTAATTAGATTATTTAACCCACTGTACGTATAGCATGCTGCCGTTCCATTGTGTCATGCTGTTGGCATAAAGCAAATATTACTTTTGCTCGTTTTATGTTAAGCTGTATATTAAGCAAGTTATGAGAACTTGCCACAGATGTTATTTTTAATGTGTTTTTTTCCGCTTTTAAAATAATTAGATTATTTAACTACACAACATACTTTGAGAGCACTGTGGTAGCAAGACCCCAACATGTGATGTGTATATATATATACATATATATATATATGCAGCAGAATGGCATTCAAGCAGTATACGGTTTCCCATATACGCCTTCCATTTCCATTTGCAAATAAGAAACATATGACCTTTTCATATGGCATTGGCATGCATTAAAAATGAATATGTAAGAACAGTATTAATTGCACTAGAAGAAGATAAACGCCACTGGAATACAGAACCATGACAACATAAAAATAGAAACATAACTGCATGGTGTTATAAGAAAAGGAATCACTGACACATGGAGCCAAACCACCAAACTGGTCAGGGTTTAATTACCATATCCTGACCCTGGCTGTAACAAACACACATTGCACCTATGTGTTCCAAGTTGATGTGAGACCTGGAAAATCTGAGGTGGGCCCACTGAAAGACCAGCTCATCTGTAGTCCAACTTTCCGAATTACCTCGAAAGTGGGACGGGGGACCAACTCAAGCCATGAGGCCATGGTTGCCCAGCTCAAGCTATATTCATGGTAGCGTTCAGTTTCAAGTTGATGGAAGGGAGTCCATAAAAAGGAGGAGGGGGTATTGGACGCAAGGAAGGACAGCAACCCCCCACTCAAGAAGAGTCCAATGTCCAGCGTTTAAAGCACCACCATTTCCACAGTTGCCCTAGACAACCCATTTCCGGCCACAGTTTATAAAAGGCCAAACTTACTGTGGTCCAACGTGAAAGTCAATACTTGCCCCTATCTATCCAATAACTTGCCTTATATGTATGTTGCCAGTTATGTATGTTGCCAGTTATTGCATTGCCTTATTATTATATATATATTCATTGGCCGCCATTCTTGGCTACTGCTACTACATCCCATTGTCAGCTGCTGCTGCTACTGCTTCACAGTTCAACCTCGGTATACTGCGAGACTCTCTCATCTTCATTATGACGCTTTGGCCTCACATATGGTGGATGGTGTATAGCACATTGGACAGATTGCACCCACAGCAATGTGGTTAAGAGTGTGAAGGATTACCTTGGCACAAAGTGCATGATGGAGATGCTTCAGTATGCTCTTTGAGAGTGCTTTCAGCCATGCTGGGCATAAGTCCATCCTGAAGGAATGTTTAATTATGCTTTTGAGCAAGAAATGCACGGTCACTCTTGTTGAATGGGCTCGTTCACCTCATTAGCTGACGGCAAGGCTGAGCGTTGGCTCTATGCTCCTTGTCTGTTTCGTCTCCATCTCTGCTTTAAATAAAGTGACATTCCTCCCTGATTGGGCTTTGACCCTTTCCTCTGAATAGCTGCCGCGACAATGACCTAACGAGTGCCGCGCATAATACACGGACCAACACGGAGCGTTTCTATTTGATGGCGTCGCTCTGCATTGATGTATGAGTATGCAGATTGATGAAATCAATTGCGGTGCTGGCCTCGGGGCCCATGCACACAAACTGTTTAATTTTCCACTCATTCGCTGCCTAATTACACCACATCTCTGAGTAATCCACTGCACGCTTTCCTCAAGGTAAAGAATTATATCTGCTAGCTTTTGTCACCTATGATTTAATTGTGCTTATGCGAATTGGAGTGCAGGCAGGCACGGCCAACCCACGTGTGTACTCATATCGGCACTGTTACATCCAGGAGAGCCTTTGTTGAAGGAGGTGTGGGATTGCGGTGCTGTTGGGAAGAAAGTTAAAGGTCACCAGGATCAATAACTGATGATACATATAGACTGATATGATCAATATTTATTGAGCTACACATACAGAAGTCTGTCTCTCAGTATGGGCGTCGGGCCGCCATGTTTGCTAACCCAACATACCAGACATCTCGGTATGGAGCTGTAGAGGTTCCTAATGGTGTCCTGTGATAATCCATGCCATGCAGCTTGAAAATCCTCACACAGTTCCTGCAGATGGTGCGGTAGGGGTGGAGGTAGAGTGACACCAGGCCCTCTGGACATGACACATGCCTACTGTTAATCTTGGTGCTGACCACGGTGCCTCCACACACAGATTCGTTGGGCGTCTCCACCAAGACAAAAGCGGGACTCGTCACTGAAGATGACCCGCTGCCATTCTGAGTCCCTCCATGGCAATCTGGTACGACACCACTGCAGTGTTTGGTGACGGTAACGTGGTGTTAAGGATGGTCGTTGTAACAGTCTGCCTGCATGTAGTCCTGCATGGTGCAGCCGTCTGACAAAGGTGGTGGCACTAACTGGATGACTCTTGGAGGACACCACTGCTCACTGAATGTCTGCACTCATGGGTGTTGGGTCAGTCAGGTACAGCGTTACAGCCTGCTTAGGTGGCATGTGTGGTCGAGTGTGAAACCTGAATCATTTGCATGTCCCATATGTCAGACCTACCCACCCAGTTTCATGCCTGTCGGTTGATTTCTTCTGGGTGCAGCTATTGTGTAAAATGTATTTTTGTTGATAAAGGCCAGACAGCAATATGCTGACAGTAGAAACAATGGTCGATATACTACATTGTCCAGTTATGATATTCTTTCACAGTAATTTCAACATTTTAATAACCATATTTAATCCTATCAGGGCCACCACTGTTATAAATAGATTATTTATTTTTGCCAAATGTCAGAAACCCCAGGGGGGATCTCAGACTTCAGAAAGGCCCTAATGATATCTTGTATTGTCTGGAATCATGCTGTGACAGATGCAAGATGTGGTCACAGTTTCCTCTGTTGTTTTATTCCCAACCTCCAGGGGGCATAAGGGAGTGTTTTAGAATTGTGTTTAGAAGAGGTGAAGAAGGAAACAGGCATGGCCTAGTGGGGGACAAACCTACCAAACTGTGAAGGGGGTCTTTGTTTCAACCCCTTGTGGCTTGATGTAAGTCTTTCTACATTTCTGTGTAGGTTTGATTGTACCTAATGTCCACTGCAAAGGTAGAGTTTTAGGCTATGCTTGCTCATGCTCTTTTATGCTAAGCAATTAGCTTCTTTAGCAAGCTCATTTATGATCAGTTTGATGTCAGTTTGTCAATCAATCAATCAGTCCATCAATCAATCAGCCTACCTTTAAAAAACACTTTGAGGGTGACCGTCATTTTCAACGTACCTGAGCATTTACATCTTATGGGACTGAAAAAGGAATTTAAATGGATTTTAATCTGCGAAACTAAATTGAAAGAATACTATCTAGAACAAATTGACAATAAACTCAAACAAGATAAATGGTGAATGAATTAAGAGAACAATTAAGATTAAGTGAATTAATAAAGGGGGGAAATAGTTGAATTATTATAATAAACTAATTAGTAAGATTGCAACGTAAAAGGATAAATAGGCAAATTACAATTAGTTAAAAAATTTATTGCATATAAATGACGGGGGAAATAGTAAAACACATTATGGTAAAATAAAACAACAGGAGAAGTACTAAAATTAAATAAAGGGGATGGAAAATCAAAATAAGGATAATATGAAGGATAATAAACAGATAAAGGAATAAAATAAATGATATTATATAATACACGTTATATATTATAAGTTATTTTTAGTCATATATATTAATATATATAGTCATATACTATAAAAAGTCATATATATTAAATTGGAAATTTTAAAGTGATTGTCTGATTGGAGTGTGTGTGTCTGTGCTGAAGGATTTTCTGTTGTCCACCTTCTACTTGGAGCTCAGTCTGTGGACATTGCTATGGACTATTCGATAGGCATTGAAGACAGTTGTTGCTTCTCGCCTACGAACTTCAGGGGATGCATGAACTCGTGAACTCTTGGACTTTGCTTCAACCTGTGGTGAGCTCCACACATTTCACCAAACACCAAAAACGATGGACTTTTTGGGACATATTTTGTGTATACATGTAAATACTTGGTGGGGGCATGTGGTGGTATGTTTATTGGGAAGACGATGTGTTTGGTGACCATCGTGAAAAATATGATGTAGTCCGATCTCGGCATGAGCCTTGACCTTAATGGCCTGAACAGAGGCCTAGTGCTAACAGTCATGGATTAGCACACTGGAAAAAGCTAGAACTCTTAAAGTTAATTGTACAGAAGGTGTGTGTGTATGTGTATGTTTATATATATATATCGTTTATGGTGTTGAAATGTTGCTCTGTTAACTCAAAATAACGTGCCAGCAAATGAACAGACCTGTTCTGTAATGTTTTCTATGTTTCTAAACAAAAACCCCAAAGAAAATCATGTAGAGCACACAACACTTCTCCGTTAATGGGCTTCGAGCTGCATTCTCTCTCCTTTCCTTTCCACAGAAGCTAGAGCTCATCCCTATGCCGGTAACGATGTGTTCGTTGTCACTAGGAGTGATGCAGTCGCAATTTGCAAAGACACACTCGTGCTGGGCTATTTTTGGGGGCGAGGTAGCAGGCTGTTGGTGTGGGGATCTAATAGACAGAAGAAAGAGTGAGAGTGGGAGGGGCTCCATAGAGCACAAAGCAGGAAGGGATACTGGATGAGGATTAATCATGTGACTGCTATACTGGAAACACTATACTGGGTACAGATACATTAGCCTTCGCACCGCTGACAAGGTTTCCCCAGTATGACTGATCACTTTCGGTATTTTGCCATATTACTACAAGCTACATGCTAAAGGTTACCATAGGTACCAATAAGGTGGCCATGGTCACACACACAGACGCACACACAGACACAATTTATATTGTATAATTATGCGTGTGTGTGCGTGCATGTGTGTGTGCGTGTATGTGTGTGTGCCTGTATGTGTGTGTGTGCGCGTGTGTGCATGTGTGTGTGTGCATGTGTGTGTCTGTATGTGTGCGTGTGTGTGTCTGTGTGTGTGTGTGTGTGTGTGTGTGTGTGTGCGTGTGTGTGTCTGTGTGTGTGTGTGTGCATGTGTGTGTGTCTGTATGTGTGTGTGTGCGTGTGTGTGTCTGTATGTGTGTGTGCGCGTGTGTGTGTCTGTATGTGTGTGTGTGTGTGTGTGTGTGTGTGTGTGTGTGTGTGCGTGTGTGTGTGTGTGTGTGTGTGTGTGTGTGTGTGTGTGTCTGTATGTGTGTGTGTGTGCGCGTGTGTGTGTGTGCGTATGTGTGTGTGTGTGTGCGTGTGTATGTATATGTACAGGGATAAATGCTCCTGTGAATCCCATCTTCTCTAAGTGAAAATGTATTGGCACTGTTTCTTCACTGGTACATGTTTTAATGAACCCTAGAAATGAATTTTTTAAGTTTTGCTAACTGAATCTTAGTGGTAAATAAATTAAAAAAAAAAATATATATATATATATATATATATGTATGTATGTATGTGTGTGTGTGTGTGTGTGTGTGTGTGTATAAACGCTCCTGTGAATCCCATCTGCTGTAAGTAAGTGAAAGTGTATCGGCACTGTGGAAAACAGATATGGCGGCATATCTCAGTTTCTCGTTGAAAGGGTGCATTGACTAAATAGTTGCCTTTGGCTGGGAACCTTCTGGAGCCCAGACGAGCCATAGCTGAGCCCGGCCAAGATTCATGCTCCGAGGAGGAGAGGTGCGAGCCTCTTCCTGAAATCTTTGCAAGAAGAATCTTAGAACAGTGGGTTGCCATGGCTACCGAGGGATCGGGGGAGGGTATGGGATGTGCAGGTGAAGAACAGGAAAAGACAGAAAAAAGAAAAACTTAAATTCTTTTAAAGCTTCATTTACTTGGGGATGGTTCCGGTCAGCGATGCTGGTAACGGAGACGCGTGTAATTAGATTGGACTGTTTCACTGGTTTAATTTAATAATGTCTAAAACAAGTAAACATGATCTGCCAGGTATCCATGATCTGATAAACATGTTTTCATGTTCTAGAAATGAACTTTGATATGTGCGTAAGCATCTCTAAGTGAATCTTAGTGGTGTCTTAAAATAGTACGGTTAAGTACAGTTAGTTCTGTTTATGTATATATTTATTAATGATATATATTTAGCACACTATGTATATGTATAAAAATCATATATGCGAATAGCACAGTGCATTAATCTCGAGTGCAGGATTTAAACTAAATTTATTAAAATCACATATACATTCTGGAAATATATGGAAAAACATGGCGGTCAGAGCCTCATGTGAGGGTGACGGCTCATTCTAAGCTGATATACATCTAAGCTGATATACAATGAGTTTTCCTATACTGTATTCCATTCCTGACGATAGAGCCCCATTTAAGCCTTAGCCACTGGACCTTTAACATAATAATAATAATAATAATAATAATAATAATAATAATAATAATAATAATAATAACAACACAATAATAAAGCCTATAAAACATGATGTTCCTACAACTGATAATAATTCCTGCAACCTATATTACAATATACCCTTCATATTAAAGCCTGTGTATTAATAATGTTTCTATGTGACTAGTCAATGTGTATAATATTCTGTATAGCTAGTCTAAATTGGTTGGTGTGGCACAATCGATAACACCACTTATCAATAACCACTGACCAATAAGAGTCCCTGGGCAAGACTCCTAACAGTACATTGGCCTACCTGTAATATGATTGACCTTGTAAGTCACTCTGGATAAGAGCCTTAGCTAAATAACAAGTATAGGTGTTTAGATTACCTATGAGAAGATTTCTTTTGCTAAGATGTGGATGTTTTGGCAGCTTTTATTTTTAAAGTTAATTTTTATATGTAATCTTTATATATGTAATATTTCATATATTATTATACATTATTATATAGTATGTTATTCATTTTTAGATTTTTAATACATTTATTTATAATGCTTTTTCCATTTTTATAATGTAGAAATAGTTATTTATTAATTCATTCAGTTATTTGCTTATCCTTCTGGGTCACGGTGGATGTTGGAGCCTACCCTACCATTCTTTGGGCAGAATGCAGGGAGCACCTTGGACAGGTCACCAGTCCATTGCATTACTGTTTATGTATTTATTTGTTTGTTTGTTTGGTTAGCTGGTTGGTTGGTTGGATGTTTGGTTGGTTGGATGGTTAGTTGGATAGTTGGTTGGATGTTTGGATGGTTGGTTGGTTGGTTGGATGGTTAGTTGGTTGGTTGGATGGTTAGTTGGACAGTTGGTTGGATGTTTGGTTGGATGGTCAGTTGGATGGATGGTTGGATGTTTAGTTGGATGTTTGGTTGGTTGGATGTTTGGTTGGATGGTTGGCTGGTCAATTGGATGGATGGTTGGTTGGTTGGATGTTTGGTTGGTTGGATGGTTAGTTGGATAGTTGGTTGGATGGTTGGTTGGATGGTTGGTTGGATGGTTGGTTGGATAGTTGGTTGGATGGTTGGTTGGATGTTTGGTTGGATGGTCAGTTGGATGTTTGGTTGGATGGTCGGTTGGATGGATGGTTGGATGTTAAGTTGGACGTTTGGTTGGTTGGATGGTTGGCTGGTCAGTTGGATGGATGGTTGGTTGGTTGGACGTTTGGTTGGATGGTTGGCTGGTCAGTTGGATGGATGGTTGGTTGGTTGGTTGGTTGGATGTTTGGTTGGCTGGATGTTTAGTTGGATGTTTAGTTGGATGTTTGGTTAGACGTTTGGTTAGACGTTTGGTTGGACGTTTGGTTGGTTGGACGTTTGGTTGGTTGGATGTTTGGTTGGTTGGATCTTTGGTTGGATGTTTGGTTGGATGTTTGGTTGATTGATTTACAGCTGACAGTGTTATAATAAGCAAACAAACCAAAAACACACTCCTTGTATTGTTAGACCTCTCCCTGACAACCTGCTGTCAAGACCGGCGTAAGCTGTTCCCGTCACCGGGAGCTGCTCGACAATCAGCAGCAGCCATGATGCACACCCGGCCTCTTTCGCTTCCTCATCAAATGAGTTCAGCTGCCACAGTCTGTGGCCATTGGAGGCAAGGCTGAATTTATCGGTGCTTTTGTGCTAAGGCGAGTAATCCTCCTTTTTAGAGGCTGCCAGTTCCATCTTGTTTCGCCGCACGTAGCGTAGAACATATGTTTAAAGGCATGGGGTGTGCGTGCGGATCCTGCGATGTGGAGCAGAGAGAATGCTTTATCGTTAAATAAGCAAGGCCTGTGGCAGTATCTGATGAGGGCTCCCTCTGTGTCTCCTGCTGTCTTTCCTCCAGTACAGAGAGAAGGAGAGAGAGAGAGAGAGGGAGGGAGAGAGAGAGAGAAGGGAACATCGAGTGAGTGTGAGAATCATCGATAGAGGACATAGCGAGAGTGGTAATGAGGGAGCGAGGGATGGATTGAAAATGACAAGTACAACTGCAGACTTATCAGCACTGCTAGGCTTTTACATTGCGTTCATGACTAAGTCGGAACTGGGAAGTTTCTGGCTTCCAAGTCGGAAAACTCCACTCAGAATTCCTACTTGGAAAGCTGGAAAGCGTTAGAGCTTGTCCCCTTTCCATGACAACTCTGGCAGTCATAGTAAAAAATAACAACAAGAGGCAGTAGAGTGTTTTACGCTACATAGGCAGGCTTCGGTGGGCTTCATGTTCTGGACTCATGTCTGATTGAGTAGACCAGAGAGCTATTTGGGAGCGCTCCATACCCAGTGGTCACCAAGGTCAACTGGTCCTGGAAACTAGAGACTAGTACCAACCGCAATCAGATGCTCCTGCTAATGAACTTCTTTAGAATTACTTAACTAGCGTTAGCATTAGCATTAGCATCAGCACTGGCCCATATGGTGCAGGTTGGATTTAAACTCAGGAAAAAATGGACCTTCAGGTTGGTGACCACTTCTCTAGAGCATCTACTGGTTTTGTTGAGGTGGTGTAAAAGCTATACAAAGCCAGTTGGCCCTATACACTCAACACCCTGCAAATTACACAAGGGCCCTGCCTCCGTCTAGGTGTCTGGGATGAGAGGATGAGGCGGAACGATCCTTCTGGTCACCGGAAAATAAATATCTATAAGATTACTATGGGAGTTTATTGGCAACAACAGCAATCAGGTAAACTTGTGTTCACTCTGAAGTTTTATTTATTATGAAGTATTGATTATGTTTAATGAGTGACAGTACAGGGTATCAGATTGTGTTCATATCTGTATTTGTATTTTGTAGTTACTGCACTGGAGAAGTAGCCTGACAGTGTTTCACTATATACTACAATCCTGTATTGTTATAACAACAATAGAGTTCAGCTGAATTGAATTTATATGAATTGAATATACACTGGCACAAAATGAAGCTCATGCTTTGCAGCTGCAGCCTCAGTGGATACCAGTCCACACTTTTGGGATTGATTACCCAACCCTTATAGGACCACTTGATTTTAAAACTAGTCCTTGGTTTTCTAGACTCTCGGTCAAGTATTAGTTCCAACTCTAATGCAAAACAGAAAGCAATGCATTGACTATTGATTCAATATTGAATGTAAAATTTTGACTGGGATGCTGGACCATATGGACTCTCATCTCTCAGTAAATAGTAACCAAGTATTTAGCCATGCCATCGTGTAAACAGCATTTCCTGCTGGAAAATGTAGAAATGGACATCTGGGGATGGTGCGTTATTGATCCCGAAGGGAATTCAGTAGGTTGTGTGTGGGGGGGGCAGTCTGATTTCACCTGTTTGCAGTTGACAGAATGAATAATCCATCACTTAGTGTGTATTTGGATTGTTTATAACCCATTCTGTTCTATATAGGTCTACTTATTCTTTATTTTAAAGGGGGCGAGGGTTGCAGTGGGAGCTCAGTGGTGACGTTATGGTAATTGCAATGGGTTTACATGGCTCACTGGTCAAGTAGGAGGGCAGACTTTTGAATGAGTCGCTGATGTTTCGAGAAGGGAATAACGAAATTCCACAAAACATATTTTTTAAAAATTTAGATGCTACAAAGTGTTATTTAGAGAGATGGTATAGAACAGCCACTTTTGGTTCCAGGAGAAATATTTTATTGTGTGGTTCTTCTTATTTAAAGAACATTTCTTAAAGTTTAAAGAACCTTCATTGACATGCAGTTTCAGCGTTATTTTGGTTACACTATACTGAAGTGTAGTAGGGCACATCAGTGTTCAGACCCTCTTGCACCAATGAAATGCACAGTTGGGCCAGATTTGGTGGATGCCTTGCCTGGCACAATTCCAAGGAGAATTCCCTGTAGACTGGGATTTTATCCACTGCTGGTAGACCTGTATGACCGTACACTTCCTGCACCTGCAGATTCAGCTACTTCCTTCACACTATGGTCTTTGGCCACGGCCAAATGCTCCTTCACTCTTTCAGCCAATCATCAACATCTGCTTTGGAGCCATTTTCCACACATGGAACGAGACACTCCCTGCACTGTAGCACCTCTTCCCAATCTATGGATCCCGTCACTCACACCCCGCAGGTATTTATAGCCTCATCATCCTCATGCAGCGCCATCTGCAGCAGCCTGAAGTTACTACCACCTTAAAAGAAGAGCTTAGTTCCTCAGCAGTTCAACCACTTCACCTTTATTTCCCACGAGGGGTCACTCAATAGGTATACAGTTTAATTGTCCCATTGATGCTCCAAATACAAATGGGGTCTTCTGAAATGATGGACGTTCTTTCGAGAACGTTGAGTTGGAGCCGATGAACTTTCTGCATAGATATTTTTAAAACATCTCTATTATATAACAAATGGTCCACCCTAATAGTGTTACTACTCACCCACTTACACAAATAACACCAAGGTTAAAGAACTTCCATATAAGCGGGTCCGCCAAGGAACGGACCTCTAGCAGTCGTGTCCTGTAATTTCTTATTGGGTTAAACACGATTTCCTGTCCAGTGTCACGTAAAGCATGTTCAAGCTTGTGATAATATCTAAGAACGAATGCATTTGAACAGGACATTTAGTGGAGAGAGAGAGGGGGAGAGAGAAAGAGAGAAAAGGGGAAAGAGAGAGAGGGGTGGGGGCAGAAAACAGCCATCTGGGCTGGACATTGCCAAGAATGTGAGAAGCCCTTGCGTTTCAATCAGGAATGAAATAGCTGCTCAGATCGTCTGAAAGGCTCCTTACTCTACTGCCTGCTGTGTTCCTCAAGGTCAAAGCCCTGCCCTGTGCGCTCTCCCTCTCCCTCTCCCTCTCTCCCTCTCTCCCTTACTCCTGCTGAACAGATCACATTCTCTCTCCTCCTCTCAGCAATAACGAGGCTTGTGTTAAATAGGAATAGTTTATCAGCAGCAGTGAATGCAGTTGTTTCTGGAGGCGTGATTGCATAACCTGCCTTTCTGTACGTACACTCCTTCTTCTCTTCTCTTCTCTTCTCTTCTCTTCTCTTCTCTTCTCTTCTCCTCTCTTCTCTTCTAATAGAAAAAATGCAGTTGCAGTGTTATTCAGAGATAGCTGCACAAAATGCTAATCAGGGAGATCACATTCTGTCTGGTCAAATTGAACAGGTCACTTGTGCTGTTTGAATGTGTCACTGAGCTGCGGTACATTAGCACAGAACAAACAGCCCCTTCATGAACATCATATTTTTCCAGGCAGCTAGCTGGTTAGCACACTGTCATTGATGCTTACTGTACGCAAGTCAGGAACACAGCCTCTGATTGGCCAACAAGTCAGGAACACAGCCTCCGATTGGCCAACAAGTTAGGAACACAGCCTCTGATTGGCCAACAAGTCAGGAACACAGCCTCAGTTTGGCCAACAAGTTAGGAACACAGCCTCCGATTGGCCAACAAGTCAGGAACACAGCCTCTGATTGGCCAACAAGTCAGGAACACAGCCTCCGTTTGGCCAACAAGTCAGGAACACAGCCTCTGTTTGGCCAACAAGTCAGGAACACAGCCTCTGATTGGCCAACAAGTCAGGAACACAGCCTCCGTTTGGCCAACAGAAAAGTCGTGCAGCTGATGGGCCATCCAGTCAGGAACACAGCCTCCGTTTGGCCAACAAGTCAGGAACACAGCCTCCGTTTGGCCAACAAGTCCGGAACACAGCCTCCGTTTGGCCAACAAGTTCAGAACCAGGAACAGGAACAGCCTCCGATTGGCCAACAAGTCAGGAAACACAGCCAGCCTCAAGTCAGGAACACAGCCTCCGTTTGGCCAACAAGTCAGGAACACAGCCTCCGTTTGGCCAACAAGTCAGGAACACAGCCTCCGTTTGGCCAACAAGTCAGGAACACAGCCTCCGTTTGGCCAACAAGTCAGGAACACAGCCTCCGATTGGCCAACAAGCCAGAAACACAGCCTCCGATTGGCCAACAAGTCAGAAACACAGCCTCTGATTGGCCAACAAGTCAGGAACACAGCCTCCGTTTGGCCAACAAGTCAGGAACACAGCCTCCGTTTGGCCAACAAGTCAGGAACGCAGCCTCCGTTTGGCCAACAAGTCAGAAACGCAGCCTCTGTTTGGCCAAACAGTCAGGAACACAGCCTCAGGAACACGTCAGGAACACAGCCTCCGTTTGGCCAACAAGTCAGGAACACAGCCTCTGTTTGGCCAACAAGTCAGGAACACAGCCTCCGTTTGGCCAACAAGTCAGGAACACAGCCTCCGTTTGGCCAACAAGTCAGAAACGCAGCCTCTGTTTGGCCAGACAGTCAGGAACACAGCCTCTGATTGGCCAACAAGTCAGGAACACAGCCTCCGTTTGGCCAACAAGTCAGGAACACAGCCTCCGTTTGGCCAACAAGTCAGAAACACAGCCTCTGTTTGGCCAGACAGTCAGGAACACAGCCTCTGATTGGCCAACAAGTCAGGAACACAGCCTCCGTTTGGCCAAACAGTCAGGAACACAGCCTCTGATTGGCCAACAAGTCAGGAACACAGCCTCCGTTTGGCCAACAAGTCAGAAACACAGCCTCTGATTGGCCAACAAGTCAGAAACACAGCCTCCGTTTGGCCAACAAGTCAGGAACACAGCCTCTGATTGGCCAACAAGTCAGAAACACAGCTTTTGATTGGTCAAAGAGTCAGAAACATGCCCTCTGACTGATCAACACATCAAACCAGCCCTCCACCACCACTAGCCTGCTGAGGCTGTAGTTTCAAAATGTACAGTGCTCCATAGTCTACAGGCTTCATATGTCCTGACATAGGACATCAGTGTCTGGCTACTAGCCATGCTAACAACAACAAAAATAGCTCATTCAGTGAAGACGATCAGCATTGGATTACAAAAAGACGGTACGGCTCAAGGCTGGATTACAAAACTCCTGAAAGGGATACAGTCGCACCGGAGCCTTCATTGAAACAGAACAATGCCACCCTTCACAAATAAAACAAGAGTAAGCCTCTAGCGTTCAGCGTTCCTGATATTTATACCTCTCTAACGTATGACGTCCTCGCTGTCGCATTAGACATTGTTGACTTGAGAGTGCTTTGGATATGAGTGCTGGTCTATGGCTCCAGCAGAGCAGTAGATTGAAGGCAGGGTTAATCTACCTTTAGACATTCCAAAAAAAAAATGAAGCCTGGATTAAAAGCTTTCAGTCATACCTGCATGCCTCCATTGTAGCTCCCGGTACTTGAACTGCAGTGACCCCTTAATACAACTGTTTTCTCAGACTACATGGTTAGAACTCAATGTAATGAATCACAGTCATCATATCCCAAAAGGCCAGCGTCATTCCCTGGAAGCACTTCTGCACCGTCACCTCATCTAGCCTTTGTCTCCTCTCTCTCTGGAGCTTTCTCGTTTTCCTTGGCTCTGAATGTATCTTTCCGATAGGTGTGATTGACTTGCCACACCCATGCTGCTTTTGAAAGCTAACCGAGAGAGCCCAAAGCGGGAAATCTAGCACAGCACTGCCAGTACGCCAGTATGGAGTCAAAAAGTCTGGCAGCGTTCTGGCTTCCACGAAAGCACGCGGCTCTTTGCCGAATCGAATCACAGTTTACCGAGTTAGGCTGGATTGTTCTAAATAAAACAAAATTGCTCTCCAATCAAATTGGCAGCCGGGAAATCAGATTTGCTACTGACTCACTGTTAGGCCAAAGATTGAAACCCATTGACTCGATATTGCGCCGAGTTTTGGTCCTCAGTGGAGCCCTTAAGAGAGTCGAGTCGGGTGGATGAAGACGGTCGGGGGAGCCGCACAGTGCTTTAGTGATGGCTGAAGGAGCTGTCCGCCACGGCTGGTGCTGAATTTACAGTGGGACGGGGAGCTGTCCCGCAGCATGTGGTGCTGAAATTACACTTACGTGGAGGGAGCTGTCCGCCACTGTGGTGCTGAATAGGACAAGACTTGTGAAGCTCTCCCGGCTAAATGGGCTATTGTAATAGGCATAATGCGAAGTCATTAGTACATTGCCTGTATTGTGTAAGTGGTGATCTCATTTTTACATACATGGCTTGCTCAGACGAGAAGCAATAATGAAATACTGAGAGAAGGATGGGGAGGGCGAGAGAGAGAGCGAGAGAAAGAGAGAGGAACAAGGGAGTGAGGTACAGAGTTCTTCACTGTCATCAGCTTCCTATAAAGAACAGATGTCATGTTAGGTCCTCTCCAAGGCTGCGTAGCAAACTTCCTGCCGTTTGCTTAAGAGTGAGTGAACCTACAGTGTAACCTACAGTGTGTGTGTGTGTGCTTCTCTTCTCTTCTCTTCTCTTCTCTTCTCTTCACTCATCCTTTCTTCTCTTCTCTTCTCTACTCTACTCTTCTCTTCACTCATGCTTTCTTCTCTTCTTATCACTCATCCTTTCTTCTCTTCTCTTTTCTCTTCTCTTCACTCATCCTTTCTTCTCTTCTCTTTTCTCTTCTCTTCACTCATCCTTTCTTCTCTTCTTTTCACTCATCCTTTCTTCTCTTCTCTTCTCTTCTTTTCACTCATCCTTTCTTCTCTTCTCTTCTCTACTCTTCTCTTCGCTCATCCTTTCTTCTCTTCTTATCACTCATCCTTTCTTCTCTTCTCTTTTCTCTTCTCTTCTCTTCACTCATCCTTTCTTCTCTTCTTATCACTCATCCTTTCTTCTCTTCTCTTTTCTCTTCTCTTCTCTTCACTCATCCTTTCTTCTCTTCTTTTCACTCATCCTCTCTTCTCTTCTCTTCTTTTCACTCATCCTTTCTTCTCTTCTCTTCTCTTCTCTTCACTCATCCTCTCTTCTCTACTCTTCACTCATCCTTTCTTCTCTTCTCTTCACTCATCCTCTCTTCTCTTCTCTTCACTCATTCTTTCTTCTCTTCTCTTCTCTTCTCTTCTTATCTTCTCTTCTCTCATCCTTTCTTCTCTTCTCTTCTTCTCTTCTCTTCTCTTCTTCTCTTCTCTTCTCTCATCCTTTCTTCTTCTCTTCTCTTCTCTTCTCTTCTTTTCACTCATCCTTTCTTCTCTTCTTTTCACTAATCCTTTCTTCTCTTCTCTTTTCTCTTCTCTTCTCTTCACTCATCCTTTCTTCTCTTCTCTTCTCTTCTCTTCTCTTCTCTTCTCTTCTCTTCTCTTCTCTTCTCTGCACTTCACAGCCTCCAACTTGGCCAACAAGTTAGGAACACAGCCTCTGATTGGCATAATGCGAAGTCATCAGTACATTGCCTGTATTGTGTAAGTGGTGATCTCATTTTTACATACATGGCTTGCTCAGACGAGAAGCAATAATGAAATACTGAGAGAAGGATGGGGAGGGCGAGAGAGAGAGCGAGAGAAAGAGAGGGGAACAAGGGAGTGAGGTACAGAGTTCCTCACTGTCATCGGCTTCCTATAAAGAACAGATGTCATATTAGGTCCTCTCCAAGGCTGCGTTGCAAGCGGCAAACTTTCCGGCATCTTGAGAGTGAGTGAAGCTACAGTGTAACCTACAGTGTGTGTGTGTGTGTGTGTCAGGGGGTGCTGAAAATAAGGATACGCTGTTTGCGCAGTGGGCTGCACAAGCCTCTAAAAGCCAATTACTGTTTAATTTTCCCATCGTCGCAGGTAATTTTTCTCACTCGCTGGGCCGCGGCTGATTTGAAAGTGGCTGTGGGCGTATCGATCGGGCATCAGAATAAAAATAAGACCCGGGAACAACAACATAGAGGGGACCAGGGCCGTCATTATTCTACTTCTGGTCATGGCGGGGGCTTAGGTGGGTGAGGAGAGGGGGCAGCTGGAGTGGGATATCGTCTTAAGGTCGGTGTGAACCTCAGGCTGTGTCTCAGAGATTGATGTGTGTGGAATGATAGAGGCCAGTGAGCTCATGAAGATGAAACTCAACTAAGCTGCTGTTAGACCTTGGGAAGGGAAGGGTGGGCCATGTAGCAATGGCCAAAAGTATCCAGACACCCGTTCTTTAAGGTGTGCCAATTGCTGACACAGGAGATTAATTGGTTGTATGGTTTTTATAGAAAAGGGATGCTTACTATGGCCAGTGCCAAGCGTAGAGTGAGGAACACCGTCTCTGATTGGTCAGCAGGTCAGCAACAAAGACTCAGGTTGGTCAACAAGTCAGAAATGCTGCCTCTGATTGGCAAACAAGTCAGGAACATGAAGACACATAAGGGAATGAGGGGTGGACCATATAGCAAGGGACAAAAGTATCCAGACACCCCTTCTTTAATGTGAACCTACTGCTGACACCAGAGTTTAAAGGATGGGATGCTTACCATGGCCAATGCCAAGCGTAAAGTGAGGAACACGGTCTCTAAATGGTCAGCAAGCCTGGCACACAGCCTCGGATTGTCCAACAAGTCAGGAACACAGCAGGATGCAAGAGGTTAATGGCACCCTACACCGCACCCCGCATCCTTGGACTGTGGGTCAATGAAAATGGACTGTTTGGAGTGACAGAGCTCCATCCGACATCTTTTAGACGAGTTAGAATGGCGTTTGTGATTCAGAACTGATCCAACATTAGCACCTGACCTTACTAATGCTCTTGGCTAAATGTAATCAAATTCTCAGCAATTGAGGCTAATGAGATGGGGTAAGGGGTCTGGGCGTGAGATTTTCATGTGGCCCAAAATTACTAAAGGTGGCTCTAATAAAATGTGATTGCTGTTGTAGAGATAATAATAAAAAAAAAAAAGATTGTGGATAAAACAAAAAGCATATACAACATCAAATTACTCCAATTACATACACTCAACGTCAAAACAACAGCTGCACCCAGAAGGAGGTGTGGGGTTGCAGTGCTGTTGGGAAGGTTACCAGGATCAATAACTGATGATAAATTTAGACTGATATGATCAATATTTATTGAGCTACACATACAGAAGTCTGTCTCTCAGTATGGCGTCAAGCCGCAACATGCCAGACGTCTCGGCATGGAGCTGTAGAGGTTCCTAATGGTGTCCTGTGGTAATCCAGCCCATGCAGCTTGAATATCCTCACACAGTTCCTGCAGGTTTTGCAGTAGGTGTCAAGTGTTGTTAATGTATCCTATAGCATCCCACAGATTTTCAGCCAGGGTTAAGTCTGGCCGTGTGCTGACCATGGTGCCTTCACACACCACCAAGACAGAAGCGGGACTCGTCACTTGAGATGACCCACTGCCATTCTGAGTCACTCCATGACGGTCTGGCATGACACCATTGCGGCCTTTGGTGACGGTGGCGTGGTGTTATGGACAATCGGCGTAACGGTCTGTGTGCATGTAGTCCTGCTTCCTTCTTCCAATGGTGCTGCACTAACAGGATGACTCATGGAGGACACCACTGCTCGCTGAATGTCTGCAAGCCTGTTCGGTCACTCAGGTCCAGCAATAACGAGCACGGCCGAGCATGAAACCTGAATTATTTACATGTCTCACCATGTCAGACCTACCCACCGAGTTTCATTCCTGTTGGTTAATTCCTTCTGGGTGCCGCTATTGATGCAACTATACTTTTGTAAATGAGTGAAGTATTGATGGAGATGATGTAATAAAATCATATCTTACTGTTATTGGCCATTAATAGTCAATTCTGTTATGCGAACACCCCCCTATCTATCCTATGATGGCATAAACGAGTGGTCTCCAATACCACAACCACAGCTCTTGGGCTAAAGGCCTCTGCCCCCAAGCCTTCATATCATCATTAGCGCCTATGTCTTGTTATCTCATGAGTCCCTTGTAGGCGTTTTCGAGCTGAGGTAGTCCGGACGTTATTGCCGGGCTAACGTGAAGCGCCGGTGAATGTAACTGCCTACTGAAACACCCGTGGGACTAAATTACTCAGTAGGCGAAAGCAGTATGTGAGAATGTGTAGTGTGTCCAACATTATGGGGGACATACCAGAGTTCAAAAGAGGACAGATTGTTGGTGCACGTCTTGCTGGCGCATCTGTGACCAAGACAGCAAGTCTTTGTGATGTATCAAGAGCCACGGTATCCAGGGTAATGTCAGCATACCACCAAGAAGGACGAACCTCCACCAGCATCACGTAGTGACCTGGCCACTATCCTGCAAGAAGAATGGCTTAAACTCCCTCTGACCACTGTGCAGGACGCAGTATATGTCATTCCTAAGACCAACTGACGCTGTATTGGCCGCAAAAGGAGGCCCTACACCATACTAATAAATGGTTGTGGTTCAAAACCAGGTGTTTCAGTTTCATTGTCCAACCCCTGTATGTTCATATGAATGAATGGCGGGACTTCCATGTTGCCAAGATGGTGGACATAGTACGTCTGAGGTTGCGTGGACATTACGTACTCGCGTACTGAAAGAGCCTACTGCCTCACCGGTTGAGCAGTGCGCACTGGGTTCAACCTAGTACGTACCGGCTAAGTAGGCGATTTTGGATGCAGCCCAAGCCTAGCCCCAGTCTTCCTTATTTCCAAAATAGCCATCCTTTGCTGAGAATGGATGCGCCTGCATTAACCCCACCTGGATTTGTCCTGACCTGTATTTCTTTTCTGACCATATTCATAGGTAAAGCCCTAATAAATAATCCCAGCAATTACATTCAACATCCTCTGGCTCCCATTAATTCTTATTTAAAGGGTGGAGTGACCTCCCGGTATGGATTAAGCCCTTCGTTCAGCAGATACAGGTGCGGTATCCCTATGTTAGTAGGCTCTTAAAGAAAGTGAACACATTAAACGACAGTCTGTTCTGAGATTCAGTTTGTGGCCGAGTTCATTTGGGTGGTATTGTCTATTACTGTTGGGTTCGAAATATGCATCAGTAGCAAACAACAGATGGCGAGAGCAAGACTGACAGGACAGTATTCAGATTCGAGTCACTGGCCAGCACACACGGCTAGAGAGGGCTGCAGTGATTAGCCAATAAGGGCCACAACGGCTTCCGATATTCCAATACCACGTCCACTGCCTTTGGGCTAAATGTCTCCGCCCCCAGTCCTCCACATTATCATTAGCACCTATGTCTTGTTATCTCTGTTCTTGTGGGACTTCAGTGTTTAGCCAATATGGTTCACAAAGGCTTCTATTATTGGGATTTACCGTATTAGGAGACATCTCCTGGGACTTTGAGTGATGGTGGTGCTAAAAGGTGGTGCTATACTGTAGGTTCTTTAAACCTTAAAGGAGTTCCGGTAAGATTTTCAAGTGTGTGAGCACAGCCCACTATGCTATCCCATGATTCCACTGGAGCTGTGGAGGCGTTTCGAGCTGAGGAAGAAAAAATGGCGGAAAGTCGGACGTCGGTTTGCCGGCCTCGGGCCGTCAAGTAAAGTTATGAACCACTTTGGGGAGAATATGAAGCCCATTTTACATGTGGAATGGTGGGACTTCTACAGTGGTGCCGTGACATCTTGCGTCAAATGACGTTGGCAAGATGGCGGACGTAGTACGTCTGAGGTTGCGTGGATATTACGTACTCGCGTACTGAAAGAGCCTACTGCTTCACCGGTCGAGCAGTGCACACTGGGTTCCACCTAGTACATACTGACTGACCAGATGCACCTATAAATGTCTTCAAGCATCCAACAAGCCTCTGCTGAAGGGTCTCTTTAGCAACAAGAGTCATTTTTTAATAGAAATGGTCCAAAGAATCCCTTTCGGGAGCTTCAAATTAGGGAGTGTAGCTGCTATGAGCTGCTATTAGCTGCTATAAGCTGCTATTAGCTGCTATAAGCTGCTATGAGCTTCTATAAGCTGCTATGAGCTGCTATAAGCTGCTATGAGCTTCTATAAGCTTCTATGAGCTTCTATAAGCTTCTATGAGCTTCTATAAGCTGCTATGAGCTGCTATGAGCTTCTATAAGCTTCTGTAAGCTGCTATAAGCTGCTATGAGCTTCTATAAGCTGCTATGAGCTTCTATAAGCTGCTATGAGCTTCTATAAGCTGCTATGAGCTTCTATAAGCTGCTATAAGCTGCTATGAGCTTCTATAAGCTTCTATAAGCTTCTGTAAGCTGCTATAAGCTGCTATGAGCTTCTATAAGCTGCTATGAGCTTCTATAAGCTGCTATAAGCTGCTATGAGCTTCTATAAGCTGCTATGAGCTGCTATGAGCTTCTATAAGCTTCTATAAGCTTCTATAAGCTGCTATAAGCTGCTATGAGCTTCTATAAGCTGCTATGAGCTGCTATGTTTCATCCTCCTATAGATCCTCCTCTATTTTTTCCACCCACAATCCCCCACCATTGTTTCCTTTACCTGATGCCGGATCAAATTGTTGTATACAACCACACCATGAGACTGAACATTCCAGAGATGGAACGGTGACTATGGGACGAGTGGCTGAACAAAACACTATGGAGAATGATACGCCATCTGAGACAGAATCAGGTAGTTCAGCTATATGCTTAGTTTCTGAATCGGTCCCGCCTAAAACGGCCTTTGTGGCTTTCTGCTGTAGCCAAGGCCTGCAATGACCCGAGGTGATGGGCCAGCTCAGGGGAAGCCTCTGAGCACAGAGGTCTGAGAGAGTCTGTCTTATTCAGAGGTGGAGAGACGGGCTGAGCCCATGTAGCATCCAGAGGGCTGAGGTAATGGGCCAAACTTTCCCCTCTGCAGAGAGGAGAGCGTGCTGCGGAATCTCTTCTTATGCGGCCCATTAGTCTGAGCTGGAGGGAGGGATGGAGGGAGAGGGAGAATAAAGTGAAGGAGAGGCGGAGGGGGAGGAGACACGGGCCGGAACACAAACACAGCCCCCAGCAGGAAAGAAATGCATAGGCTAAAAGTGAACAGCGGGATGGAGAAAGTTCATCTCACCTCACTGGTGCTGATGCATGTGTGCACGTATGCCTGTATATATGCAGGGTAGCAGGTGGTCCTGCCTTCGTGGGGGTTACATGGTCGTCTGTATGAATGGGAATGGGAATTGTTTTTTATTTTATTTTTTATTTTTTTGGGTACTAGGATTTCTATTCATTTCCATGTTCCTAAATAATGAACCTTAATGGGTTAAGGTACCACCACACCATGTTCCAACCAAGAACCTCTTATAGGAACCTTTATGTTTAGAAACGATGGGGAAGTTCAGTCTTAGTAGTGGGTTGCACTTTCTGATTCTCATAATCCATGTAATCTCAATTATGAATTCATCATCTGCAGTCCATAAAAACCTGACCTAACCCTTTCCTAGTTTTCCTTTTCTCTCAGCGAGAGCTCCTCAATAACTCCTTAACACATCCTTTCAGATCCGTAGTGTTGGGATCTGAAGCAAGACTGCAGCTTGACGTTCTTCTCTTTCTCAAAGATGAAAGCTTTCAGTTGTGTTTATCTGAGGTTGGCAGGTTTGGTGGTCCCCAGGTCACTTTCACACTTCCGGGTTCCCCTGACTCCACTGATCTCCTGAACTCCATTTCCCAGAGTGCATCACCCGATGACGTCAACCCCACATGTTCCAAGTTATCCAATCATATCTCATTCCTATGCCCCTCGTTCCCCGCCTCCTTCTGTTCTCCTGACTCCTCTCTTTGTTTTGCCCCTTATATTTTGGTTGCTGTGTTGTCTGATCTCCTGGTTCTGACCTCTGCCTGACTCTCCACTTTGACCTCACAGTGCTGTAATGTTTGGTGGTAGTTTGTTGCTGTGGCTAACTACCAAACTGTTCAGCAAATCTCATCTGACTTTTAGCTCTGTGTACGTAGAGCCAAGGTCTTTCTTCCTGATAGTCTTAGTATAGTAATATACAGTTAGTATTCCCATTTTCCTGTACAATAAAGAAATACATCTAGGCAGGTAAAATTATCTATTAAATTTAGAATTCTCATTTTGTAAATATTGGAAGCTCATTTTAAGATTATTTTAATGACATTTTACTTGTTTTAAGTGATTTGTGCATGTCCAATGCTCTCACAATGTTGGCAGATAAATTAGCCTTTAATAAAAAATGAATAATTTCAAGCTAATTTCTTAAAATAAGCAATATTTTGACCCAATATGGTAATATTTGTGGCTTTCCAAAAGTACATAAATCTATAAAAATCTGTAATCTGTAAATAAGTACAAAAATGTAAAGATGAGTTTTCTGCCATCTCAAAATTAGATTTTTAAAACATATTTACTAGATGTATTCATTTAAGATATTACATAACGATATGTCACATTTGCACTCCTCATGTTCCTCATGCATGTGTTAAATCCCATCTGAAGTATCCCCTTGAGCAATACAAGAAGCTCATTAGGAATGTGCAGCTAAGGTGAGTCGCTTTGAAAGGGACTGTAGTGTCAGTGAGTGTGTCCAGATGCACTCAATAATCAGATCATATTCATATTTCTGCACTGATCCAATTATTCAAATGGTCATATGAACAGCATCCTTCTATGTCAGATCAGAGTGAGGCCTAGAAATTGCATAGAGGAATCCCGAATACAGAGAGCTCAGCACATGTGAACCCTTACTCAGATTTCTTTCTATGCATTTGTGAAAACAAAGACAGGTTTAATAAAATTAAAGATTTAAATATTCTTTATCATCTATATGACCATATTTTTAGGTAAAATGGCTCTGTGTTTAAAAAACATGGCATGAACTTTTAGTTGTATGCTACATTTGCTTTGCATCCTATCCTAACTGTTTGCAAAGTGCACATAAACCCATCCAACCTATTACTGACCGAGTTATCCTTCCTGAAGTTATCGGATTATTAAGACCATGTAACTTGGTGACTCCCTTTGGAAAATCCTAGCTTTTGGCAGTACAGTACCCAAAGCTAGGATTGGGTCTGATCTGATTAAATACAGATCGATTTCAAATTATCCAGAGGATTCCTCATGGATGTTTTGGCTGCAAATGAAATAAATGGGAGGGCGGTCTCTGATTTCTGCACAGTGCTCTACATAGGGTTTAATATCAGAGGTGTATATACAGTATGTAACACTTTGCAGCTATAAACATCCTACTAAAGTTATAAAGCTATGCTATTAAGTCTTTTCAAACATAAAAAATTAAAAATGAAAAGCTGATATAGCAGCCCTAGAACAAGTATCTTTGTAGTTCACGCTGAAACAGTGTCAACATTAGTGGAAGACATTCCGAAGTAAATTCCCTGACAAAGCAATCACGGTACAACCACTGCAAACATCGGAAGCTGGGTGCATTTGCTAGGCTTAAGCAGCCAGCTGCAGTAGAAGCTTAAACATCTCTCCTTTAGAGGCTCTTGCTCTTGTTTCATACACTGGCAATGTTTTTTTGGGGTGCCAAAAAAATAATTCCTACCCATGAGGAGTGGTCGAGTGGCCCCGCGACACCAGAATGTTCTTCACAGTGTATGCCGTGTATCCTGTATCCGGTATTTTCTGAATTTTATCTGAAATCTAACCATCTCTGAAGCATCTCCAGGAAGCTATGAGGCAACTGAGGCTAGTATCTTTGAATGGAGTCAGTGAGTGTGTTTCCATGCACTAAATAATCTGATCATATTCTGCATACATATGTAGTTATCTGATTATTCATATGGCTATGTAAACAGCATACTCTGGTTTCTTAGATCAGGCTGAGTCCTAGTATAGGCCTCTGATACACAGAGCTCTGCTCAGGGTATCTCAGACTGCAGGAACAGCAAGAGATGGCAACAAGTGACACTGAAACCAAATACTGAACTCAGTATTCTTCATCTTAGATGATGCATGTTCATACGGAAAGCTCCGGGCTGTGTGCGTTCGCCTAGGCTTAAGCAGCCAGCTGCAGTGGAAGCTTGAAAGTCTCTCCTTTTAGAGATCCTTGCCCTTGTTCCATACGTTACCGGTGTGTAAACGAAAGCACTCTTCCTCAAACCAACAAACCAAGTGGCCCTAAAACATCAAAATGTCCATGACGTGTTTCATTCTGAGGACATTTGCTTTCCACTAAGAGCTCAATAAACACGTACAGGTCTGGAAAAATTGAAAAGCCCACCTCAGAATGATCAGTTCTGGGTTTGAGTTGGACCAGAATTCCTCAGTTCTGATTCTCTACACTACTGGAACCATGTCTCCCAAACTCCAGATCAGATATTGTATTAGACCTGTTTATTTAGAAAATCACTAATGACCTCCAGAAGCCTGTTTTTAGAACCATGCTCGCTGTGCGTTTCACCCCAGCCACCGCTCGCCAGTCTCTCTGTAGGTCACTTGGGGTCATCTTACGGTGGTTAAGGGACATTGGAATGAGGTGGCGCTCATCACGGTCAGTAGAGAGTGGGTTTGGCCCTCTGCCAGTCTGTAGCTGTGTTGTCCTGTGTGTTTGCTGCTTGACCTTGTTCTTATGAACCAGACGCTCACTGTATCTGCCAGTAAAGCTAGAACCCAACCTTCGGTTCCTCACTAAGAACCTGCGGTACATGTGGAGATGTTGAGTTAAGAAGAAGACTTTTGGAATTTGCTCACATCTTTTGGAATTCTATCTACTCATTAGTCAGGAGAAGCAGCCCACAGTCGCAGTGGGCAGCCCTGTCCATGGCAGCTGGGAAGGGGTTGGTGGTTAGGTGCCTTGCTCGAGGGCATTTCAGTCATGTCCTGTCAGCTTGGGTAATCGAACTGGTGACCCGCTGGTCATAAGGCTCGTTCCCTAGCCTCCAACTGCAATAGCTATAATTATAAACGTGTGCTGATTCCCACTGAATTGACATGTTTCCATTGTATCCCATTTCCATATGGTCCATATAGGCTGTTGTTGACCCAGAAGCTCATAGTATTAGCTAACCTCATGGCTACTCTCAATCTAAAGCCCAGCGGTAGGCATGGGCTCCTTTATCCGAATCGCACTGCGCTCCGTGTACGTCATCTATTTATTCCTAGGGGAAGTCCTAAGCCGCCTCGCGTGGTTCCTGTCAGGCGGTCTGATTTAAGTGAAGTGCGCTGGTGTCTCTATGTAGGTCAAAGCCGCCTAGTGCATGCTCGGCTAAAGCCCTGCACGTACGCCTTGCTTTTTTCTTTTTTTGCCGGCGCTCTCTAAGATGCTAATGGGCAGTCATGAAACTTTAAACACACCCCCCCCCACCACGACTGATTGAATAATTCAATAATTACCTTTCCGCAGACGCTTCCCACGCGGTGCCCATTTGTTTCCCGGCCCCTCGAGGTGAAGAAAAGGAGCGGCCTCCGGACAGGCGCTAAGATGCCGAGGACAATGTGAAGATGTGTTAACGCGGATATGCTTTTACGGAAAGCGATGCGGGGCAAAGTTGATGCTAACTTCGCATGGGCGCTTATGTAAGGTAGTGGTAGGCAAGCCAAGGAAGGCTTTTTGGGGGCTGGTTCTTTGAGAACCGCCATAAAGAGACGTTCCTTTCACTGAAGTGAATAGGGTTTCTAAAGGATTCTTGTCCTCCACTAAAGGTGTCCTCGTGCTGGTCTCGCTCTTTTGTGTGGGCGGATCACTGCTAATCAAGCTCTAACCTACTCGGACAGGATTGCAGCCACCATCTACTCTATTGGAAACTTGGAACTGCCGTGTACTTCCACTTGCTGGCCACTTCACGAGCTCAGTTTACCTTATAGCCTTCAGGATCTTTAACACTTGCACATCTAATTGCTGATTGCGCAACCCTACTGTTCTCCAATCCAAGGGAGAGAAAACCTAAGATACCGTTTTGTGCCAATTGTGATTTTTCACACAGAGGAATTTGTCTTCCCCATTTGACCCATCCATGAAGTGAAACACTTACCCGGAGTGGTGGGCGGCCCTATCCACAGCATTACCTCAGGGCTGACCCCTGAGCATAAATTCAACATCGGCACCTGGGGAGCATTTGGGGGTTATGTGCCTTGCTCAAGGGCACCTCAGTCGTTACTGTCAGTTCAGGGAATCGAACCGGCGACCCTCCGGTCACAAGGCTGGTTCCCTAACCTCCAGCCCACAACTGCCCCCCATCCATCTTGTGCTTTGTCTCAACTGACAGACACCATCTCACATACATTACCTCAGGGCTGACCCCTGAGCATAAATTCAACGTTGGTTTAACTAGCACTCATCTGTTTGTCTCTTCTTTTTCTCCTCCCCCTTTCCTCCCATAGAGTCCCATTCATTTTGGCCCTGCCTTAACCCTATTGTCATCTGTAACCTACAGCCACCAAACTGCATGTACTTACTCAGGGCAGATCCCCAAACTCTAATTCACAGGCATACTGACCTGCACTCCTCTATGTGTCGGTTACTCATCCCTTGTTTCTCCCATAGACTCCCATTCATTTTAGCAACACACCTGATAGCAACAAGTTTAAACTGTGTGATCACTCTCTATGTATCCAATACAAGGCTTTGTAGGAAATCAAAAGTGGTTCTTATATGGTAGGTGTGTTCAAATCTGTTCCTTAGATCCTTTGGATTACTGCTAATCAAGCCTTAACCTACTCCGATTGGATTGCACCCACTCGCTACTCTATTGGAAACTTGGAACTGCCGTGTCCTTCCATTCACTGGCCACTTTATGAGCTCCCTTTACCGTATAGGCATACAGTTACACCCTGGATTCCATCTGTTGTCATGCACAATCTATCACCCGTCCATGGATGCTCTAGCTTCTGACCACAAGGCTAATGTTACCAGATACTATTTGGATAGCAGGCTATTCTCAGACACTGACATGGCTAGAGGTTTTTACCCATGTGAGATTCAATGCTGGGTTTAGAGTAGCCCGCCTCTTCAGTCGAGAGCATCTTTATGGCAGACATGGCAAGTGGAGGGTCATTTAGCAGGGCATTGCCCCATCAAACAGCCACTGAACTTATTTTCTATGCGCAGCTAAAAGTGGGCAAAATCAATCTGGACTTGACTCTCGGTCATTTGCTGTAAATATGGCTCCCTTGTTGACCATCTCTTCAACATGAGGCTCTCTTGGACAGATCTACTGTACTCCCAGCCAGTTTTAACTTTAGCTGCTTTATAGAGACACCTCCTGGATGTACTGAACCGCCCCAACACACCCCTTCAATACCCCGACCTCTGTGGTTTCTGGTCTGGCTCTGTGGTCAGAAACATATCATTGACGAAGGGCTAGAGGATGGCTAGCGCGAACTGTGCGTCAACAGATGAGCTACAGTCTCTAACTGTACCCCAGAACGATGGAACTACTAAAAGGGTGTTTCAAGTAAAGTGGATGAAAAGTGACAATTTTGAAAACCACCCCCTACCCCCACCCACCACACATATTTCTGATAAGTATGTTTTTTTTTTCCGTCTGTAAAAACGTTTCTGATGACTTGATGACAAGGTACAAACACTTGCTTTCACCCCTTTGCTTTCAGCAGGGTCTTTCAAACGCGCTAGTGTTCAACACAGGACTGAACCAGGCCTTTGTGAAGAGGTGAACCAGCACCAGCCATCCACTTTAAGCAGCCGTTCCAGAATGGAGCCAGTTGTGCAGCATTGCTAATGCAGGATGGAAGCTATTTTGCCAAACTTGCTTACAGTACATCTCTGAATGGTCCAGGTCAAGGACTTTGAAGGACCTACGGTTGGCTGTTTACGCTAGACAGGTTTCAGTATGCTTCTCAGTGTTTGGAAGCGTCTGATCTGTGAATGTTTTTTTTATTATCAATTTCTTTCCACAATTTCTTTCCACTAATGTTGCCGCTGTTTCCGAGCCCATATGAACTACAGAGGAACTGTTTATCTCTGCGGCTGGTATATCAGCTTTTAAACCAATACACTTTCTTATCTTCGGTTTTTTAATTAAGATACTCATCAGTGTAGCTGTATTATTGTGTCCATTTCTGACTGTATTTAATTTACTTAATGGCTGTAAAGCGCCACGTGCCATGCTCCACGCTTTGAAGCTTACCAGTGTGGTCTTATCCATGTATTTAGCTCTACGTGGGGACCCCTATACTCTTAAAAATAGAAGTTCCTTAATGAGGTTCCTAAATGGTTCTTGGCTTAGATTTATTGTTCTAGGAGAAGCCATTAATTGGTATAGTACCTTTACATTATGTGGAGCTTCTTTAAGACTCTCAAGATCTTTCACACTTGCGCATCTCGTTACTGATTGCGCAGTGTGCCACCCTACTGTTATCCAATCTTAATCTTAATGGGGTGTAAAACGGCACCTCCATCTACTGTATTCTGCTCAACTGACAGATCCCATCTCATGAACTCAATGTTGGTATAACCTGCACTCGTCTGTTTGTCTTTTTTTGTCATTCCGGTTTCCTCCCATTGACTCCCATTCCTTTTGGCGCTACCTAAACCCCACTGTCTCCTTTAAACTACAGCCACCAAACTGCAAGTACTCACCCAGGGCAGATCCCCAAACCCTAATCCACAGCCCTACTGACCCACACTCACACTAAATGTGCATTTACTCATCCCTCGTTCCTCCCATAGACTCCCATTCATTTTCAGCAGCTCTTTAGCAACCTGCTAGCAACCAGCTTAAACTGTGCGATCACTTCTTCAGGAAATGCACTTTTTAAAGTTTACAAATGTCACTCTTTGAAGGAGCATCCTTTACAAGGCTTTTTAAGAAACCAAACGTGGTTCTTATAGGGTAGGTGTATTTCAATCTGTTCCTTAGATCCTTGATTTATCTGCTGAATCGCCCCCTACTGGCCAATATTTGGTGGTAGAATTTCTAGGGTGATGAGAAACCAAGTATATAGCGATAGCATTCTTGTCATTATTATCCAATGGACAATAACGGTTTTGTTAACCCGGTGATGTAGCATAAATTAGCATAGCTAAAAAGCATGGCTATATATAAGACTAACTGGTCTTTTTAGCCATGATAACTTATATTACATATACAGCCAAATATATATTGTATAGAGAACCCATCACATGCAGCAGAAATACATAACATAACCAAATGAAAAGAACAGTACATGATGTTTCAGCAGCTGGATTAGCTTGAGTAATACAGGGGTTGGACAATGAAACTGAAACACCTGGTTTTAGACCAGGTCATAGATCATTTATTAGTATGGTGTAGGGCCTCCTTTTGTGGCCAATACAGCGTCATTTAGGCAGCCGAGGTTTTATGTTTTGTGGATACAGTCCGGGTTAGCACCCGAACATCCCTTTCAGACAGCTTCCTCTTGCGTCTACAGTTAATCCTGTTGGGTGTGGTTCGTCCTTCTTGGTGGTATGCTGACATTACCCTGGATACCGTGGCTCTTGATACATCACAAAGACTTGCTGTCTTGGTCACAGATGCGCCAGCAAGACGTGCACCAACAGTTTGTCTTTTTTGAACTCTGGTATGTCACCCATAATGCTGTGTGCATTGCAGTATTTTGAGCAGAACTGTGCTCTTACCTGCTAACTGAACCTTCACACTCTGCTCTTACTGGTGCAATGTGCAGTTAATGAAGATTGGCCACCAGGCTGGTCCAATTTAGCCATGAGACCTCCCACACTAAAATGACTGGTGTCATAGGGTTTAGGGTTTTAGAACAGGTCTTCTTTTGCTAGTGGCTAACTCTGCCTAAAATCTGCACTAGAACTTTGACAAGTTGTACCCAGATGTGGATTTGTGTGACACCACCCCCTAATGTTCAATGGCATAGCTTCAACGATTCCTATTTTAGGAGTGTAAGATTATGGAAATATAAACTTGTGGTCTTTGTGATGTTGGCTGCTCTGTACAGGGAAAACCTTGATATAATAATATACGGTTCTTACCTTTACAGTGGTCCCACAGAAGTCTCTAGAGATAATCCGATTTGACGACCATGTTCCCGTTACCAGGCTGAAGTGACTCACATCAGATGATCTCAATTTGAGCCATTTCATATACAGTCCTAGATTGGATGCACATCCAATTTGTGGCCATGCAACATGAATGTGAAGACTCGGATCAGATTTCATTTGGCCTTTTTTCCACTGTGCATGCACCATCATTGAGTGTTAACGTGGCAGCAGAGCCAAATTTGAAGTCCGAGACGGTAAACAGTGGAATTGGAACACAACTGACCCTTTTCCATCTGCATCCTGCTCCAAAAATGGACAGCTGAGAGCTGATCAGAGCTGATTGTCTTGGCAAAAGTGGCTCGTTCTGCTGGTTAGTTTGCTGTTCATGGGGCACACGGTTCCCTCATGTGGCGATACCGATTTGGACATGCACGTACGGGTGGATCTGAGCCACTTACCCAAGCGAATCTGAACTGTAGGCTCGTAATGTGAGCGTAGTCTATTAAGACCCCCTTCTGATCGTGTATCTTGAGGGTAAAAGATAAGAAGTAATTGGATAACGTTTCTGCTAGGAAGCCGAATATCACGTCTTTATTTATTAGCCTCTACATCAGTGACTCTGTCTTCATTGCTGTGGGTTGATTCCTATTGGTCGATGCATGTTGGGTATTGTAGTGAGAGGACATGAATTCCACCATATCAGTGAGGCTAAGGAATGCAATGCCGCACTACTGTATACTGCATGACATGGTACTGTTCACCACATGACAGGCCACATGACGCCTACATAAGCTTGTCATAACCCTACATAAGGTTCATTCTAACAGGCATGTTCATCTACCAAGGCTACTGACAACCATAACTTCAGCAGTGCATGCCGCCGGTTGGAATAAGCATTCCTAAACATTTACGAAGGGTTATGACAAGCTTATGTAAGTGTCATATGACATGTGTTCCCAGAATAACATACTGAGCCCTGGTTTTCAGATGGAATGCCGTTTTTAAGGCTAGAGTTGGGTTAGGTTGGGAAGAGCACAGCGGCATTTATACATATAGATGAGCATGGAAGCAACACACAATGACAGGGATGCTCACTAGCGTGGGTGATGCATCACCCTCCCTTCTCTCTCATGCGTGCAGTCTCTCCGCATGGTTGTGGTCCACTTGTTCCTTCCCTCTCCGCTGGGACTGAAGGCCTCCAGCTACGACTCTTAATTAATGATGTGTGAGCTGCAGCAGCTACCTGGAGAATCCCAGCTCAGTACAACTTCTGCTGGAGGAAGCTAAAGTAGAGCATTAAATCACATTTGGGGGCGCATTCTGGTTTGAAACAATAGTTTGGCAGGAAATCAAATTTACACACTTAACCTAAATGAAGTCCAACAGGCCTGCCATATTTGGAATATGAAGTTTGGAAGTTTGTTTCTATAGCCTTGCATCGGATCTACAAGGATAGCATAGCGTGCAAGTAAAGTAGCATTGTGCGGTTAGCTTAACAACCGTGTTTTCAAGTAGACTTTATTACAGTACCAGTCAATAGTTTAGACACGCCCAACTAAATGGATGTCTTTGGTTAGCTTAAAGACTCTATAGGCTAACACCTCTGAGTCTGAAGCAGTACGTACCCTGACAGACCACATATACTCTTGGTGTACCACAGTTTTATACACTGCTCAAAAAGGAAACACTTTTTAATCAGAGTAAAGCATCAACTCACTTTAACTTCTGGGATATTGATCGGGTCAGTTCAGTAGCAGCAGGGGTAATTGATCAGTTTCAGCTGCTTTGGTGTTAAGGAAATTCAAAACAGGTGCACTAGACGAGCTACAATGAGGCGACCCCCAGAACAAGAATGGTTTAAAAGGTGGAGGTCATTGACATTTTGTCCCCCCTCATCTTTTCTGACTCAGTTTTCACTAGTTCTGCAGTTGGCTTGGGTCAGCATCACTACTAGTCCCATGGTGCGGTGCCTGGACCCTACAGAGGTTGCACAGGTAGTCCAACTACTGCAGGATGGCACTTCAATACGTGCCACTGCCTGAAGGTTTGCTCAGTCTCCCAGCACAGTGTTAAAAGTATGGTGGAGATTCCAGGACACAGGCTGTAACTCTAGGAGAGCTGGACGAGGTCTCAGCAGGACCCCTCAGCAGGACCCCTCAGCAGGACCGCTATCTGCTCCTTTGTGCAAGGAGTAACAGGATGAGCACTGCCAGAACCCTACAAATTGAACTCCAGCAGGCCTCTGCTGTGGATGTGTCTTACCAAACAATCAGAAACAGGCTTCATGAGGGTGGCCTGAGGGCCCTGTGCTCACTGCCCAGCACTGTAGAGCTCGATTGGCATTTGCCATAAAACACCTGAATTGGCAGATCCACCTGCTTTTCACAGATGAGAGCAGGTTTCACCTCCAGGGTCTGGAGACGCCGTGGAAACGTTATTCCGCCTGTACCATCATTCAGCATGACTGGTTTGGTAAATGGTCAGTGATAGTCTAGAGAGGCATATCCCAGGAAGGACCACAGACCATCCTTGAACCCACGGTCAGACCCTACACTCGTGAAGTGGTCCTGGGTTCCTCGTGGACAGTGGCTCACCTCATGTGGCGAGAGTTTGCTGGCAGTTCTTGGAGGATGAAGGAGTTGATACCGTTGGCTGGCCCCCCACTCTTCTAAACTAAATCCAATAGAACAGCTCTGGGACATTATGTTTTGGTCCATCCGATATTGCCATGGTTCACTTCAGACTGTCCAGGAGCTCAGGGATGCCCTGGTCCAGTTCTGGGAGGAGACACCATGCATCGTCTCATTAGGAGCATGCCCTGATGTTGTCAGGCATGCATATAAGCACGTGGAGGCCATACAAACTACTGAGTACCATTTTGAGTTGTTGGAATTTGGGTTAAATGGACGAGCCTGCTGCATCAATTGTTTTCTTTGGTGTTCGGAGTGTCTTTGAATTCAACCCTCTGTAGGGTGAACATTTTCGTTTCCATCAAATGATGTAGACTCCTTTCATTCCAAACACATTACCCAGTCCATTCAAGGAAAGACATTCGACATGATTTTTTTTTTTTATCTTTCAATTTTTAAAAAAGTTCCTTTAAGCGGTGTATATTTGAGATTACATGACATGCTTTGAAACCAAAGTCTGACGATGTATCCATAATAACTGGACACAGCTGAACCCAAACCCTCCATTTCCTTTAGTTCCATTAGCCTTGCAGCTCCAGTGTCAAAACTCCAGAAGTGAACTACGGATACCAAACCCAAAAGCCTGGTTACAGTTGGGTACGGTGTAAAAATTTGGGAATTAGATATCTCTAAAACTATCACTTTGACATTATTTAGATCACTCTCATGGCATAGCTTCACCACTCTTTTCAAGCTTCATGCCTCTCTAATCAAGGCCCTAAATGGGTAAACGCACATGTGGGCAGTATCCGTGCAAGACGTGTCTGAATTCCTCGTTGTAAACGTTATAATGAAACCCGCTGAGACCGGGTTTGAAAAACTGCCTGCGTTAGACGCCTACACACGGGCTGAGTGATGAGGGGAAATAACAAGAGCTGAAAAAAACATGTACAGTGCATTTAGAGCTAATAATCTGCAAATTGGTGAATGGATGATGATGGTCTACAGAATATCGATCGCTGTATCAGGAAAATCCTTTAACTTGTTTATTTTATTATCAGTATTTTAGACCATTTGATAAAACCTGCTCACTCGGGATTTACGCTCATCACCAAAAGAATAGCTACACCCAGAAGGGAAGGAAGATAAAGGTTACCAGGACCAATAAATGATGAGAAATAATAGTAATCTATATTTATTGAGCTACACATACAGAAGTCTGTCTCTCGGTATGGTGTCGGGCTAACGCAAGATGCCAGACGTCTCGGTATGGAGCTGTAGAGGTTCCTAATGGTGTCCTGTGATAATCCATCCCATGCAGCTTGAATATCCACACACAGTTCCTGCAGATGGTGCGGTAGGGGTGGAGGTGGAGTAACACTAGGCCTTCTGGTCATGGGGCACAGGACATCCATCTTGGCACTGACCCCCACTGACCATTTGACTAACAGGACAAATACAGGACCACTGCCATTCTGAGTCACTCCATGCCACAACACCGTTGCAGTCTTTGGGGACGCTGTTGTGGTGTAAGGGACAGTCGTCTTATCGGTCTGTGTCCATGTAGTCCTGTGTTGTGTAGATGTCTGGTAGTGGTGCTGGGACTAACAGGATGGCTCATGGAGGCATCTCTGCACGCTGAATGTCCTCAGTCGTGGCTGTTGGGTCAGTCAGATACACTGATAAAGCCCGTCCTTGCTTATGTGAGTGAAACTTGGATCATTGGCGTGTCTCATGATGGACCTACTCACCAAGTTCCATTCCTGTCGGTTGATTCCTTCAGGGTGCAGCTGTTTGTGCAGCTGTCCTTCTGATGGTGTGTGCATACACAGCAGCAGCTTCGTTGCTTGATTCATGAATTTAGAGAGACAGTGTTGGTAGGTCTACCAGGTGTTCCAGGTGGTAGTTATATTGTTGGACTATGTTATATATAAGCGTCTTTTGAAAGCATGCATATATGAAGCATCTACAGTGGGCTGGCCAAAACAGGGCGTCACGTTATCCTGGGACAAGACACGGCAGTCACTGGACCTTCTGGTTTCTCCTCAGTCCAAGCTTCTGCAAATCCTGACCCATTGGCTGACTTTGCTGTCAGATAGACAGGCAGATAGAAAGACGGGCGGACAGGCAGACAGATGGGCGGACAGGCAGACAGATGGACGGACAGGCAGACAGATGGACGGACAGACAGACAGGCGGACAGACAGACAGATAGACAGGCGGACAGGCAGACAGATAGGTGGGCAGACAGGCAGACAGGCAGACATACAGGCGGGCAGACAGGCAGACATGCAGGCAGACATGCAGGCGGGCAGACAGGCAGACAGACAGGCAGACAGACAGACAGACGGACAGGCAGACGGGCAGGCAGACAGACGGACAGGCAGACGGGCAGGCAGACAGGCAGACAGACAGACAGACAGACAGACATACAGGCAGGCGGACAGGCAGGCAGACAGGCAGGCAGACAGACAGACAGGCAGGCAGACAGACAGACAGACAGACGGGCAGGCAGACGGACAGGCAGACAGGCAGACAGACAGACAGACAGACAGACAGACATACAGGCAGGCGGACAGGCAGGCAGACAGACAGACAGACAGACAGACAGACAGACAGACAGGCAGGCAGACAGGCAGACAGGCAGGCAGACAGACAGACAGACAGACAGACAGACATACAGGCAGGCGGACAGGCAGGCAGGCAGACAGACAGACAGACAGACAGACAGACAGGCAGGCAGACAGACAGACAGGCAGACAGGCAGGCAGACAGACAGACAGACAGGCAGACAGACAGACAGGCGGACAGGCAGGCAGGCAGACAGACAGACAGACAGACAGATGGACAGACGGTCGTGACCTGCATGGAAAAACCCCAGACGGTTTTCTTCGCTTTCTGCTTTTCGGTACTTCAGAGCGGGAGTATTGATGGAATGGGCCGGTTGGACGCCTCAGGTTGTCCAGCATTGATTTTGTCTGCAGTGTCCTTCCCGCTGTGGACAAAATCCCTTGTTTTCCTCTCCTCCTGGCCACGAGGTCTTTCTGCCCTGACTGTCTGTTAGCCACAAACATCTGCGCTTTTCCACACAGCTTCTTAATCCGTCCTCTCTGCTTCTCTTTTTGCCTCCCACTCCTTTCCTCCTCAGCTCCCCTGCCCCTTCTTCTCTCCCCCTCGACTCCCTCCATCTGTTTGAACTCCTCTGCCTCCTTCCTTTTCCTGTCTCTGTTGGTTCTGCTTCCCTCTTTCTCTCCGTCCCCTTCCACGTCTTTTTCTGTTTTCTGTCTTTACCTCTTTTCTATGTGTCTCTTTGTCGCTTGTATCTCTTGTGGTTTATCTGTCTCTCTTCTTTTGTTTAGTGTTGCACTTTCTTGCTCTTTTTTCCAATGTTCTTGCTATCATGCTGTATCGCTCTCATCTTTTGCATCCCTCTTTCTTTGTCCTTTCTCATTTTAGGTTCTTTCTTTTTGTTCACATCTCTTCTTGCTTCTATCTTGCTCTTTCTCTCTCTCTCTCTCTCTCTCTCTCTCTCTCTCTCTCTCTCACTCTCTCTCTCTCTCTCTAACTGTCTCTCTCTCTCTCTCTCTAACTGGCTCTCTCCTCTCTCTCTATCTTTCTCTCTCTGTGTCTCTTTTGCTCTCTCTCTCTCTCTCCTCTCTTTCTCTCTCTGTCTGTCTCTGTCTGTCTCTCTCTCTCTCACCTCTCTCTCTCTCTCTGTCTGTCTGTCTCTCTCTCTCTCTCTCTCTCTCTCTCTCTCTCTCTAACTGGCTCTCTCCTCTCTCTCTATCTTTCTCTCTCTCACTCCTCTCTTTCTCTCTCTCTGTCTGTCTGTCTCTCTCTGTCTCTCTCTCTCTCACCTCTCTCTCTGTCTGTCTGTCTCTCTCTCTCTCTCTTTCTCTCTCCTCTCTCTCTCTCTCTCTCGTTCATCCCTATTTGCCTGTGGAATACTGAATGCTGTCTCTGATCGCTGATCCTTCTGTGACCCAGTCTGAGTGCAGAGCAGCCGCCACAGTGCTGTTGAGGACGGGCTGCAGTTTGATTGGCAGATGAAGAGTCAGCCAATGAATAAAAGGTGCTCCTCAAAAATGCAAGCTTCCTCCAAAGGTCTGGATGTTTCTGAAGCAGCTAAAGCTTCTCAGGGGAACTGTCCTCAACAGGAATTAGACTGTTCCTGGGCAAGCTCCTGTTTCGTGTTCCCACTGGGACAGGTATCACAATGTCCAAGTTACTCATTCATGCATTTATTCATTCATTTATTTATTCATTCATACATTCATTCTTTTAAAATGCTGTTCTGAGTCACAGTGGTTGCTGGGGTCTATCCCAGTTTTCATTGGGAGGAGGGCTGTAAACATTTCAGACAGGCCACCATTCCACCACGGGGCAGACATATACACTCACACCTGGGAGGGGCAAATTTAGACTCTGGATGCCCAAGCTGGGAACTGAACCCAGGCCCTTCATGCTGTAAGGTAACAGTGCCACCCATTGAGTCACCCTTTACAAATTCATGTGTGGTAACAGGGCAGCAGTGCAGCAAACGCGGTGGACAGTTGAGTTGTCTTCCTTTTTTTCTTTTCACCCAAAAAAGACAGAAACAGTAGACTCCTTTTTAATGCTTGAGGCTTTGCCAACTTCGGCCTTATTATAGTTGGTTTTCCCTTCTTGCTTGCTCTGTGGGGATCCAACTGATAGCTGGACATGAATTTGAAAAATGGATGATGAGAGGAGTGTCTGAAGTTTGACCAATCCATTATGTTCAGTTCACTTCCTGGTCAAGTACCTAATCTGAGGAATTAACTAATGACTATTCTTAGCCGTTATTGCCCTGGAGCTAAAACCGGCTGTGCTTCCTCCAGGTTAAATATGCCTGAGGAATCTCTAGTGGTTCCTGGAAGACATTGCAGAGGTGGAAGCATCTAAAGGCTCCTGAGTTTCCTGAAAAAGCACAGTATATTATCCTTATAAAGGTTCCTGTATTGGAAATGGACCAGTTCCTGATGACGTTCCCGTTCCTGAAAATATTCTTGTTATGGAAGCATGCCTACAGGACTCTTCCTGAAGGTCCTAGCTTCTGTTAAAGGTTGGAGCTCACCTAGTAATCCGTAGGAACAAAGTGACATCACCACGCACACTGTGCTCACACAAACTGGCCATTGTGCTGATATGCTTACACGGAGAGAGGGCCACCGATGCTGGCGGAGCACTTGGCACTTGCACGCTTTCCTTTATGCAAGCTGGCCTTTGTGCTGCTGTTGTTTGAGCACTCAGCATGTTAACAAGCCATGAAAGCTTTTTAACTTCCTCACTGCAGCCGAACTAGAACACGCAACTCTTATCCCACTGATATGTTCAGAACCTCCGTGTTAAATGCCATTTAAAAGGTTTGGAGTGCTTGACAAATTGCCAGAGCGTGGAAACTTGGAGGTCCCTCCTATGCTGCGCCGGAGTGGGCGAAAACTCAGGGCTGGGTAAAGTGTCTCCCTGCTCAACTCCATGCGTTCTAGTTGCACCTGCTGTCTCAGAATACTTTGTGTATGTGTGGAATGAAACTACCTGGACTTTGAGACCCAAGCTGACCAGACCAGACTCAGACATCTGATACCAAATCCCACCCTCAGATGGATACATGGTAAATATATCATCGGGTTGATCTCTAAGGGACACTGTGCTTCACACCAACATTGCCTGTTTGGTGAATCTCCAATTCTCCAAAATGGCAACGTTACAGGAAAGGTCAAAAACCTAATTGAACTTTAATGTAAGTCAGTGGAACCAGACTTTTTTTTTCCCCAAGTGATTTGGACCCTATATCTGTTGGCGCCTTCATAATGAAATTTTTACCAAAACAGCAGGTCACATGATCAAACAATGCATAGATGTGAAAATGGAGATGCATGTTGTTCTTTGGACAGCAGCTATTTGGGAAGAAGATGAAAAAACAAAAAATTAGACTGATATGGCCAATATCCTGAATCACTCCATGATAGTCTGGCATGACACCAAAGCAGGCTTTGGCGTCGTTGACATGGAGTCGTGGTAACGGTCTGTGTGCATGTAGTCCTGCGTGGTGCAGCCGCCTGCCAATGGTGCTGGCACCAACAGGATGACTCATGGAGGACATCACTGCTCGCTGAATGTCTGCAGTGGTGGCTGTTGGGTCACAGCGATAAGGCCTGTCTGTGCCTACTTGGTCTCGAGCATCAAACTTCATTTGCATGTCTCTCGATGTCAAGCCCACCCACTAAGTTTCATTCTGGTGGTGGATTCCTATTGGGTGCAACCATTTTTTATTTTTTTTTGGTTGCCATGGCAGAAGCTTGATGTTGTGCTCAGTAACCCATTCTGGACATGCTTTGGATTCGTGTCCTGCTGCAAGATCCTGGTTACCTAGTCTCTAGGCAGAGGCAGACACAACTGCCAGACCCACCTTGAGTGGCTGTTGCCAGAAAGCTCAATTTTGGTTCAATCTGACCATAAAACCCAGTTCCAGTTAAAGTAGCATGTAGCAAACTCCAGGCGGTATGTTTGAGGTGAGGTGACAGGCCTCCCCCCACATGCCTTCCATGGCATTTTTGATAGTGGCTTTCGATGGTGGTTCTGGAGACACGGTGAACCCGGCATGTTGCTTTTTACTGTGGCTCTCTAACGGTGATCCGTGGGGGATTCGTTTTTTCGTTTTTTGCCTCTCTTTCCATCCTCCTTGTTCGGGTGAGGGGGTGAGTTGGGGGCAAAATAAACTTGGGCATGTCCAGGCAAGTTTGATTGAAGCCTTTTGTATTATTACCATTACTGTAAATATGGGCTTTTCCAAACGAGCAATTCCAATTGAATTGAATAGTTGAAGTATGACTAAGGGATTTTCACCTTTGTCGTCTCCAAAACATGTCCCAGTTGAAACAGGAAGTCATGTGTTCATGTGCTTCAAAAGTTTGTAGACACACTGGTCAATGAAAAAGCAATTACAAATAGAAAACTCACTTCAGTTACATGTTGTTCGTTTGTATGTGCGGTATTTCTAGGCCTGCCAATAATTGAGATACGTCTGGTTTTATTGGAAACCATGATTTGCTCATGTGTTTTATTTCTCAGAATAACTTTGCTTCTATTACATGCCATTTTTTCCTTATTTGCTTCAATGTGAGACCGAGCAAACCCTCCAAAAAGGTCCAAAGTCCAAATGTTCATGTGCAGTTGCTATAGCATCACCATCAGCTTGGCACTTATACTCTAAATCCCACAAGTGTGCTAATTATAGCATGGCAATGCAGGCAAATGGAAATGTCTTTGCAGTTACCATATAAACTGCAGAAACTGATATCATATGACTGTTGACTGTATAACTGAAATCACATGACTGTTGATCATATGATTTCTCAACGCTGTTGCTTCATTCACTTAACATGGAAAGCATGCGATCAAACAAAGCTGATAGGTTTCCATCGATTTCCATTTAGTGTTAAGTCATTGGCTCCCAAACCGCTCCTCAGGGAACCCTAGAAGATCCACTTTTCTTCTCCAGCTCAACTCACAATGGAAATGGCACAATAACATGGACCTTCTTAGGGTCCCCGAGGACCAGTCTGAGAACCGCTCATGCATCCACAGTTTACGAGGCCAGGGTCTCGGAACTGATTGACGGTGAGATGTTTGGTTGAGTAGGTCACTGACTACTGATGTATGTGGCATGCTCTTTTAACTAACAAGCATATCGTCCACATAGAAATTCACTCATTAGAAGACAGACCTGATCCCAGTGTAGGCGGAAAACCAGCCCATAATCCCAAACCTCACCCAAACGCCGTATTTTGAGCTTTGCAATATTCCAGCCCCCTTAAATCGGTACTCCGTCTTGCTAGAGTTAAAGACTATAGCCCTTCTTCTGATGCACAGCATGCTCTAGCCCATCACCAGTGGCCAGCTTGTGACCACAGAGTTTCCCCTGGTGGACTACTCTCGGCGTAGCAGAGACGCTGATGTGTATAAAACTCCCAAACAACAGATGGTCTATGTCTATCTACTCATCTGTAAGACCCACTGAATGGCTATACAAAGTGTTTCCATTAAAGTGGACATGGTGCTCAACATTTTGCCGTCCGTCAGGCCTTTTCTTACTGGCTGCTTACGAGAGTACGTATGCATGAATGTGAGTATGTGTGTGAGGGAGAGATAAATGCCCTCTCCTTCAGCTCCTCTGAGGCCATTACTCACACAGGGAGCTCTGTCAGGCCACCAGGGAGGTACGATGTGAAGGCCAGGACATTGTGTGTGTGTATGTGTGTGATTGAAACGCTCCTAGCACAGCCTCGGAATAACACGGTGTATTACTACCAGGGTAAACACTAACAGGAAGTCTTCAGTCTTTTGGGCGAATGAGAATAGCATCACTTTATTTGTTCCATATGTTAAAAACACAATTCATAGTCTCTCATAATTCTCATTTATTCTCATTATTTGTCATTGTCTTTATTGGTTAGCTTCTTTAGTGTTCCTACTGAAGCTACAAAGCTAAAGAGCTAAAGCTAGGCACTTATGTTCAACAGTTAGCATCATGTAAACTCTAGGGCCAAGTTGTCACATATGCTTCCCCCTTGTAATACGTCCATGAGCATGGCCTGGACTGGACACGCTTCTGGATGTAGGCCACATCACTGTTCAGACACTCTTCCCTTAGCGCAGTTGGGTCAGAATTGGTGGATGCCTTCCCTGGCCCAATCCTGAGGAGAATTCCCTGTAGCCTGGGATTTGTGCCCCTGCTGGTAGAGCCGTATGACTGCACGCTTCCATACACCTGCAGATTCAGCTACTTCCTTCACACTATAGTCTTTGGCCACGCCCAAATGCTCAGTCACTCCTTTTAGCCAATCATTAACATCTGCTTCACACATGGAACGAGACATCCCCTGTACTGTACCACCTCTTCCCAATCTATGGATCCCGGCACTCACACCCCACAGGTATATATAGCCCTGTCATCCTCATACAACGCCATCTGCAGGAGCCTGAGGTTACTACCACCTTAAACACTAAATGCACAGTAAGACAAACAGCCTGTTTGGGTCTCAGGGATACACAGAGGTCGGAAAAACGGTCACGTAGAAATGATGAATTATGACTGTTTGTGTTTGTGTGGAGGAAACCACACAAAAGTCGTAAACGGCCCTCAGGGAAAAGCCAAAATACAGGAGGACTGTAGGACAGGGGGCCTCTTGTTGTATTCCTAGCACTCGGGGGGACATTGGGTCCTCACCAAAGACTAAAACAAAGCCCTCTCTGTGTCTGTCTCTCTTTCTTCCTGCCATGCTGAGCATTACCGCGGCAATATGCCGGTAGTGGAATGCTAAGCAGATTTAGACGATGCTAAGGGGACACAGAGCCTGCAGCCACTACACTACACCACACTGGGACACTGTGTGTATGTGGTGTGGAAGTCTATCTGAACAACTGAGGAGAATAATATTCTATATACTAATAATATTTCCCATGATTCTCATATTGTACTCTACCAGAACTTAGTTCTGTAGTTTACTGTAAAATGATTTGGGGGTTTAGGCTAGAATGTTGGTTATTGCGCTTCCTTAGTATTAATTGAAATATAAATTATTTTAAGTGTAATTATTCAGGCGAAGAAAACAAAGATGTTTGTCCTGTTAATTTACAGTTATAAGTTTTAATATCTCAACATTTTAAGGCAGCTTGATGGATAACATTTTAGGCAGAACCCTAAAACCTGTTTCTACAGTGTTCAGGCTTCATTTGATCAGGGATGTCTTGGTTTCAACCCTGAGGCTCAAAAATATTGGCCTCTGGTCTTGAACAAGTGCAGACAAGATTCAGTAGTTGGGGCCTTGTTCCTGACTCGGCCTCCGTTTCTTTTGGTCTGTACTCTACTGGCCTCTACTGTGACTCAGTCTTGGTCTTATTTGTGCTATGTCTAGGACTCAGCCTTGGTCTAGCTCTCGTTTGGTCTCTGCATCAAACCGGTTTCACTCTCATTTGGACTCGACTTTGACCCTGTCTCAATCTAATTTAAACTCTGCCTTGACTTGGCCTCACCCTCAATGGTCTCTGCCTCTACTCAGTCTATTGGTCTCTCCCTCAATTCACTTTCGCTGTCATGTGGACTCTACTTAGCCTCATCTTGCTCTGTCTAGGACTTGCTGTCATGTGGGCTCTGTGCCATTTGGGTTCTGCCTCAACTAAATCTCTCTCTCGTTTTGGCTCTGTCTTGACTCAGTTTCACTTTCATTGTAATTGGCATTGACTCTGTCTCACTCTCATTTGAGCTCTGAAACAACATGGTCCTGCTCTCTTTTGTACCCAGTCTTTACTTGGTCAAGCTCTCGTTTGGGTTGATCTAGCTCTTGGCTTGACTTTGGAGTCCAAATAAGAGCTCTCGTTTGGATTTGACATTGACTCGATCACTCTCATTTGAGCTTGGTCTTAATTTTACTTGGGCTCTGCCTTGACACGGTCTTGCTCTTATTTGGGCTTGGTCTTGATTTCAATTGGGCTCATTCTTGATTTTAGTCTTAGCCCCCTTTATACTCTAACTAGATTTGATTGACTACACCTCCATGTAAACCTCTATATTGTGGCTTCTCAACCACTTTTAAACCACTGCCCTATATACAGGGTTTGGACAATGAAACTGAAACACCTGGTTTTAGACCACAATCATTTATTAGTATGGTGTAGGGCCTCCTTTTGCGGCCAATACAGCGTCAGTTGGTCTTGGGAATGACATATACTGCGTCCTGCACAGTGGTCAGAGGGAGTTTAAGCCATTCTTCTTGCAGGATAGTGGCCAGGTCACTACGTGATGCTGGTGGAGGTTCGTCCTTCTTGGTGGTATGCTGACATTACCCTGGATACCGTGGCTCTTGATACATCACAAAGACTTGCTGTCTTGGTCACAGATGCGCCAGCAAGACGTGCACCAACAGTTTGTCCTCTTTTGAACTCTGGTATGTCACCCATAATGTTGTGTGCATTGCAGTAGTTTGAGCAGAACTGTGCTCTTACCTGCTAACTGAACCTTCACACTCTGCTCTTACTGGTGCAATGTGCAATTAATGAAGATTGGCCACCAGGCTGGTCCAATTTAGCCATGAGACCTCCCACACTAAAATGACAGGTGTTTCAGTTTCATTGTCCAACCCCTGTATGAACTGAGTTTGTATAGTAGTTGGCTTGACTGTAGTGTGGATGGTAACTATTATGTCTACCGCACACATGACTGTGTGTGGGTATATATGTGTGTGTGTGCAAGCATGTGCTCGTGTGTTTTTGCATGTACTCATTAAAACTGCATGCGCATTCAGCTCTGGGATATTCATTGTGTATGAAGGACATGCTTAGGAGAATTACCTCCAAAACAGAGACTCTGTTCAGTTTGGCGGCTGAAGCAGAGCTAGCTGAGAATGTGCTCGGGTTGTTTTTAATTACTTCGCTGTCAAACTAAATCATGCTGACTGCGAGCCCTCCATGAATATTCTATGCGTGAGCACGTGTTTGTGTGGGTTTGTTTTTATATAGTTTTCAGGACAGAAATTGAGACGTCCTGATTTAGTAGGAAAACCAGACAGGACTGACGAGTTTCCTGTGCTTATTTGAATACAGGCTATGGTAAGGTTTAAGGCTAGGCTAACGAAATTCTCAAAGTTGCAGTTTATTTCCAGTTTTAAACATCCCTGAGGTTTAACTTAAACTCTCAACAGATTGTGAAGAAATAACAGGTTTGACTGGGTGTCAATTGCATCTCAGTATCTACTACTGCTAGCATGCTAACCAGCTAACCCTGGCCTGTTCTGTCTCGTAATACCACGTTGTACCTCAAAAGGTGATAGTAAGTCACTGTAGTATGAAGTCCACCTATAGTCCAGCATGGAAGGATGAAGAAGCAGCACCTGCTGCCCTGAGGTTGATTGATTGAAGAATAAAAATAAATAGTGCATTTACAGTATTTGGCAGATACTCTTAATCCAGAGTGTCGTAATTTCTTCTGTTGGTGTCAGTTAAAGAGAGGAGACCACTATGGAAATGATGTTAGTTTACTGAGGTTTGGTTTAGAATATGGTCCAGAGTGTAGTCCAGAGTAGCCCAGAGCAGTCCTAAGCAGTCCTAAGTAATCCAGAGTAGCCCAGAGCAGTCTTAAGTAGTCCAGAGCAGTCCTGAGCAATCCTAAGTAGTCCAGAGTAGTCCTGAGCAATCCTAAGTAGTCCAGAGTAGTCCTGAGCAATCCTAAGTAGTCCAGAGTAGTCCTGAGCAGCCCTAAGTAGTCCAGAGTAGTCCTGAGCAATCCTAAGTAGTCCAGAGTAGTCCTGAGCAATCCTAAGTAGTCCAGAGCAGTCCTGAGCAATCCTAAGTAGTCCAGAGTAGTCCTGAGCAGTGCTAAGTAGTCCTGAATAGTCCTGAGCAGTGCTAAGTAGTCCAGAGTAGTCCTGAGCAATCCTAAGTAGTGCAGAGTAGTCCTGAGCAATCCTAAACAGTCCAGAGTAGTCCTGAGCAATTCTAAGTAGTCCAGAGTAGTCCTGGGCAATCCTAAGTAGTCCAGCATAGTCCTGAGCAATCCTAAGTAGTCCAGAGCAGTCCTGAGCAATCCTAAGTAGTCCAGAGTAGTCCTGAGCAGTGCTAAGTAGTCCTGAATAGTCCTGAGCAGTGCTAAGTAGTCCAGAGTAGTCCTGAGCAGTCCTAAGTAGTCCAGCATAGTCCTGAGCAGTCCTCAGTAGTCCAGCATAGTCCTGAGCAGTCCTCAGTAGTCCAGCATAGTCCTGAGCAATACTAAGTAGTCCAGAGTAGTCCTGAGCAGTCCTAAGTAGTCCAGAGTAGTCCTGAGCAGTCCTAAGTAGTCCAGCGTAGTCCTGAGCAATCCTAAGTAGTCCAGAGTAGTCCAGAGTAGTCCAGAGTAGTCCTGAGCAGTCCAGAGTAGTCCTGAGCAATCCTAAGTAGTCCAGAGTAGTCCTGAGCAATCCTAAGTAGTCCAGAGTAGTCCTGAGCAATACTAAGTAGTCCAGAGTAATCTTGAGGAGTCCTAAGTAGTCCAGCGTAGTCCTGAGCAATACTAAGTAGTCTAGAATAGTCCTGAAGAGTCCTAAGTAGTCCAAAGTAGTCCTGAGCAATCCTAAGAAGTCCAGAGTGGCCCCGCGCAGTCCAGAGTAATCCAGGGTAGTCCTAAACGGTCCAGAACAGCCTCGAGCTGTCCAGAGTAGCCCAGAGTGCCCAAAGAGTAGTCCAGAGATACAACCTGGGCAAGGGTCTTTATACCACTGCTGAGTTGTCATCTCCTATCTTAGGGTCATGTTCTGTTTAGAGATGAGGAACCCCTCCCAGAGGCTAACAAAGATCAAAGGAAGATAAAAAAAAAATTAGAACTAACAGCATAGAAAATAAAGCAAGTTCACAACAAGAGCCATCTCCAATTTATTCATTTCTTACACCGGAGACGAAGACGGCATTAGGAGTCTTGCCCAAGGACTCTTGTTGGTACAGTGTAGTGAGGGGGCTGGCCCAGGAAGTGAATCAAACCCCAGAGATGTTACCCCCTAAACTATACCCATACCAGACAGAACCAGATCCACAGTACTCAGATTATTCAGTATAATAAAAACAATGTGTTGGTGTGCGTGGTGTTAGTGCTGTGTACGGTAGCTCTTCACAGAGGTCTGGCTGATGTGTGCATGTGCATGAGGCTGCAAGCCCTGAGGGACTAGGAATATGTAAGGCAGAACACAAGCTTAGCAGTACAGAGACAGAAAGGCTCCCGCACCCAGCTAGAGCATGCCCCCCACTTGTCTTGAGCGACTGTGTGGCTCTGGCTGGGTTAGATGTTCTTTAGCATATTTCGGCTTTTTGCCATTTAGCACACATTGCACTGATCTCACCTCCAGGCACTCCTCGCACACTCTCGGCCTTGCACTGTGAAGCTATGCAAATCGTATTCCATCACTACCACCACAGGGCTGCAGACTCAATATAAGCCTTTCACTCTTTCATGTCGCAATCCATCATCCTGAAGTAGCAATGTTTCGCAAACATTTGGCATCATCCAAATCTGATCATGTTTGAGGCATCAGCACAGAACCACTTCCCAATGCCAAATGACACAGTAACACATGGCATATACCTTCAGCTAACCAGCAGCTACATTAAGCAACACAAACTCCCATGGTCCACCTGGCATGGCAGTCTTCTGGTCAGCGCCCAGCCAGAAGTGAATCACTACACAGCCCCTTCTTCAAGGCTCAGGCGGTCCTAGCGAATCTACCAGATCAGGCCAAGTCCCTGGCTTTGTGTGTAGCTCCAGCCAGCTCCAACGCCCTGGGACACTTGCTCCTCTCCCAGGGGTCCTCTCCCAGGGACACACCCCTATCACTATGGCTCCTAATACATATGGCAAGCTCCCCACAGTGGGTCCTGTGCAGCTAGGGGGCAACAGCAGCAACCGCACCGCCCACCATCAAGCCCGGCATGAACCTTGCTTGTGCACGCTGGGGCTCCACCTCCACCGCTGGTGACTAACCTGAGTTGGATGTTGGTTGCCTTACAGCCAGCTGTGACCCTCTTGGTGCATGCGAGCCCACCTGGTCGCAGTAGAGACATCAGCAAGCCCATGATGGTCAGTGCGATGAGCCCATCCCTGCTGCATTTGACCCACTGTCTGAGGCCTCCGCTGAGCCTCCCGGCTGGCATCTGCTTCCCTGCCATGCAGTGCCACCTGGTGCAGCATCTTCTCTCTATGCATCACTGGCTGAAGCCTTTGCTGGTGTGACTTCCATGGCCTGTCTTTATCCTGCTGCATTCTCTTCTGGAGTCCTAGGAGCTGGAGCTCTAGGAGGCCTAAACTGGTGGCTCATTTTTTGTGAGATCTTTCTAGTCAGGTACGCAATACTTACACATGCTGAGCACTCGCTGAACGCCTTGCGTGCCAAGGAATTTGCTGCTGTTTATCCCCAGGATTTAAGCCAAAGTTTTATATCCAGCAAAAAGTTTGGATTTACTACGGGCACTTAACCACACAGCCTAAATGGATAACAAGCTGGAAAGAACCCCAATAACTTTACCTTTCAAACAGCATCATATTAAAACTTTATAACCCCTGTTTTAACCTCCTTCAAGAACACTTTTTCTTCTCCTCTAAAGCAATAGCAATATCTGGCAGATATCATGAAGTGACAAGTGTAGGAGGTAGGTGTTTCTAATACAGTGGCCAGTGAGCAGAAGTACTAGATAGGTATTCTAATACAGGGACCCGTGAGTAGAAGTACTAGGTAGGTGTTTGTAATAGAGTGACCAGTGAGTAAAAAGTACTAGGTAGGTGTTTCTGTTAAAGTGGCCAGTGAGTAAAAAGTACTAGGTAGGTGTTTCTGTTAAAGTGGCCAGTGAGTAAAAAGTACTAGATAGGTGTTCTAATACAGTGACCCATGAGTAGAAGTACTAGACAGGTGTTTCTGTTAAAGTGGCCAGTGAGTAGAAGTACTAGATAGGTGTTTCTAATACAGTGGCCAGTGAGTAGAAGTACTAGGTAGGTGTTTCTGTTAAAGTGGCCAGTGAGTAGAAGTACTAGATAGGTGTTCTAATACAGTGACCCGTGAGTAGAAGTACTAGGTAGGTGTTTCTGTTAAAGTGGCCAGTGAGTAGAAGTACTACGTAGGTGTTTCTGTTAAAGAGGCCAGTGAGTAGAAGTACTATGCAGGTGTTTCTAATATAGTGGCCAGTGAGTAAAAAGTATTAGGTATGTATTTCTGTTAAAGTGGCCAGTGAGTAGAAGTACTAGGTAGGTGTATCTAATACAGTGACCAGTGAGTAAAAATTACATGGTGGTCGGTGTGGTGCAACAGATAACACCACTTGTCACTGAGTTACCACACCATGTGGAAGACTAGGGTTCGGTTCCTAGTCTGGGAGACTACGCTGTACTACACCAATAAGACTCCTAACACCACATTGGTACATGTGATATCTGGATAAGAGCATCAACTAAATGCTGTAAATGTACTCGGTAGGTGTTTCTGTTAAAGTGGCCAGTAAGTAAAAACACTAGGTAGGTGTTTCTAATACAGTGGCCAGTGAGTGGAAGTACAAGGTTGGTGTTTCTAATGAGGTGACCAGTAAGTAGAAGTGCTAGGTAGGTGTTTCTGTTAATGTGGCCAGTGAGTAGAAGCACTAGGTAGGTGTTTTTTAATACAGTGGAAGTACAAGGTTGGGGTTTCTAATAAAGCGGTCAGTTATTGGAAGTACAAGGTAAGTGTGTCTACAAAAGTAGCGTGACTAGAAATACATGGTAGGTGTTTCTAACACAGTGCTCAGTGAGGGGAAGTACAAGGTAGGTGTTTCTGATGAAGTGGCCAGCCATAGAGGTACAAAGTAGGGTTCTCCAATAAGGTGGCCATCGGTAGTCTGTCTGCAAGGTAGGGGTTTCTAATAAAGTGGCCAGCAAGTAGAAGTACAAGGTAGGCCTTGTTGAATGTTCTAATATAGTGGATGCTGCACGCATGTGTCATTTATTGGACCTTGTTGGGGCAACAGCCGTGTTCCAGTACTTCTCTTATTTATCCCAAGATGAATACAGCCCTCTCCGTTAGGCAGAAATACAGCCTAGTGTTACTGAACGGTACTAACCATAAACTGCGGGAACCATAATGATTTAGCAGTTGCCATGGCATTTCCTGTCATTACCTTTCCCCACTTCATGCAACCAGTCTCCAGTGGTTAACTAGCATGGTGGTCTTGTGCCTGGTGGTTCAAATGCTTTATGGATTTAGCCGTCAGCGGAAACACAATCTAGGAAGAGGTTTTTAAACCCAGAGCCTTAATCTAGTTTCTGGTTTAAGGTTTTCTGATCTGTAACCAGTCACCAGTGTCTTCACCTGTCCATGACAGCCCAGGTGAGCATACCATGATCGACTGTTTGACAGTTCAAACACTTAAATCTGTTTTTCCCAGCAGCTTGCCAGATTTAACCTTGCCCAAAGCCCTTGCGCTTGCAGACACCTGCTGCAGATAGCGCTGGTAGCGCTGGCCCATACCCACCACCGTGTAAACACCCCTGCTTTAATTTACGGCTCTCCAAACAGGTGTTAACACAAAGCCTTTTTTCACTCTCTTTGTCCAGCTTATACCAATCCGGCTTTCACAAAGCACGGCAGGCGCCATCTTGTTGGAATAGCCACCTTCTACACCAGCCGACATTTTTGCTTCTGCCCCTGCTCCTGTACCATGATTTGTAAACGCTCATCTGTCTTTGGGTGTACCTAGAGAGACACTAAGTGCATCTGTTCCTGGAAACAGCATCCAGAAGCTAGAGAGAGATATGAGTGGGACTGCGGCTGGAAAACGTCAAACCGGCCCAAAACAGCCGGTGCAGAAGAGAAGGGAGGGGGGTGGTGGTGAAGAACCTAGGAAAGAAAAAGGCCTGATTGCACAAAGCCATCCTGTAAAGGAAGAACTAAGGGTGAATAAACACCATTACCTCAGGGCGAGAGATGACCGGGGCTGGCTGGCTGGCTGGCTGGCTGCTAATCCCTCTTCACCATCTCAGTGGGTTGAATGGATAGGCCATCATTAGCACCAGATCAATAATGTGTTCATATATTGGTCTCCACTATTGGATGGCTCATTCACTCAACCCCCAACACACCCCCAACACTCCTTCCAGAGTCCAAGTCACTCTGGTAGACCCGTATGACCGTACGCCTTCATACAACTGCAGATGCAGCTACTTCCTTCACACTATGGTCTTTGGCCACGCCCAAATGCTCAGTCATTCCTTTTAGCCAAACATCTGCTCTGGAGCCATTTTCCACACATGGAACAAGACATTCACTGCGGCACCTCTTCTCAATCTATGGATCCTGTCACTAACACCCCACAGGTATTTATACCCCCATCGTCCTCGTGCAGCGCCATCTGCAGGAGCCTGAAGTTACTACCACCGCTAATATGCAAGGCGACTCGTTTTTTGTCTGGTGAACTTACATTAATTTCTCAAGCTCCAGCCAGTTAGGCATCTGTGCAGTTGTATTTGGATACAACCTTAAAAAGGAGGCGTGGCTTAAACCGTTATGCCCAAAGTGGCTATATTATCTAATTCCATCAGATTCTAAAAGAGCAATCCAAATAACACAGAGCTTAAGTAGCACTAAAAGGAATGTACACATGGGATGGATATATGAAAATGGTGATGAAAGCATCAATCCAGTGGTGTATATGACACCATAAATTGCAAAAGCAATATCCAGATCTAGCCTATTTGTTTGAATGCCATGTTTATATTTGAGATCACCCCTGCTGCCTAGGTTTGCATTGAAGCTTTTGTGCATGACAATATCTGTTTACCCTGAAGAACATCAGGCATGTCAGTTTTCTGACACATATAACGCTGGATGCTATTAGGACGGAAAGAAAAATGCGCTGCCGGCAAACATTCAGACAAATTTATCAGCATGCTGAGATGACTCATACCCATATATTTCAATCAGGCGTTCAGACGCCACTGTCTTAAAAAGGCCATATCACGGAAAACGGATTTTATGACTTAGTACAAAATAAAACAGTGAGTTATAATATATACAAACTGGGGGGTCAAACGATACCGCTCGCTCTCAGATTCATGCAGTCCCTATAAGAAAAGGTCATTGTGCATTTGTCATGGTTGGGATGTCACATGAGCGAAAGGGACCGCAGTTGTAGTTGATGCAGTGCAAAACGTTAATAGTCAATGACTGAACGTTGTGCTGCTCATGGCTGTCAGGGCGCAAATGGTTAATAACGTCATTTCAGCACATACACTACCAATCAAATGTTTAAACACCCCACACTAAATGGATGATGTTGGTTATCTTGAAGACTGTCCAGGCTTACCCTTCACAGTTCCAACTGATGAGAGTCTGAAACGGCACATATCCTGATACACTAACTGTACTCTTTATGTCATTATGTTGATATATATATATATATATATATATATATATATATATATATATATATATATATATATATATATATATGTGTGTGTATATATACTGTATATATGTATTTATGTATTTATTATGTCTTTATATATAATATATATAATATATAATAAATATAATTATATATTATATTACATAATAATAATATAATATATATATATACGTATATATTTACAGTATATACAGTATATATATATATATATATATATATACACTTTGTTAAACATGTAAAAGCATGTAAAGCCCTATCACTCCATCCACTATCACTCAGCTAAACACCACACCTCACCACTAGCATCGTAGCTGTCCAAAGAAAAACAGGTATCTCCCAAATGGCAACTTTACAGCAGAGGCCAAAAACCTCAAATCATTTGAATGGAAGTCAATGGAACCAGAGATCATTTTAAGCAGTTCTGGGCCATTTCTGTTGGTCCAGTCTTCATAAAATTCACACACAGTGTAAACAGCAGCCCATGTGATCAAATGAGGCATAAAAGTAAAAATCAATAAAAATGGAGATACATGTTTTTCTTTGGACAGCGACAATATACTGCACACACTAGATTTGTGTGTCTATTATCCCAAGCATTTCATATACAACAGACACATCACCCCATATATATCTCATCACTATCATCTATTATCACAGACATATTTATAATCATGGTTATTATTTATCTATGTCCACTTACCCTTTCTGTTAATGAATATTCATGATGGACCGACCAATAGAATCGCTCCAAACCTGCTTATTAGTAAACCTCGTTCTATCAGCTCCACTGCAGGTTAAGAAAGCTGGCTCATCCTCCTGTACAGCTCCACTCTGGAGGGTTTTAAGGTGGACTGTATAATTCCATGTGGGCTGTTTTATAGTTTGGTGTCTTCACTTTGTAGAGTAAAGCTTTAATATAACCATAGGGAGAACCTTCTATGAGTAGCCGTGTCTCGGCCTTAGATGCAAAGCAGCCATTTGTTGAAGTTAAAGAGAGGTTGTGAAAGAACGATGCAAACACAGAAGAGACAAACATGCAGCATACGGACCGCTAAACCAGAGATGCGGATTATAAGGTGCCTGCTGGTAGGTGAATAGAGGGTCAAGTTTACCCGGGCAGACTGCTGGCTGTTTGATTGGCCTCATCGCTGACAGATCCCCCATCACTGCAGTGATCCAACAGACAAATACGCCTCTGTCCACGTCCTCCTCCTCCTCCTCCTCAAAGATGGTATCTATGGTAACTGCCGAGTTGCTGGAGCACAGTTATTTTCAGATTTGATTAATCAGAACAAATGAAAGTATGTATTACAATTCCTGTGTTTCGATTCCCTCCCATTTCCTCAGGAGGTCAACTTGACTCCTCTTCAAGGTGCATTATGCTTTGTTCTGCTTCGTCTATCAGCTTATAGAAGATGCTGTGATCAAGCATCATGGCTTTGACGTGTCGTTTGATGGGCAAGGAGCATCACTGAGAGGAAGCCGTGCGAACAAACACTCGAGCTCATCGAAATTCCGTCGGCGGCTTCGGAAGCAATGCACACGCAAATGCTGGGGATATACAGGAAACCTGTATCAGCTGGCCGCTGATTTGGCCAATGTCAGTTTGGCATGCAAAAGACAAACACTTTTCATTCGTGCTTGCAAACACTCTGCATTTGCGTTCCCAAACACTCTGCATTCGCGCTCGCCCTCCTGCGAGATATCAATTCAGAACACATACATTTTCAATCAAGGATTTGACCTTTTTGTTTCTCTTGAACTGAGCCTCAAAAGGGCCCCATTGACACCCCCCCAGCTGCAGCAGCGGCACATTAGCAAATGAAAGGCGCCCATTTCCGAGACACGCTCAAAAAGAGCCCTCTTCTCTGGGAATTAGAAGTCAGGATTCGTCGCCTCCACCTGACAAAGCCAGGGCGGACCGTGTCTCCGTCCACTGGCGGCTCTGTTAAGAGTCCGCTCCCGAGATTTAATTGGAATGCCGGTTCACGTTATTGGGAAACAGGGGGGATGGAAAAACCGAGCGTTTGGGATCCACAGCGCTCCTTTTTCTATTGGCTTTTCTGCTTTGGCCTCTTTCTTCGGGCGACGCAATATTCTGCTCACACGCGTTGGACCCGAAAACAAATGATTGCGCGAGGAACGCGGCCAGCACAAAAGCCACTGTAGATTGATTTAAAGTGAATTGCCTTCATTTCGACGGCAATGCCACGTCGCCCCTCGTAAACAAACTTCTCTTGAGAGCGGAAATGAGAAAATCTTAATCAATCCTGGAGTGCCCATGGTACACATTCACTGGCTTGGATCAGGGGCCTGGAGGAGAAATGAAAGCTCAGGACTAACACCAGGAACATGCGCCGATTGTTGTGTGCTTATTGGCCCTGTCTTGAGGTGACTCGACCTGCTTCCAGTGGAGAACCTTGACTACTAGAGCTCTACAGTGATGCTGGTTTCTGCTAGGGCCCCTATGGGAATCTCATAGTATGTTATTGCTGAGTCTGAAACTTACTTAACAGCATGTAGGATCTACAGTTGTGATTGGACGATGTTACTGTTCAGTCCCTCTTGCTTCAAAAAATTAAGCAGTTGGTGCCAGATTTGGTGGATGCCTTCCCTGGCACAATTCCAAGGAGAATTCCCTGTAGACTGGGATTTTAGCCACTGCTGGTAGACCCGTATGACTGTACGCTTCCATACACCTGCAGATTCAGCTACTTCCTTCACACTATGGTCTTTGGCCACGCCCACATGCTCAGTCACTCCATTTAGCCAATCATTAACATCTGCTTTGAAGACATGAGACATTCCCTGCCCTGTACCACCTCTTCCCAATCTATGGATCCCGTCACTCACACCCTTCAGGTATTTATAGTCCCATAATCCCATGCAGTCGAGTTTAATACTGTCTTAAACACACTTTTTTTTTTTTTTTTTTTTGGTCTGATGAGCTTTTATTTCATAATGACTCCTTCAGTTAAGAGCCGTTGCCATGGTTTTCCATTTTTTATAACAATCTGAAACCTGATATGAATATGAAACCCCATATTGACAGTCAGGGACATATCTTGAACTTACATAACCGCTAAAGCGATATATTTGTTGGTGGATAATCTAATGTGTAAGACATGGTTGCTTAATCCTGGTTCTGGAAACCAACCAACTTGCCGAGTTTAGCTCCAGCCCTAATCTAACACACCTGATCCAGGTAATCCAGGCCTTCTTGGGCTTCATGGGACTAAATAAGCCAAGTATGCTAGACCTGAACTCCTCAGGGAGGTAGATCTCCAGGACCAGGCTTGAGCACCCCTGGTGTAAGGCCTTCAGTCCCAAACAATAAGGAATCAGTCCTGATATGGAGTTTTCAATTGGGGTGCCTGATTGGAACACAATTTTCATATCTAGCCCATAATGAACTGAGGTTAGTCTGTTAACGTAAAAGTTACAGACATGTATTTTCCTTATTCCACAGAATCGTTTACTCTTCTCTCAGCCTGGAACATCCACAGGGCTTCACCTCTGCCTTCTTCCCACAAAAGGGCAGGAATCTCCTTTCATGTGTGCAAAGCAACAGCGCTGTTACCCTTGCGAATGGAGAAAAGAGCAACACCTTTTGAGGATGAGTCAGACCACTGCTCCTTCATTGTTTGTTGAAGCTTCATGCCGTAAATAATGCATAGCCCAGCATGCAGCTTCACCGCGTTTGACACGAGGTCACAACTGCCAATGAGAGCAGTCCTGTGGCTATAATGAACCAATGAGGTGAAACGAGCCAGGCTGAGCAGCTTCCAGTTTGGCCTGGACCATGCTTTTCTGTTTTCAATTAGCAAATTATGGGAGCCATGAAACATGAAGATGGAATAAATGTGACCATATGCATTGTTATTAAGTGCGGAGAATCCGATTACCAAGCAGTTATACACACGTGATCACTTACAGGCCATATAGAAACATATATAGAATATTATATAGCGTATAGAGAGAGTGTGTGCAGCACCGACAACAGCTAGGCGGTCTGGTAGTAACCCAGTAAGGTCCTGGTAGGTTGTCACTGGTATCTGGAGCCATGCTGACTGCAGGGCATCCCACAACTGCTGGAGGGGACATGGCGGGGATCCATAGACTGAACCCCACCATCAAGGTGATCCCACAAGATGCTCAATTGGGTTTAAATCCGAGGAATTAGGGGGCCAGGGTAGTACCTGGAAGTCTTGGTTGATGCTCTTCCAGCCAGTGTCAGATATTCCTAGACGTGTCATGTCACATTGTTTTGCTGGAAGATCCCATACGTCCCAGGGAGGACAATGTCAGTCAGCATGTATGTGTGTACGTGATCTGCAAGGATGGGTTCATAACCAAAAGTTGAAAGTGTAGAGACAGATGGACGTATGGGCCCAGAGATTGCCATGAAAACGTAACATCCTTAATGAACTATGCTCCTCAGCTGTCAAAGGTAGGAAATAGTCATAATAATGTGACTCAGCTGTATCTTTATATAGAACGTCTTTTTTATAAATCAAGTTCTCATGATCTCCATTATATATTCAGTACAGTGTACCGTGGCATGATTATCAAACCAGTGACAGCAACTAATCACCCTATTGTCAAGTCTAGCCAAGTCTGATTTTCATCATCACTGTTAAAGTTCCCGTCTTGGCTAATTCCGTCTCCCAGATGGAATATTTATGATGTTCTTAGGCCAATTCCTGCTGTGCCCCACCAATTCCTCCACCCAGTCGGAACTCACTCATCATCCATTAGGAACACAGAGTGTTCATCCCTCAGTAAATTTAGCTGCGAGTTTATCACCAGTGACCCCAGTGTAGACAGGACTACCGGGACCCTTCTGCCAGCTGCCTGGAAGGTTTACACCAACTACCGGCGCCCACATCCTTATCTTCCCCTGCATTCCTCGAGGGAATTCCAGAGGCGGAAGCACAGATTTGCAAACAGCTCTATAAGCAGTCTCTCCAGTTTCGTCTCGGCCAGTGGAACGACATGAACCCGCTGTTATGTTCTCCTTCCATTCTCATTAATGCAAATGAATGACCGAGATTTTCCAGGCCCTCTTTAATCAAACCTTGTGCTGGGAATCGTCAGTCGATTCGACTTCCTCTGCATCTTCAGCTACAGGCGCTTGCTTGCTGGTTTACATTGCGGTAGCTCATTTGCATGCAGCACTACGGAGGCCATTGCTCATATACCAAGTACTAACTTGAAGTGCCTTCATCAGCATTTCTGCTGGCTGGCTTTTGACCAGTCCCGGCTCCAAAGGAAGGTCAGAGTCCCGGGCACAGTTAGCAGAATACTCAGTTAAATGATGTCTTGAGAAATATGGGACAGGTGGCCTCAGTGCGGGTCGGATAGTGACACAGTTCTGGAGTATGGGCCGTGTTCCAGCATGTTGGATTTGAAATGGAGCAATGATAATACAGTTGGAGTGTTCAGTGTCAGCTTTAATTACAGCTCTTTGGAAGTCATTGCCTTTTGTTCACACTAAAGTTATTATCACTGAGTCTTAACTATGTTTGCTGTGCTTAGTTCTTTCTCGCTAATGCTAATGCTAGTAGCTACATATACATCCTATGACACTAACTATCACCACAGTAATCATAGTCAGATTACAACAGTGTGGAACCTTTCTCTATAAATGACCATGCTTTAAATCAGGTCTGAAGCCAGCCATATCTTTATCTACTGTAGGAAACGCTCTGTCCGACTGAGGTGGCATGGCACGGGTGCTCACGCTGCCCCTACCAACAGAAGAAGTGCTACAGAGCTGGGAATGTCTCATTCCATGTGTGGAAAACGCTCCAAAGCAGATGTTAATGATTGGCTTAAAGGAGTGACTGAGCATTTGGGCGTAGCCAAAGACCATAGTGTGAAGGAAGTAGCTGAACCTGCAGGTGTATGGAAGCATACGGTCATACGGGTCTACTAGCAGGGGCTAAAATCCCAGTCTACAGGGAATTCTCCTCGAATTGTGCCAGGGAAGGCATCCACCAAATCTGGCCCAACTGTGCAACTCTTTGATGCAAGAGATACATTAAGAAACTTGTCCAGTCTATGGCAAAACTAGCAACAGATGTTATCCATGCTTGTGGAGGTACGCTTCGGTCGCAGGTGACTCATTTTTGTCCAGTAAGGTTATGTCTAATAAATAGCTATTTGGGAATCAGCCATGCATGCATAATTCCATTCAGGAAAAATAGTGTACTGGTTTGGTGTAGAACTTGAATGTCAATATGAAGCACTAGCTGTAGAAGTAGGAAGGGGGCTAATTGTCCAACTGCACACTCAGAGCTAGTTTAGGCAGGGAATCAGATATACTACACCTCTTCACCTCGGTCAGCGCTGATCAAACCGGGCTTCAAATCGAGCTGTAGTTGCACAGACTGGTATTGAGCCATTCATGTGCATGTATACATGGTTAGTGAGTGCCTGACCCATAGACACCACCCAATGCTGGATATCGTCCCTGATGGTGCTGTGTAATCGATTTTCATTTTTGATTTTTGCTTTTGGCCTTGTCCTCAGGCAGGGACATTCGTGGGTTAGGTCATGTTATTGAACATTGCGCCACAGATTTCGCTCTATGCTTCTTATCATATTTCCTCAGAGCTGAAGCATCGTCCAATGAGTTTTAGGATCACGGTTCTTAGACATGTCCTCAAGGCCCATCATCCACACACATGCGGTATTTCCATGTGCTGTTACCCCAGACATCTACACCATCCATCTGGGGTCCATGAGTGGGAATGTGGGAACCAGTTAGGGAACTAGCCTTGTGACCAGAGAGTCGGCGGTTCAATTCCCTGAACCAACAGTAACGACTAAAGTGCCCTTGAGCAAGGCACCTAACCCCCAAATCACTCTCCAGGGCCATTGATAAGGCTCCCAACCACTCCGGGCAAGTGTGCTCACTGCCCCCTAGTGTGTGTGTTCACTAGGGTGTATATATGGGTGGTGTTCATTTCAGGGGTGGGTTCAAAGCAGAAGACAAATTCCTGTGTGTGTAAAGACAATTGGGAGTTAGGAAGCTGATGTAAACTACTCTTTAGAAACCGTCCTGCTGTGACATCATCAGCTGTTTGCCAGAACTTTTTCACAAGTGTTGTTCACCATTTACATTTACCTTTAAGGCATTTAGCAGACTTTCTCATCCAGAGTGACGTAGACCCTCCCCTAGTGGTCAATCAGAGAATGTTTCCCAGCTAGTATTAGGAAAGTTAGAGTCTAAAACTAGCCTTGAGCTCAGACACGGCCCAAACATGGGCCAGTGCTGATACCTAGAGAGGTGAATACCGAGTTAAATACAGCAGAGGAGCTTGCCCTAGCAGTCCCAACCCAGCACTCATACCCAAAGAGCAGAAACGTCAATCTCAGTATAGGTGGCAAAACAAAACATCTCAGGACACGCATTTATTATTGCGTACTCACTTTAGTGCTTGACAGATAGATGGTCCTCTGGTCAGTCTGCTGTTCCACAGCCAGTAGAAGTTTGTTCCACCATCTGGGTGCCAGGACAGACAAGACTCTGGATGCTTGTGCTACCTGCATTTTGAGGGATGGTGGGTCAAGTCGAGCTGTAACTAAAGCTGGAAGGGCTGGAGGTACAGATCGACTCCTAAACATTGCTGGAAGGGCCCTCCCTTGGCTGGGCCATTCTTAGCTTTGTAGGCAAGCATGTGAGTGTTCAATCTGATGTGAGCGGCGACCGGAGGCCGGTGAAGGGAGCACAGCAGTGAAGGGAGTACAGCAATGAGGGGAACGCAGCAGTAGAGTGAAATGAGTGAACCTGGGAAGATTGAGGATGAGCTGAGCTGCTGCTCTCTGGATCAGTTGCAAGAGCCTGATGGACCACAGTGCAGGACCAGCTAGAAATGAGTTGCAGTAGTCAAGCCTTGACATGACAAGAGACTGGACTAGCAACTGAGCGGACTCCTGAGAGGGGAAGGGTCTGCATAGAACTGCTGCCAGCGATGCCCCCTTGTGGAGAATTGTCATCCTGTAACACATGAGTGAGTGAGTGGCCATGGGTACAAATAATAAACGACCTGCCGTCCACCGCTGGAGCCATCCTCCAGCATAACCCAGCAGGTATAGCTGGTTGTCTTTCCTGGTGCAGTTTTACCGTATGACATTTCACTTCATTCCGTTCCTGCGCTCTGCCTGCGCACACCTGTCGGCGAAGGGAAAGCCGCTGATGGAACCGAGCGTTTTGATTAGAGGGAGCGTAATAACCCAGTCTGCAATGCAAATGACTCTCCCTGTGAGAAGCAGCCAAGGCGCAGATTCAATTCTCTCGCCTTTACTTATTAATTTGCGCTCAATTTTTAAAGCGTGTTTGTGCATCTCATGTTTATTGGCGCAACATCATTGGAATCATCCATGAGAGGAGAAAGGAAGCAAATGCACGGGCCGGGCGGATGCGGCGCTAAGCAGAACTGCGGCGGAATTTGCTCAAATAATGCCCTTATTGGCGTATTCCGAAAGCCGGGAATGGTGCTTCAGGCTTTTTTATGTTTGTGCCTTACATCATTACGCCTATTTAGAGCTGGTTTGTGCATTTATAGTTCACAGATCAGGGAGGTGGCGCTTTCTTCAGCGCTTCGTAAGCCAGGCCAGCGGCAAAGGTGACATCTGAGGATGAGGGTTTGCCATTTTCAGTCATTTACGGACCATTACAGCCAGAGAAATGCAGATGGTGCAGATGGCCTTTTAATGATCATGTGTCAGTCATTACAGAAATCGAAGCCCAGTAGGAGGCATGACTGTGAACTCATATTACCCATCCGAGTGGACACTGCATAATGTGTAGCTTATGATGAGTGGAAGGTTTCCTGGTTAATTCGGTGTGCTGTTTTATATTCACACCACCAGATCAAGACCGGCCACTCTTTCAGACGCTCTGCTGCCATCGAAAGTAGGAAGTGGTCATAATAATGTGACTCAAAATTCATACTATATTTTAAGATGCCAGGTATATATGTGTGTGTATATATATATATATACCAACTGATGGTATGCAACCTGATTTAACCTGATATCCAACCAATTGCATGGCAAAACGGATAATGGATCAGCTGTTTGCCAGGAACTAGAACTTTTTGCTAAGCGTTCATTATTTACATTTAGCAGACGCTCTTATTCAGAGGGACTTACAACCATGCTTAGTGTTCCATCAGAGAATGTTTTCTAGCTAGACGAGAAGGTTGCGAGAAGGTTGCGAGAAGGTTGCGAGAAGGATGCAAGAAGGATGCAAGAAGGATGCAAAAAGGTTGCAAGAAGGTTGCAAGAAGGTTAGAGTCTAAAACTCGCCTTGAGCTCAGACGCTGCCCACATAAGGGCCAGTGCTGATACCTAGAAAGAAGAATACAGAGTTATATACAGGATTAGTCCACTACCTGGCAACCCCAACCCAGTGCTCATACCTAGAGAGAAGAAACATTAAGTCCAATCGCATTTCACTATATACATCTATTAGTACTAATCAGAGCAAGGTCAGGCACTCCTTCAGGCATCCCACCCACCTCTGAGATGGGCCTGGAACCCACAAAATATCCAATCACAAGTGGTTTTCTGGATTGGAAATGACCTCTACTGAATGGCTAGTCAAGGAGTAGCATAAGTTTAATAAGCTTTAATAGATGAGCTACAGCCTGTAACTGTACTCAGGAAGGTGGGCCTTCAAACATAGAGCTGCATATACGCTAGAAACGTGCTTTGAAACAAATCAACTTAGCATCCTGATTAGCATGCTAGTGTTAACATGTTAACAAGAAGCGAATGTAAATACTGCACATAATCCTAATGCTAATTTCCACCATCGGCTATTCTCTAAAGTCCCAGGCTAGCTTCAGCTTTCCTTCCATCAGTAGTGGTCAGCCTTTGCCTCTGAGGTTATTCATGGAGGGGCTTGCAGGTTTTATGGTCAGTCCAGATGAGAGCACTCCCGAACAACACTGTGGGAGTTGGACATGTTTATGGAGATGACTGTCTTCATGTTGCTTGTCCCACACCTCACATTACTGATGCCAATTGTCAATTATGCACTGAAGCCCACTCTCCTCTCTCCGATTTCATCTTTAAAGATGAATATAGCGAAGGTTTCTCCGGTTAGAGGAGTACAGGGCCTCTGAACCCCACAAATAAACATGGCATAACGAAGTGCTCACCAACCCTCCTGAGAGATTAGTGCCAAACTGTATTTAATAAGCTGCCCCGGCCACTTACTTCACTCCAGTTCATTTGACCCAGCCAATCTGGAAGAGGTTAATTAGCTGTGGCAGGCTGTGGTTGGAGCAAAGCTGTGCCAGAAGACAAATCTGGAGGACCAGGGTGGGTGCCCAGCGGGATTGAGGACTGTTTCATGCATCGCCATAGAAGGACCAGTTCTGGTTCATTAAAGATGCTTTCAGCAGGTGGCTGTTATGTCAGTAGTACAGCGTGTGAAGAACCTTGACTAGTTTAACTTCATTAGGTCCACAGAAAGGTTGCCTTGAATCACACTGCATTACATGTGTATTACAGATGTGATATACAGATATACAGATATGCATAAACAACAATGTTCACAAACAATAATAATAATAATAATAATAATATGGCTAATAATAATAATGAAGAAGGAGAAAAATATATAGTATTGTAGTAATAGTAATTATTGTTACTATTAATATTTATTATTTTCTCTTCTTCTTCTTCTTCTTCTTCTTCTTCTTCTTATTATTATTATTATTATTATTATTATTATTATTATTATTATTATTATTACTACTACTACTACTACTACTACTAGTACTACCACTTTTAATAATAATACAAAAATAATAATATAAGACGAAGTATATTGTAATAGTAGTTATTTCATTTAATATTATTATTATTATTACTTTTATTATTATATAATTACTCCGTAGATTAATAATAATGAAAAAGAAGAAAATGATTATTTTTTGTTATTATTATTAGTACTACTACTACTACTACTACTACTAATAATACTAATAATAATGAAGGAGAAAAATATATAGTATTGTAGTAATAGTAATTATTGTTACTATTAATATTTATTATTTTCTCTTCTTCTTCTTCTTCTTCTTCTTCTTCTTATTATTATTATTATTATTATTATTATTATTACTACTACTACTACTACTACTACTACTACTACTACTAGTACTACCACTTTTAATAATAATACAAAAATAATAAGATGAAGTATATTGTAATAGTAGTTATTTCATTTAATATTATTATTATTATTATTATTATTATTATTATTATTATTATTATTATTATATAATTACTACTAAGATTAATAATAATGAAAAAGAAGAAAATTATTATTATTAGTACTATTACTACTACTACTACTACTACTAATAATAATAATAATAATAATAAAAAGAAGAAGAAGAAAAATGAGAAGAATTTATATTATATATATAATAGTAGTTATTCTATTTTTATTGTTTTTATTATTATTATTATTGTTGTTTTGTTATTATTATTATTATTATTATTATTATTATTATTATTATTAATGCTCTTACAGATTTTCTCATCCCTGACCTCGACCTCTGATATCACCTACATTGTAAATGAGTTTGCATAAGGGTTGACTGAATACGTTTTGGGTGGGGGTGAAGAACCTCCACATAATTTGCAGGTTCTCTGCTGCATCCATACCTCTAAGCCAGGAACCACGGTGGAACCTTTGGACATGTTCACAGGTTCTCCTTCAGCTTCATCTCAATGAGCTACCTGAAGTGTATTGGTCTAGCCTGGTGGATGGCGTAAGAGCCTTCAGCAGCCTGGGGCCAACGTGTAATAGCATCTGGCCTTATCACGCTGTCTTATCAGCAGACCCTGTTCTATTCTCATATGGGATTCTGGCAGATTGAGTAAGCGTCCTTCAAACTAAGCTGGAGATGAATTCTTGCAGGCCATTGTGGCCTCTCTTTTTTTCTAACCCGAGTCGCTATCTGGTGATTACTGCGTGAGTCATGGTGCTTTGACTTATAAATCGCTCATCTCTCCGGAATATTCCGGATTCACCTTGACGGGCAGTAAGCAATGACATTCAGATGTTTTAGTGTGGGCTTTGATACGGGCCAGCATAGTCTCAGGGGCAGAAGTTGGCCCCTGCTAGCTACAAAACAGCACATGTTGGCATTTGCAACAATGCACCACGGCAGCAAGGTTTTTCGCTGATGATATTTCCATCCCGTCCTCCAGCTTTGTGTTCCCTGAAGCAAAGTTGCGCTCATGGCCTACAGTAAAGCGTATATGCTGATTGTTATGATGGAGCGCACAGCCAGCCTTCTATTTACACGGCTTTAGCGTGCGTCGTGCAGGTGGGTGTTATTAAAGTGTGACCACCGAAGGCGAGTGTGGTGATTTGTTCAGTAGACCCATCATTCTTTATTCTATAACACATTGTACCTTGGTGTTACCTGGGTAGTTATATAAGTGCATAGTTACTTATATAAGTACATAGTTACACACACACACACTCACACACACACATACATATATGTCAGTTTACATGACAAGCTTATGTTCTCATGAATAGCACTCACAATTTTATAGAATGTCAGAACAAGAATATAGGTAACATATATATATATTTATTTATATATATATATATATATATATATATATATATATATATATATATATATATATATATATATATATATATATATATATATATATATATATATATATATATATATGTATATATATATTTATATTTTGTGCAGTATACATGCAATCATGATAACATGTCTCTCATGTCTTATAGATGTACTTATATATGATTAAATATGTAGTATATATCAAAATTGGTGAATGCAATCTTTTATAACAGATGATGGCTTTTGCAATTAAGCATTTATGAACATTGACAAGCTTAAGACAAACTGAGTCTTCTTTCATTTTTATAATAATAATTATATTGCTACATACATATATAGAATACTTATTCAAGCATACATGATGAAATATAAAACACATGAGGGACGTGTCATCATAATTGCATGTATACTACAGTGTATATATATATATATATATATATATATATATATATATATATATATATATATATATAAATATATAAACCGTTCATGACTATTGCAATAATAATATCATTATATTATTAAGTCAAGTCACATACATAATACATAAAGCATAATATACAACATTAATACAATGAACATAGCGACATAGTGTGAAAAAAAATATATATATATATAGCTCTATATATATAGGTGTATATATATATATGCACCATATATACATATATAAAAGCTTTTAATAAGCATTTATTAACACTTATGTAGGGTTATGTCATCTGTTGACATGACAAGCTTATGTTCTCATAAATAGCACAACTTTATGCAATGTCAGAACATGAATATAAGTAACATATATATATATATATATTGAGCAGTGTATATGCAATAATGACAACATGTCCCTCATGTCTTATAGATGTACTTATAAATGATAACATATGTAGTATATATCAAAACTGGTAAATGCAACCTTTATAACAGATAATGGTTTTGCAATTACCATTTATAAACAGTGCTGTAGGGTGTATATATATATATATATATATATATATAATGACAGACACAAAGTAATATGTTATCATGATCGCAATATATATGTTACCTATATTCTTGTCCTGACATTGTATAAAACTGAGTGCTATTCATGAGAACATAAGATTGTCCTGTCAACATATGACATAACCCTACGTAAGTGCTAATAAATGCTTATTAAATGCTTTATATATATATATATATATACACACATATGTACACATATACACATATACATACATAGTGTTTTCATAAGGGTACCTACATAAGCCTGTCATGACAAATGACATAAGCTTACATAAGGTAAATAAGGCAAACTTGGTCAATGCAACCTTTATGGGGGTGATGGAGGTGTTATGTAGCGTTGTGAATAGTACTCAACAATAGGCCGTGTGCGTGTGTGTGAGAGAATCGATGTGCTATGACAGTAACAAGCTTGGCACATGCAAGCTTCATTTGCTCGTTCCCTGGCCGAGCCTTTTCTCGCAGTTGCACATGAAATGAATGCACTGCTTTAATTAGACTGCACCACCCTCATGAGCCGCTAGCCGAACTGTCACACAGCTGAAAAAAAGAGATGAGGACAGAAGAAAAGTCTGCTCGCTCGCTCGCTCACACCGTCTGCCTCTCTCTCTCTTCCTCCCAGGTTCTACGTATTGCGTTATTCCTTTCTTTCCACTTCCATTTATTCATCGCGCAGCTGCAAGTTCGCTGTTTCCTCTACATACATTAAATAGTTTCTCCTGTAATGCCGCCGGAAGAAACATCATGCAAATTATACCTGTGAGCTGTTCTGCGTTTCGCTTGGCTTGCTTGTTGATTTGCTTATAGAAAAAACGGCTTTGAGCTTAGCAGGGAATTCTTCAGTCAGAGTAGAGGTGTTATATTTCGGTGATAACAGCTCGCATTCCTGAGAACGGCTTTGTAAAGAGTTGCTCTGTCGGGAATTACTGGAAATCATTCCTGTGTCTCAGATTAAGTTTGTCCCATGTCTAGATAATTGGGATGCTGGGGAAAACGGAATGCAGTGGAATGCAATTCAGCTCTATGTTGTATTAAACGTAGCCCAAAGTTAACACGCCAACTGTTGAAACTGGTAGTACCTTCAGCCTCCTGCAGATGGCGCTGCCTGAGCATGACTGGGCTACAAGTACCTGCGGGGTGTGAGTGATGGGATCCATAGATTGAGTAGAGGTGCTACAGTGCAGGGAATGTCTCGTTCCATATGTTGAAAACGTCTCTAGAGCAGATGTTGATGATTGGCTAAAATGAGTGACTGCATGTGGGCGTGGCCAAAGACCATAGTGTGAAGGAAGTAGCTGAATCTGCAGGTGTATGGAAGCGTACCGATCATACGGGTCTACCAGCAGTGGCTAAAATCCCAGTCCACAGGGAATTCTCTTCGGGATTGGGCCAAGGAAGGCATCCACCAAATCTGGCCCAGCTGCCCAATTCTTTAAAGTAAGAGTGTCTGAACACTGATGTGGCTACATCCAGAAACCTGTCCAGTCCATGCCCAATAGAATCACAGCTGTGGAGGTACGTTTCAGTCACAGGTGACTTGTTTTTGAATATACTGGTTTTAAACTGGCTGCCATGCGTCAGATGGCACCACATATGGCCAGCTAAAGAAGTACCTAAAGACTGTATACGGTGCCCTGCCCAAGTAGATGCCAGTGTCCTTCACAAACAGTTTCCTTATCAAGTTAGGCTCTTTGCCATTCACATCTAAAGAATTTCAAATCGTTCCATGAGAGAGAACGACTGAACGGCTTCCACTGAAGCTTTGGCACACCATCTCAGCCGTCACTCACTGAGACATACATAAGAAAGTGACAGGGTGTTGAGATGTCCGTCATTTCTGATCCGACGGTGTATTTAACCAAAGCGGACATCTCTTGGCTTTGATTAACTCGCTTCTGAAAGACCCTCATTACTCCAAGACAACTTCTCCACCGCTCCCTTCGTTTGGCTTATAGCAATTAGCTCCTCCGGCACCAGCATGGCTGCCAAGCTGGACGCAAATTAATTAAAGGCAGCTATTGAGGAGACCGAGAAGGGTAAACAGGCGAGTTACTGTGGTGCACCTAGAGGAAGCTCATTTCATGTCTGATTTTTATTATGCCTGCATTTTAATAATGATAAATAACCGAAGGCTGGAGCTATATAGGCACTCGACCAAAGGCGAAACCACTCCGGTTCACTTTTCTAGAGCTTTGCTGCCACATTCATGACTTGGTTTAAATGATTGGTTTAAATATTCAGACATGTTCCCCCCACGCAGGAGTAACAAGAGCAGTATCCCTCGCCGAATGTTGTAGTTCTAATTTAGCTTCAGGCTTTATTTGTCATTTTACTTCGTCTGAAAAAGTGCATACATAAAAGCTGTTCTTTTTGGCAGCGCATAGGCCAGCATGGCCCAATAGGCAGTGCACGTCCTCAAAACAACAGTTCAAACTCTAGGATCCAAGTCTGATAGTACAAAAAAAAAAAAAAAAGTTCAGTCTGGTGGTTAGTAAATGGTTTGGTAAATGAGCATACAAATGCTAAGATGGCCAAAAGTTTGTGGACAACTGATCATCCCATTGCATTCTTAATAATAGTAATAATAATGTGTGTGTGTGTGTGTGTATATACATATATATATATATATATATATATATATATATATATATATATATATATATATATATATATATAAACACATTATTATTATTACTATATATTATATTCCCATATATATAATATATGATATATATAATATATATATAGTAATAATATATATGTGTGTGTATATGGTGTGTGTGTGTATATATATATATATATATATATATATATATATATAGTACATATTGAAGTATGACAATAAAACTACTTGGCTTTGCAAATGTGCATATGTATATTAAATGGCCAAAAGTATGTGGACACCTGACCTTCACCCCTATAGGAATTTGCTAGACACACCCCTGCAAAACCATGGCCAATGATACAGAGTTATGTCACCCATGACAATCTACAGTCTTCTGGGAAGGCTTTCTGGAAGATCTGGGAAAGCATTTGTGAGGTCCAGCACTGATGTCAGATCAGGCTTGGGTTGCGGTCATCCGCCAGACTCTCCCAGATAGTGGAGTGTGATTCATCACTCCAGAGAACAAGTTTCGGGGGTCCAGTGCACTCTATCCAACACTTGGCATTGTCCTAAGACTTGTGTGCAGCTGCCTGGCCATGGAAACCTATCCCATGCAGCTCCCACTGCACAGCTGTTGGGCTGATGTTGCTTCCAGAGGCAGTTTGGAACCCTGTAGCAAGTGATGCAAGAGAGGATATGTAATTGCTACAGGCTATGATAACAACAATCATAGGTGCTTCTGCTCAACCTTCTACAGTGAGGAGCCCAAACATACAGGCCTGAAGGATATACTGGACCCCCAATCCCCGCCCCCCAATGCTGAGAAATCTATAATATCTACATGATATCAATTCCGACTGGAAATGAAGAACCAAAGGAATAGCATAGGGATATGATACAGCTGTTACTATATATGTGTAGTTGCATGTGTGTGGACAGCTCTACATGGGGTCAGTA